>OZ010590.1:23722780-23757780 GCA_963932145.1 Acanthosepion lycidas | reverse complement strand
ATGAAATTAAAAGCACGCTGGAGATAATTTCATAAATCTGCTTGCGCTGAGGACACCTGAAAAGTGAATCAGATTGCAGAAAAAATAAACGATGCAACCAAAGATATGTATCAGGTAGTCTATTGATTACTTTTGTTAGATTTTTGTTAGTTTTTGTTTTCTTTTTTTAATTTATTTTTTGATTTTACGCCTTTGTGTGTTATTTGGAGGCAACAAGTATTTTGGTGTGTAAGAATAATTATGTACATTATTTACATTATTCGGACTATTGTCTCCATCTTTGTCGACATATTTATTACAGCGTTTCGGCCGTTGTACGCTTCAGACTCCTTCAGGTGGTTGGAATGTCGAACTGAACACTTTATTTCGCTCACTGGGGTAGAATGTTCTAGTTAATTTTTTCTGTTATCAATTTATGTTATTTGCAGAGCTCCTATTGCAATATGAGCACTGGTAAAAATGGTTGCTGAAGACATTAGGTTTATAATACCCAGAAATTCATACACAGATGTCCTCAAGGACATGGCGCAGTGGATAAATGCGTTAGTTAGATCCAGTGACAGGACCCAAAGAGTGTGACCCGGTTAAGGCAGTGGAGAACTTTCAGAGGGAAATTAACGGGTGATAACTGTTAACTGACATCCATTAAACGTGGAACTAGAACAGTGTACCCCAGTGAGCGAGATAAAGAATTCCGCTCGACATTCCAGAAGAAGGCCGGAAGGTCGAAACGTTGTAATAAATATCGCGACAAATATGAGGACGCAAATAAATAATGTAAATAATGTACATGATATCTCATCTCAGAAATATAGACAGATTTTTTCGAATAAATATTGTCAATTCGTTCAGAAATTTCTAAACTAACAAGTATAAACAAACGTTTGAGAAGCCTTTGTTCGAAAGTCTAACATCATATGTGACCAATGATGTTGATTGCCATATCTTTTTATAGATAGAACCCAAATTTGTAGAAGATGAAAATTTCTGTTTGAATTTCTGGGATGAGGAGTTATCCTTATTTACACTATTTACATACGGACTATTGTTCTCATCTTTCAACTTCATTTTTCTTACCGTCCTGTTTTTCTTTAGATCTATATTGATCTGTATAACCTGCAATGAATTTTGAACGGAATCCTTTATTTAATCAACGGGAATAGACTGTTCTCCTCCCACTGCTCGTGTCCAGGTTTATCGTCTACTTCTTATTTTTATTTCGTACTGTTCAGTTTTTGCTCGCATGTTTCCAGGTGTATGTTGATCCGATTAAAGATTATTACTAACAAAACCCTTTATTAAATCTACAGGTGCAGAGTTTTCTCGTTTCCCTGCACATGTTTAGGAATAACTCGTATATTTCTTATTTTAGTACGGCTCAGTTATTTCTCTCCCCTATTCTACTGACCCCAAGTACACACTGCCCGAACCCAGAATTGAGAAAACAATTACTGTCTCTAAATTCCCGAACTAACTAATTGATCCACTAGGCTCTTGTCCTATAGTACTCAAATATGAACTGCTTGGCCCGTGTATTGAATAAGGACTATATCACCAAATTCACGAAACAACTTCTTCATTTTCTAGACTATATAATATATATATATATATATATATATATATATATATATATATATATATATATATATTTCAATAAAGGTGCAATTAATTTAAAAATTCATGAATTATTCATACATAAAACAAATACAAAGGTTAATGATTAAATGGCGAGAAATCCATCTTCGCGAACAATTCAATAATATACAAAAACCCGAATATGTTTATGAATGAAAAGATCCTGTTTTATAAATTTCCGTTGCATTAGATCTTTTTATTTTAAAAGCTTTCGTCTGTTCTTACAGACATCCTCAGGTATGAAATAGATTGTGTTCTTGTTTTTACTCTCAGTAATAAGTGGACAAACGAAAACAAATTAATACGGGGTTTTATGTTTGAATAATTCATGAATATAAATATAAAGATATATATGAAGAAAGATATACATAAAAAACGAACAAAAATCTTAATATGTAATTATGCTGTATTAATGTTAATATAAAGTCAACGTTGGTGTTTCGGTCTATTTTAGACCATCTTCAGGACATATTCATAAAACATAATTAACATTAGAACATATAAAATTCAACATGAAAAAGACGATGGGCATTAGAGCACAACTAATCCAAACAGACAACTGAAATTTTATATAAGATCAGCGTTCCGTTTAAAATATGGTCACGTCATCGTCACGTGGGTGATGTTCTGAAAACGTATTCGAAGATGATTTCAAAATATTAAAATATTAAACAAACTTGATTGAACTATTTTCTCATATAAACAGTTCGTCAAGAAATCCCTTCCGTTGACCACACGAGAGTGAATTGTAGAAGTATGAATCGAAAGCCGTTGGTATAAACCAATGGCTTCTGGATATTTATTCATACAAAAAGTACAAATTGTGGCACAAGGCCGAAAAGGGGAGGGGTAGAGGCTGGTCAACACTAACTATCTTATACCTAGCTAATCAGATTCACGACCCATTCGTACATTACAATTTACCCATTCACCAAAAGAACTCGTCCATCACCAAACAATCCTTCAACCACCATAATACCACGTGCTCTCAAGGGAGACCTACCAAAAACGCCATCAAAATTTAATGATGATATATTTACAATTCTAATAATGATAAAATGAGAGGGGAGGGAAATGAACCCAATAATAAACTTAAAATAAACACAAATGCAAACTAAACGTAATTAATGTTAGCAGGGAGCGTCCAAACCACAAAACAGAGAGGCCGGTGTATTCTGCCCAGGGGACAAAATCAAGAGACGCTCTCGCTAAGGGAGTGAGAAAAAGTATAAAATATTAGGCGGGAATGGGAAAATATAAAGCTGACCCAGTCGAGATGAAAAAGGGGAGGT
The DNA here is from genome assembly GCA_963932145.1 of Acanthosepion lycidas. Lineage (NCBI taxonomy): Eukaryota > Metazoa > Mollusca > Cephalopoda > Sepiida > Sepiidae > Acanthosepion > Acanthosepion lycidas. The sequence continues at coordinate 23,754,853 of OZ010590.1, read as the reverse complement.
TGGGAATCTCGACTTGGTTCATAACCAAAGAACGGCCGGGATGCAGGCCAGGAACAACATTAACTTACATTAACTAGGTACACTGCAGCTTGTCTAACCTAACCAAGGGGAGGGTTCCATAGGAAGCCACCTCGATGACCTAGGTTGATCTAGACCTAGGTTGACCTAGAAGAGAAAATCAAGGATAGCCGCGTTCACACGAAGCAAGCTTGCTTCTTTTACCCACCTTTCGCTAAAGACTGTCGAATGCAATCGTTTTCTATCCGATCTAATCTTCATCTTGAGCTGATGCTCAAAGAATCGAATTAGATCCGAATGAGAAAGACGATTGCCTCGCAAGACTTCCTCCTTTCGCGTCGTCCAAATCACCATTCGAGCCGTGGCTAGCAGCGTCAGAAACACCATCCGTTTCACCCCGGAATACGGGGGCGACACATTGTCACACGGGTATGCGCGATCAATGGACACAAGCTGTTCGGGAGCGAGACGAGACATGGTCTCATAAGGGGCGGACCGGGGGCAATGGTAGAAGGCGTGAGCAGCCGTTTCTTCAGCCAAGGCCACACCGTTCACAGTCTGGCAAATCCGCCAAACCCCATATGAAAGCCTTGTCATTGAGAGGCAGCCGATTCCGAGCCAATCGCCAAGTAAGCGAAAACTCAGGGTTACTGAGGTAATCCGCCGCTGGCGCCCAAGACCAGTAGGAGCGATACTCCTCCTCCGCCAAGCTGAGCGTATCTCGTAGGGGATCCTTCCGGGCCCCTCCACTAATCCAGGATAGGAGACCTTCCTAGGCCGAGAAAGGTCAATGGACCGGGGAACGGCCCACAAGGCCGACCGACACTCGCGAAGGAAGAGAGATTGATCCCGGGGTTTACGACTGCGCTCAACCCTCGAGATGGGGGGCTGATGTTAAGGCCAGGGAACACGTCCCTAATAATCCCCTCCAGAATCGGATCTCCTCCAATCAATGCCCGGCATAGGAAAGCCAACCTAGAGGCACGGATGTGACTAAACATGTGCGGCATTCCCAGCCCCCCATGACACGGACGTTTAGTGCAGACTCGTCTGTCGACCCGATTCCCGCGTCCCCTCCATAAAATGAAGGATAGCGATCGCTCGAGCGCCTTCCTGTAGGTCTCACAGAGAGGAAGTACGGACAATCGATAAAGAATCAGGGGGGAAATGTATGTAGCACACACCTCCGGCCTGCCCTTCCCGGACAACCTCCGTCGATTCCAAGTCTTGCCGGCCGAATCGACCTTTGCTCATACTTAAGACCAATTTTTCTCCAGCTGGAGGTCGGGTCCAAACCACACTCCAAGAATGCGGACAGGACCGTCCGTCCAACCGAAGCGGCTCGGAAGAGCGACCACCTTCCAGGCATCTAACCGCAAGCCGGACGACTTGTCGCGATTTATCTTGGCCCCTGTCACCTTCTCGTACCGATCAAGCGCCTTCTGTACCGCCTCAATGTCACCGCGGGACGACACGAAAGCAGATACGTCATCGGCGTACGCGGAAATCCTGGCTCGAGACCCTCCAGGAACGGCAATTCCACGTAGGGCCGGACTGCCGGTCTCGTCCTTCAGCCGGCGAAGGAGAGTCTCCAACGCCAAAGCATAAAGGAGACGCGACAGCGGACAACCCTGACGAACCGACCTAGACAGCACGAACGCCTCCGACAACTTTCCGTTTACCTGTAACACAGCACTGGGGGAGCGATACAGGAGGCTAATCCAGCGGCAGAAGTTTGGTCCGAATCCAGCGGCCTGCAGGACAGTAGCAAGGTAGCGATGGTCGACCCTATCAAATGCCTTGGACTGATCCAAATTGATCAGCGCGGCTTCTTCGCCGTCTTTTACACCCTCTATGATCGTGCGGATTAGATGCAGGTTGCTCTGAATTGTTCGGCCCCTCACAGAACAAGTCTGCTCAGGTCCTAACAGAGACTCGGCAACTGACTGCTAACGCTCCTGCAGGATCTTGGCCATAATTTTTAACTCTGTGTTTAGCAGAGTTATGGGCCTGTAATCATCAAGGTTCCCCAACCACCTTTGCCCTTTTTCAACAGAGTGATCACACCCCTGGTGATCCGGTCGGGGATGGACCCCGACCGAAACCAGTTGTTGAACACTGCAGTCAAAATCGGAACAAAGATGTGCGACAGCCTCAAGTACAATTCATAGGGCAAACCATCCAGACCGGGCGACTTGCCTCTGCCGACCTTCTTCAAAACCGCGTAGACTTCGCCCTCCGTAATCTCTCCCTCGCAGCTAGCCTCTTTAGTCGGCGAAAGTCGGGGAAAGTCAGCCAAATAGCTGAGAAACTCCTCCTCACGGACACCAGCCTCGCACATGTCGTCAGTGGCTCGAAGAGTGTGCCCCTCCGGTGATTTGACTTCACGAATGCAACGATCGCCACCTCGACGGACCTCTTCCCTGCGCAGATCTGCGCCCAAGTTCACGGCTTCGGAAGACATCTTGCTTAAATTATGTCTAATTACCTGACCCATGTACCGCTCGTTATTCGAACGATCCAGGGCCTCTCTAGCTAAAGCTATCTCTAGGGGATTCCCCCAGCCACCGCCCGGATATAACTAGTTTTAAGCGTCTTCACCTTTTCAGCTCTATCTAGAGCGAGCCGTTTGCTGAAATCAGTGGTGAAGGACCTAATCCTACATTTGAGGCGATCCCACCACCTATTCCCGATAACCGCCCCCACTAGCTCCCGCTGCACTAGTCTAGTTACCTGCTCCTGGAAGTCCCGCCTGTCGAGTAAAGAGAGATTGAACTTCCAGTAACGCCACCCGGGCACAAACGAGTTTGTGATCCGAATAGTCTACCCAGTGGAACGTAGGGCAATCTAGTAGATCTATGTCGGCTCTTCTCACTAACATTCTGTCAAGGTAGCTAACTACCTTGTCAAAAGGCCAATTAAGAGCCCACGTCCAAATTTTCCCCCCCGGGATGATCGACCCGGTATCTATCGACGAGACCATAATCGTCGATCAGATCGACCAGGATACGATCGCCCCTTCTCCCACTAGCACCCCGCCCCCTGTCTAACTAGGGGTCCAGGATGCATTCCAGTCCACCATTAAAACTAGGCGCGTTGAATCCACCGGGAACGGCCCCAACCGCCGAAAGAGCGAGACCCGCTCCCCCTGGTCATTGGGCGCATAAACCGTAACAACTCGGAACGAACAACTTTTCACGACAATATCGGCCACGATCAACCGTCCTTTGGCATCGGTATGCACAAGATCCACCTTCGCATCGAGAGTACGTCTGACAAGAAAAGAAACACCTCTGGCAGAACGGTCCCCATATGCTGAATAGACGACAAAGTCGTCCTCCAGCACACACGCATCGGAACTGCAAAGTGGGTCTCTTCGATCGCGGCAACATCCACATCAAGTGACAACAGGTCCTGGAGCAGGCGGGCCGCCTTATCCCGATCTCTCAAGCTCCTCACATTCAACGTAGCTATCTTCCTTTCCATCATCTAAGTCCTGTAAAATATTAAAAAAAAACAACAGAAACAACCTACTCACATAGAGGGCGGAAATCTACAGTGGTAAGGACCCCTACGGATTGTCCCAGGCTCTCTGTACCTAACTCGGTCGTCATACGACACCCCAGGACAATATCGACAACGTCCGTAGGGTATGTTAATTTAATTGTCCTATATAAGGAGGGATGGAGCAACACCGGGACCCTCCCCGAGCAAAAATGCCTCATTTTCTTGAGGTCTTCGTTATTTTCTTCTAAAACCCTTATTTTCGGGTACGCCTTCTGAGCCTCGTAAATGTGGCTCCACACCTTCAAGTAGGAGCCCGTGTCCCTTACGACAGTTATAACCCCCGAGGCTTTGGAGAAGTTTCTCGGGTCCTCTACCGATTTCCCGTCCACCTCTTCCAGTTTAAATAGGAGCCCCAGCAGGGCCCTTTTTTGCTTGGACAGGTCTTTCTTGGCCTCCTCTTTATCAACTTTTCATATCTCGTCTGGCCCAGGAAAATATTTTTTCTTCTTTTTCTTCTCTCTAGCCCGATGGGGAGGTGGGGAGGAAGATGAGTGTGGGGACGTAGCTTGCGAACTTAGGGGTATGATGGGGAAATAGGAGATTTGCACACGGGAAGCGGAAGAAGGGACCCTCCAAACTTTGGGGGAGCTAGAATGTCTTATTGGCGAAGCAGGAACGGAGCGCCGCCTGGTTCTGTCCATGCTTCGCTCCTCCCTGCTCCGGCTGGATTGATTTATCTCTGCCTCGTGGGGGCCGTCTTCCCTGCTCCTCTTCGCCGCTCGCGGTGGAGGCATTTTGTCTACCTCCATTGCTGTTTCTTCCTCCTTCTTCTTTTGTTGGTGAAGGTGTTGCTGCTGCTGCTGCTCATGTTCCCGTAACTTTTGTCGATGTTCCCTCCTCTGCTCCTTCTGTTTAGCAGCCCCTTTACTGGGGCTGTCCGATTTTTGTTTTGTTTGACGGCCTGCTGTTGTTTTTCTCCCTCCTTCTCCGTGACTTGTTAGTTGTAATTTCTTGGTCAACTGCTGCTTTTTTATATCAGCGTTCTGCTGCTGCTGCTGACCGACCGTGTTCTTCTCCGAAGGCTTCTGCTGCAGCTGTTGTTGTCCGAGAGGTGACGCAGCAGTTTTTGCCCCTTTTCTTACCGCTTCCGTCCATTCGCTGCTGGACGTTTTTTTCGCTTCTTCCTCTCTGGGTAGCACCGGTGTCTGCTTCTCCGATTGGTCCGGCTTCTTGGTCGGACACGTCTTGGCCACGTGTCCAGCCTCCCCACAAACCCAACAGCAGGGCCGGCCACCCTCTACCACCACAAAAATTCTCCGCTTATCACACAAAATTGTGTTGGGGATATCTTTAAAGTTTTGGCGGTTCAATGTCACCGTAACTTCAATGTCACCGGTGGCAATCCCCGCTTTACTCCTAATGGCCGATACCCCCTCCACAGGACCGTAAAGTGAAAAGAAGGCACCCACCTGGTCTTCGGTAATGTACATGGGTATGTCGTATAAAGTAATCCTTGTTTTCCGTGTGCCCATATACTCGGTCTGCTGCTTCATTGTCTTTGTTGTGAGCGTGCAACCGGCCAGCGCCTTTGCCGCTTCTTCTGTAGCTAACAAAACGTCCCAGCAGGCGTTGGACCTCCGAGCCAAGACCTTGGCCCCGATATTCAACGCCTTTAGGGCTTCCTCCATGGGCTTCCTATTAATTTTTTGGTATTAATATCGACCATCAATAGGGAGATAGTACTTGTTGCCACCGTCTCCATGACTGAAGGCATTGGTACAAGTTCATCTTTCGTAATAAACTCTTTTAATTCTTCGCACCGACTTTTGTAGTATACTCGCCCCTTTTCCTGCCTAACTGGCACCCAAGCAGACGGTGCCGTCGACGTAGTGACCAAAGGCTCTTTTTCTATGGACCCCTCCGCCATAGCGGGAGGCTATCCCCACAAAAACAAAAAAAAAACAGTTTGAATAAAAACAATAAATTCCGACTTACTTGTTTTTTGTTTTTTTTTTCACATAAAATAAAATACAAGAAAAACGTCCACTTTGCAGCATTTGCCACCATGCAGGGTATACCCCCCCCAAAAAAAAATCTAATTGTAAATTGTTAATTAAATAAATAAACGATTGTACCTCTTTGCAGCATCTGTTACCAATTATAGACATTTAAGACTATTTGTAGAAATGCCATAATTGTGTGACGTCATGAGATGCGGTGCGATTTTCGCTTCTAGCGTCTTATATGCGCGTGTTTATCGTTGCTTAGAAATCTTCTATGTAAACATTGACAGACTATCATCACTGTCGTGTCCGTATATTGTTTAATATGTTGTAATTGACATCTTTGATAATGGCTTAAGTAAGCCGAAAACTTAGATTGTATTAAAAAATATGGATCACTACTGTGAATTTCTTTCTTCTGTCAACGATAATGTTATTAAACTTATCAGAAGTTACGAAAAAAAATTACATAAAATAAATAGACAACACTTGTCTATATTATTTAATGAAACGTGTATGAATGAAAAGATGCTGCCTAAATACACACAATATATATATATATATATATATATATGTGTGTGTGCCTGTATATATATATATATATATATATATATATATATATACACGATTTTTTGAATAATATAGACAGATTTTGTCTACTTATTCTTATATACTTGCTTTTAAGCTGTCTAATCAGTTTCTTCATATTGTGATAAAATCCATCAATGATGGCGCCGAATTTGTTTTTTTTTTTTTTGTTTTTTCACCCAATTAGTTTTTGAATATTTTAAGATCATCTTTCGCAACCGTTTCTTCTAAACCAAGATCACACCAATGACAATCGGGCATATCTTCCCAGTCCTTTCTGAATGCCATGTCATTGAGAGACAGCCCGTTATGGATCAGTTCCCAGGTAAGCGAAAACTCAGCGTTGATGAGGTAATTCAACAGGGACAGATAGAGCTCAATTCGGTCGCCGACAATCCGAGCAGTGTAGCCGACACAGTGGGTCCGATAGGACCCCCTCCACCAGTTCCGATTAAATGCCCCTCTACGCCGTGAAAGATCACTGGACCAAGGAGTAGCAAAAACCATCCTCGAGGCTTGTCGGTCACTCACCAAATGTGACATTCCCAGCAGGCATGAACCGGACGCTGGACACAGACGGCTCTGCGGACGTTCGACTTGCGAGAAAAGCAAGCGTTCGATCAACTTCCAACGGTTCCAGCAGAAAGGGAGTATTGACAATCGGTAAAGGATGAAAGGAAAGATGTACACGGAAACACTTCAGCACTGCAATTTAAAGACAATCTTCGGAGCCAAGTCTGGAAAGACGCTTTTATCTTTGCCGGTGTCTCCGACCAATTCTACGCCAGCTAGAGATCTATCCCAAACCACACTCCAAAAATTCGGACGGGGTCGTCAGTCCAACTGAAGTGACCCAGAAAAGAAAAGCCCTTCCACGAATCTAACCACAAGCCGGAATACGTGTTGCAGTTAATTTTGGCCTCCGCAACCTTCTCTTACCGTACAAGCGACTTCACTATCCCTAAAATATCCTGTCGGCACCACAGGAATATAGAAACGTCAACGGCGTACGCAGAAAACCTGACACGAGTTCCGCCAGGGATACCAATTTCACGTAGAGTCGGGCAAACGCTCCAAACGGCAAACGTATTTCTAGTCATTTTGCTATAAACAAATCCTAGAAAGAAAAACTGATGGTAATTATACAGGGTGTTTCAAAAAGAATACGCCCAAATCATCACGTGATGTGTCAAAAACGAAAAAAATTACAAACCTCTAGCGTGAACACACGTGTTGTATATACATTCAAGTTTCATTTCATGTTTTATAAGTGCTCAATGTGGCCACCACCGGCAGCGCGCCAACATCAAGCCGATATGAGAATTCCCCTCAAACGTGCCTCAGCATGTCATGGTCCACCGTGTTGATTGCAGCTGTTATTGGATCTTTCAAGTCATCGATAGTTGCTGGAAGTGCTGGAATATAAACTTGGTCTTTAACATACCCCCACAAGAAAAAGTCACACACAGTGAGGTCTGGGGATCTGGCAGGCCAAGCACAGAGAGCAAGGTCTTTAGCACCTCTCCTCATAATCCATCGCTGAGGCACGTTTTCATTCAGATAAGCTATAACCCTGAGATGCCAATGGGGTGGTGCTCCATCTTGCTAAAAATGAAGTCATTCGAATCTGCTTGCAGTAAAATGAATAGCCAGTTTTGGAGCATTTCGACATAGGTTTGTCCTGTAACGGTGTTTCCTTCAAAGAAAAAGGGACCATAGACCTCGTCTTGAGACACAGCACAGAAGACATCCACTTTAGGGGAATCTCTTTCATGCTTCATGTGGGTGCTCTGTTCCCCAAATCGCACATTGTGACGATTGACTGTGCCTCTCAAATGGAAATTCGCTTCATCACTAAAAACTAAACGTGAAAAGAGAGTTTTATCACCTTCCTCCATCTCCAGCATTGACTCATAGAATGTCCTCCGCATCACCTTGTCATCATTAGTAAGTGCTTGGACAAGGCTTAGTTTGTATGGTTTCATGTGTAATAGTCTCTTTAACACACGCCAGACAGTGGTATGAGGGATGGCAAGCTGAAGACTTGCTCGACTTACGGACTTACGTGGGCTGCTCTCAAATGCAACATGAATCCTCTCCACTTGCTCTTCTGTAACACGTGGTCTTCCAGGACTCTTTCCTTTGCACAGGCAACCACTCTCTTTAAACTGTCTAACCCACCGTCGAATGCTCTCACGATGGGGCGGATCAATGGCGAACTCTGTTCTGAAAGCACGCTGCACCGTGACAATTGCGTTTGTTTTCGCGAACTCAAGCATGCACAACGCCTTCTGCTGAGGAGTCTCCATTTTGATTGATCTTCCCACAATTCAGCTGCACAGGAAGTTATACTAACGACAGCGGTGAAACTGACACCTAATCAAACTTTGATAACTACTCTATCAAATAACCACTGATTCAGTACACTACAATGCTATAGGCCTGAAAAAACAGCGTAATGATTTGGGCGTATTCTTTTTGAAACACCCTGTACTTCAAAAATATATTTTCTTTAAACTTATCACAACATTGCAAGCCACATCGGACTTTTTTTCTTTTGTTTTTTTTTTATCCGGATAACCTTCAAGGTATTTCGAACTGAACAATTCCCTTAATCTCGTTTCGTGTATTTCATCTCCGGAAGTAGATTGCTGTAGTACTTCTTGTTTATTGCACGTTCCGTTTCGAAGTACATACTTACTGGCGAAAGTATTGAACTCTTTATTACTATGTCAGCACTAAGCTATTAATATAAATTGGGTTGGTGTATAATTATCAAGCGATTTTTAGGCGAGTTATTTGCTAATAAATAAATGATGTTTTGTTTACTTTTTTCAAATAAAAATATATTATTTTCAGGTTATAAAACCTCGTGTCGATAATCATATTCATTTAAAAATATTAGTTATGTATTGTTATGGTTCTTTTTCCATAATAAATATTGTTCAAATACGCCTGATAATTATGCACCAAGCCAAAATGTTCTCTTCCCAGACATATATACACAACACTTGTACATAGCACTTTCAATAAACTAAGAAACAATGCAAGGTATTCTTGCGCTATCAGCAGGGATATAACAACAACATCAATCATAATCATTATTATTATTATTTTGCGCAGAAAACGTATAACTATGAAAACTGATAATAGGTTCAATAGATTTATAAAACATTTTGTCCTGATGAGATTTTCGATGTGAAATGCCTGAGTCGACTAACCAGTTAAGTCCTTTTAACATTTACTACGAAATATATAAATTTATTTAAGTAAAAGCTGTGTTTCTTTTTTTTTTTTTTATTTTTTTTTTAATTAAAGAGTATTAATTACATTTAAGGGCTTGAATGTACGAGAAAGTTCGTAGAAAGTACGTGCTTTTCGACAGGAATCGAACCTGTAAACCTTAATGTGACGTATCGTTTGATCTTGTGTGCCGTTAAATATACATATTTCCTACAAAATTTCTTGAACATTTAGGCCGGTAAATGTAAGTAATACTGTTTAATTTTTAAAAAAAAGAATTTACTTGAAAAAATGTAAACTTTAAGATTAGCGTTTAATCGGAAATATATGAGCATAATTGTCAGAATTCATCCATTTTTATAACACCCACACACACTCATATATATATATATATATATATATATATATATATATATATATATATATATATATATATATATATATATATATATATATATATATATATATATATATATATATATATGAGAGAGGGGGAGAGAATTAATATAAGTAAAGGTTTGTCACTTAGCTGATTGCGGTCAATTTCAGCATCCCGACTCCAGATTTTCGTAGATGGAAATAAGTGTCCACTCGTCAGTGGGAATCAGCAATTAACACACTGTCTCTCTATCTCTCTCTCTCTCTCTATATATATATATATATATATATATATATATATATATATATACATACATATATATATATATATATATATATATATATATATATATAATTTTCGTTTAAATTGAAAAAATTACTTACTGTAAATTTATATTAGATAAAGTTGCCTTGTTTGCGTATCTATTTAATTTGAATAACATTTTATGTTTATTAAATCGTTCCTCAAATTTTTTTTCATTAGTCCCTATATAAATTTTTTCTTTTCGAGTTAATATTTTTTGTTAAATTTGCTTTATATATTATATTATTGGTTAAGTATTTATTATCCAATGGACAGTTACTTTTATTTCAACAATGCCAATGTTTGATAATATTCTGATTTGTATGGATATAATTGTTATAATTTTGTTTAATATTTTTGTTATGTTTATTTATTATATTCTCCATTTGACTAATACAGCATTAGTAGATTCATATTGTATTCTTATTAATGATTTTTCATAGTTTACTATTTTTAGAAAAGTGTTTATCAATTAATTTAAAGAATATTTTTCCTATTTTCGTTTCTATCTTCTTGTTTAAGTTTTTTTTTTTAAACTAAATTATATTTTTTATTTTTATATGTTGCTTGTAGTTACATATTCTAATTTATTCATATATCCATTTTTCTTAATTCCGATTCATATATATTTTTTTATTTCCTTAAACATTTTTATATTGCAACAATTTAGTGGCTATTCTTTTATTAAAAGATAATTGCATATATCTAAATGCATTAAGTGCGTGATTTGCATTTTTGTTTATGAATATAGTGTTATTATTTGTTGTCTTATATAGTTTGTGTATATTGTTATTTAAATTACATGCAATATCTAGAAAATGTGCTATTTTTATGTTGTATATTACGCCTGTTGTACTTCTCTATACTGCTTAATATATGTCAAAATTTCGAACCGAACCTTTTAATCCGTTCCCTGGGGTAGATTTTTCTACTTCCACGTGCGATTATTTTTCTTGATATCTCAGTTTCTGTTATTTCCTTTCAGTAACTTAATTCTCCAAGTTTTTGTCCACCTCTGCTTTGAACAGGTATTGAACTCATAACTGTTTGGGTCAAGTCACTAAATTACTTCAAACTACGGTTTTATGCACTGGCTCATGTGTCCTTGGTGATGTATGAATTTTTGGAACTTATAAAACTTTAAAGTATTTTTTACTATTTGTTGTTATTATTGTTTTCCTCTAGCACTCTGTATTACTGTTTCCCATATTGTATCCATGTCTATGTTTGGCCGGATGAGGAGATTTCTGTGGCCTAGTTACATTTAAACAATCAGTCAGTTATGTGTCATGCATGATACACGCTTAGGTGTTTGTGTATCTTTCTAATAGTAGAGTGTCATTTCGTTCTGCAGTAAACCATTTCCGCTGCAGGTTGCGATTTCTTTCATAGAACCCAGGTTGTCCTGCTATTTACCCATATCAGGGGGACTTGAAAAGGATTCATTCATTTCCCAAGTTTATTAGCACGTAAGTGAACGTAATGGATTCGACTGGAATTAGAACTCGGCTCTCCGATTCCTCAATTCGAGCTGCTATCCATTAATCTTTAGAGCCTCCAAGTACACTGGATTACAACTATATCAAACCATACAAAGCATAAATTCCCCACTGCTTTACTCCCCTCACACAATGACATTGATATCGTCTCTCGACATGACTTTTGGTCAATGATCCACGAAAACTTAACCGGTTTTTACGTATATTTTCGACAATCATTTTTCTTCGTAAAATTTTAAACTCTCTTAACTGTTTACTCCTTTCTCTTTCATCTTACCATGTATTGCAAAGTAATCCACGTATTCCTTACTTTCATTTCCACATTTTTTGTTTAAATTTCTGTCTTTAAATGTACGGCCTGTTGGCTGGGCCACAGAATATGCCGACTGCACCTCTGCAGAGTGGCAGACACCCCAAATGTGACGTCCTGGGTAAGATGATAAACTACATACGCGACCTGTGTAAGACGATGAACTACATCCAACAGCAAGGCCTCTGAACAAGAGGTTTTGAGGAGCATGGAACCGTCTCTTAATTGCAAGTGTTCCCATGTCCACCCTGATTCGGTGTGGTATCACCTGTTAGGGAGCCAGCTATGAGCAAAAAGTTAGCCCCTAAACTGGGGTTAAAACAGTGTGAAAGTGTAAAAATTTGTTTTAATACCAGCAATACATTTTTTGTAAAAAAAATATTATCATCAGCAATACATTTTTGGGAAAAATAATACTAGAAATAACATTTGAAAAAAAATATTAGCAACAATAAAAAATCTTGTCGGCATTAAATAACCAACTGAGGTTGATATACCGTAAAACAAAATAAACCAAACTATTTCTATTCAAAAGAGTATTAACCGTGCAATAGAAGAATCTATTTGTAATCCATTTGCACAAGCTCGCTAGTTATGTGTTGCTTCCTTGTCTGCAATATGTATTGTGTGCGTCAGATTCGCTAGTCCTCATTATGACTCGTAAAGATCTCAGCTGCTTCTTCTGATTCGAAATATAATGTCTTTTTATTCTATTTTCATTAAAACATCCTCTTTACGAGCATTTTCAATCCATCGTTTTCTCAGAATCCTTCTATCGTGCTACGAATCTGTTCATTCAGTCATCTTCTTCAGAGTGAATATTAAAATATAAATAATGCACAAATTTAAAAAATAACAAAATTATATTGCAACAGATGAATTAGTCAATTATTTTAAAAATATGAGCTGAGTTAACAATAGAACATATCAACCTCAACAACAAAGAAATGGTTTTGGGAGGTGCGTTGAAACACCTCTTAATTACTGGTGTTATCCAGCTCCACTATGACTCGGGGTGGTAGCTATGTGCAAAAGGTTAAACCCTAAAAACTGGTGTCAAAACGTGTAATAATAGGTTTCATACCAGAAAAATAGTTTGTAAAAAATTATTACCATTAACTTTTGAAGAAATTTCTTTTACCAGCAATACATTATTACCAGCAATACATTTTTGGAAAAATATTACCAAATCTACTTCTTTAAAAAAATATTACCATCAGTAAAAATATTGTCTGCATTAAATTACCGATTGATATTGATATGTCGTAAATCAAACGAAACGAAACGAAACGAAACGAAACCAAACCAAACAAAGCCAAACAAAACTATTTATCTGTACATTAATTTAATGTCAATTATCAATCGTATTATATTTAATGCAAGATTTTTGTTGTGTGATAAACTGGCGGGTGACATGATAATAACCAATTTAACATGTAATTTCGAGCCTCATTCCCTACCAAAAAAATCATTACAAAATTCATTTGTAAGTTTAATATTGTCAAATGTATAAGAAAATAAACTCCACTTCATTTTCCCTAATGAAATGAAAGTGATTATAATTCACACAAATAATAGGCTTAAAATCCGAAGGTTACTGAGGTTAATTGACAGATGTATTCAAAGAACTTGCCATGCCACTATTTAAATACAGTGGAACCTCGATTCACGAATTTAATTCCTAAAAGCTGTTCGTAACCTGAAAGTTTTGTAAACCGAAACTATTGTTCCAAAAGAAATCAATGTAGAAAAGTCACAGTAGAATAACATTGGAAAAGAAAAGCACGCCACAACTCACGAATGTATACAACACGACGGTCGACACAGAAATTATTCCGTTCAGGTTAACTCGGTTCGACAATGTTGTTCGAGAACTGTAATTTTGTTCGATAACCGAGGCATTTTCATCTCGAATTTTCTCTTCGAAAACCGACTTGTTCGACATGTGAGACGTTCGAGAACCGAAGTTGCACTGTATAAAGAAAAAAGATTTGTCGATGTTCAATCGGTATTAAGATGTTAAGATTTTCACTACGTAAGAAACGTAGTGAAAATCTTATTATCCTCCTATTTAGGTTGGATTGTTCTGATATTCACTTTATTTGGAATATGATAAGAATAGTGGAAAAGCGTCCCATCTGATCGTTTATATTGATGTCAGAACTGACAAAAATTCTCACAAATGATCATTATTTGATTTTAATTGCCCTCAAGACAGACCCAACTGATACTTTTTGCATGAGACCAAATAAAAACAAGCCCTCACAGTACTCGCAATTTTTTTTACCAGTAAAGGTTTCTGGGAGGATGCGGTTTTCTCGCTGACTTTAAATTAGGTAGAGACAACACAAAAGTTCCTTCAGCAATATTAAAAATAGAAATCATAAAACCGTATCTAAATATTTTTGTCATTTATAAGAAACAAATAAAACACCAAAAGTAAAATGGCAAATAGAACAAAGAACTTGTAAAACCTGGGTTGACCCATTATGCCTACATGAAAAACTACACGCCCTATTCTTCAAGGTGGTTCCAAGTAGGGAAAACCTAAATGTTTCGATCTGTGACGCTCAGGTTCAGCCGTCTCCTCAGACTACAAGGATGTCGAACGGTTTTGAGTAAGCTGTTATGGTTGCTTGTCTAGGAAATTCTAACACCTTACATCTGTACTTTGTTCGCCTCACTTGAGGCATCTGTTGTCGTTTCAATGTCGCATAGAGTTTTATCATTTACATCTTCTAAATGTTCTTCCGCTTCATATATATATATATATATATATATATATATATATATATATATATATATATATATATATATATATATATAAAGTCATTCGCGATCTTTGTACATGCTAAAAAATACTGTCTGAACGCTCACCCTGGGGAATCCAGATCAAAGTCACATAGCATTTTACTAATTTCGGTTCCCAAATCATCTCCTTTAGATAAAAATGCGGGTGCATTATATCAAATACTTTGTATCAACCCTATTTCATCGCCTTCATTCAATGGTTCGTTTTGATATCAAAATCTCATAGATCTTTACAAAAGCCATCCGTTAAATCTTGTGGCTTATACGTATTAGGAACATTAGCTATCTGAAAACTTTACATCTCTTTGTTGGAATTGACTAAATCCTGACATCTCGGTCGCATGTTGGGGTATCCTTTGTCACTTGCAAGTTACAGGAGAGCTTTACTAATTTTACTTTGTAATCTTCGGCTTTAGAAAGAAAAAGAACATCCAATATTCGGCAATTATTCTTTGCTTTGTCCACATTGTACAACTCTGTTTCATCGAATGAGTCGCACGATTCGTTTTCTCAATGATCTTTACGAAATTTAGCCGCTTGATCTTCTGGTTTTCCCGTATGAGTGACACGCGCTACATCATAATGAATTATCGTTTGAAATTTGCATGAGGCTTTTCTAATTTCAGCCATTGTTAATCTATCTATCTATCTATCTATCTATCTATCTATCTATCTATCTATCTATCTATGTAAGTAACTATATCCACACACACAAACACACACACACACACACACACACATATATATATATATATATATATATATATATATATATATATATATATATAATAGACTAATAAAATATACATTTTGTCACCTACCTGATTGTTGTTATTTTCAGTATCTAGACTCCAGAGATTATTAGACGGAATCAATCGATTCCTTCAAAGATATAACGCTCGTCAGGATATGTGAGTTGTGTGTGTGTGTGTGTAAATATATAGAAAAATAGGAAATAACAGTTAGGTTAATAATCCGAAGTTCTTTAGTATTTTTGTTTTATTTAAAAAAAAAAAAAAAAACTATGCTCAATACACACGTAGGGCCTATATTATAATTATTTTTTTTTTTAAATATGACTCCATCGCTACATAAGAGAAAAAAACAGAAGCTCAAAGCTTTAATTTAATTATAGAAATTAAATTAAATTACCTAATTTTGGAAGAACAAATGTTGACATTTACAGAGCTTTATAAGCATATACATTCGTAATATTAATTTCTATGGAAATGGAGTAAACCAATAACTTTAATAAGAGGCTGTAGGGTTTACATTTTTTTGTATCAATATTAGTTACTTTCGAAAAGAGGTTAAATCAAGGTAGGGTCGAGGTGCCTATTTTCAAACGAATGATGACATCCGTTCAACGCATATCATCTGGTTTATTTTAACGACAGCGACATTTTGGCACTTTTTGTTACGCCGTTAAATTTGTATTTCTATACGTAAAGCTTTTTTCTAAATGGTTTGTTTGTATATGAGCACATCGTATTGAATTAAAATGATTCGGTTAAGTTTTTTTTAAAACCTATTGCTTTAATTAAACGTGTTTATAGACTTTGAAATTTAAAAAAAATCAAATTAATTATTTAAGGCGAATATTTGTCGATGGTAGCAAAAAAACGTTATCTGATGTCTTTGCTTTAATAAATTTTCGTTTATTAGAAACCTAATAATGTGTAGTTTTTCATGTAGGCGTAAAGGGCATGGGTCATTTTCATGTAGGCATAAAAAGGCATGGGTCATCCCAGGTTTTACAAGTTCTGGTTCTATTTATTATTTTCCATTTTACTTTTGGTGTTTTATTCGTTTCTTTTAAATGCCAATCATATTTAGATAGGTATGTCTGGTTTCTATTTTTAATTTTTACAGAAGGAGATTTTGTGTTGTCTCCACCTAATTTTAAATTCATTTTTCGTTGATCTTTTATATATATATATATATATATATATATATATATATATATATATATATCATTTCAATGTTTGGATTCTGAATGGATGAGATTGTGCATTGGTATACCACAGATTCTATGTGCCATTTAATATCCAACGGGCAGTTTTCATGGTTTCTAAAAACACATAAATTTCACTTTTTTTGTCTAATTTTAAAGTTCTTTTATTAATTTGATTTTCGCATGCATGTTTTCCAGTAATTTACTATTATGTTTTTTTTATGATTCTTTCTCGATTTTCAGTGCAGCTGTAACTTAATTTTAAGGTGTATTTATTAAAGATCTTGCTAAGTTTGCTATCAGTAGGAAAGTGTTTTTCAATTAAAGCTAGTAATTTTTGTCCTAGCTTAATACTAACCATTTGGTTGAACGTGGGGTGTATATCAAATGTTTTTTTTTCTTTTCCTGTTTTTCTTCTTGTTAGTAGCATTGTTTTATAATTGATGTTAGCGTTTTTGTATCCATTATTTTTTAGAGCTGTGTTGTAAAAATTAATGTTTTTGGAATATTTCTCTATTTGCGGAGTTCATGCTGATTCTTTTAATATATTGATGAGGGTATATGCATAATTGTATATGGAGTATGTTTTGACCTGGTGTGTACATAAAAGGGGTTAGTGTTAGGTTTTCTGTAAGGTAAGTATATGTTGTTTATTATGTCTAAAGTTATGTCGGGGAAGTTTACTCTTTTCAATTTTGTGTTAACTTTAGTTTTTAAATTTAGTTTTCTGAATTCACTATGTATTATCTTTCTAATTTTATCTATTTTAAAATTTGTGGAACTCATCACAACCATGAGCTCGTCATCCCTGTCTCGACCGATATATTTAATATCCAATTCACGGTGCTCGCTTAAGTTGTATAGTATAAATAGACCGACATAGTCTAAAGATCCCATGGTAATGTCAAAATGGTCTTCAGTATTTTTAATCCATTAGTCTCCATTATGAATGAGGACATATTTTTTTTATTTATTTATTTTTTTGCACTGAGTATTGTGTTAATTTCTTTCTTAGTTAAGTCGGAATATAGAGTATAAAACTCCAGGGCAGTCGTGAATAGATCTCTTGAATTTGACTGGTAATAATCCACAATATCAAAATATATTAGGGTGCAATCAGGCTTGTTGTTGATGCTGGTAAATCATTTCATGATTTCTTTGGTATTAATCTAGAATGTTAATCCAAGGTAGTCTTTAATTTGCTTAGTAACCATTACTAGGATTCTTTTGCTAATTCTTCTGATGTCGGCTCGGGTTGAGTTTATCATTCTAGTAGTAGGGTTTTCCTCAAAATCTGGTTTGTGGTTCTTAAGAGTGATGTAGCATTTCATTTCAGCAAGTTTGCCTACTCTAGCAGTTATTTTGAATGTATCAGTAATATTTTTACTGGTTCTGTTAATATTATCTACCATATTTACTTTGTTATTATAAGCATTTTTATAAGCCCTTCTTAATTTTTTAAAAAATTAAGTTGTTGTTCTCTGACGTCAATTTGTAGAAATTTACAGTTTTGTAACACTTTCCTTCGATTTTATCCCTTTCGTTGTTGCTTTTTGCTATTTGGTCCAGATGTTTTTGGAAGTTGCTTTTGTTTTTATCGAAAGATGTTGTTATTATATTGAGTATAATTAACAACATCTCCTTTCAAAAAAAAGAAAACCCTAGAATACAACTGCATACACACACACACACACACACACACACATATATATATATATACATACATATATATATATATATATATATATATATATATATATATATATATATATATATATATATATATATATATGTATGTGTGTGTGTGTGATGAGATCATTCGTTTATAGATGTGAATATTTGCACAGAATCATAATTTTAGGATGTACTGGTGACATAGAAAATGCACACTGTGGAACACAATTTCTGCAAACTTTCCTCTTCATGTTTTAAATTCAGAATTGCCATTCTCGTATACTGGTTTACAATAAAGTCTAAAATAATCTCAGCCTGACTTTCAACTTTGCCTCTCTTGGGGAGAAATTGACCATTACCCTACTGCGCCAGGCCAATCCGTTTGTTACTGATTACAGTCCTTTGAACTAGGTTGCGTTGATTAGGCTGAAATTCGGTAATCGCACGAGAACAGATGTTTCATCATTGTATATCCGTAAACGCCCTCTTCGTTTACGATCCCTAAATTCCATTTTCTTGCCCGAATTATGTAACATGTTTTCTTTTCATAGTCAGATATTGTTTTCCTCTTCCCTTCAGCTTGGAATTTTGTTGTTCATACATCTAATTAACTTCCTCAACTATTTTTTTCCTTTTTTTTTCTGTTAATTCATTTATGTCTTTCAGCTCACACTTGAAATCCATTTTCCTGTCAACGTATTATAGAATATTTACTACTAATTTTTGATATAGACAGAATAATATCAGCAATGTTACAACTACATTTTTCTTAGTTTACTACAAACCCTCACACCTCATTCACATTGGGAGATCCATTTTCATTTCAAAGTGCCATCATTCTATTTTAATTCCAATCCCTTGTTCGTCCTTAAACACATATAAAAAAAAACAGCTACTATTTAACGAAATATATAAACGAGTTTGGACGAAATTGTTAAATATCACACAGCTACGAAAACTTTTTATCAGTAGCCTTCATCTTTTTCCATTTTTAGAGAAATATAATTTCTAAGAGAAAATGCATCCTAACGCGGCAAAGTACGAAGCACCATCTAAAAATAAGTTAGCGAATCTAGATTAAATTTTCTAACAATATGTCTCCCAACGGAGTCATATAAAGAGACAACGTAGAAATGATTACATACATTTATCACTCCAAGTGTCAAGACAAACATCCAAATATTCAAATGAAAGCGGGAGACATATGCAAATACCAATTTGAACAAAGAAAATATGTTATTATCTCGTTGAGTATAGGACGCACCAAAGTTAGATGCCGCAAAGGAAATGCGATTTACACTAAATGTAGAGAAGTAATACATAAATTGTAGGTAAATTTTAAACGATTGTAAATTTCAAATAATGGCAATTTTATAATCGGATCTTTTTTTTTTACTTATTGTGCTATATGTACCTGAAGCATTGGATTTTATCTTCACTCCTTATTATCATGGTTTTAACAAGGTTTCTGAAGAAGCATGGAAAATGCAAAACAAACCCAACAAATGGCGGTTTTTTTTCATCAGGATTTTTCCCATTGTTCATAATGCATTGTATGACAAGGATTAGATGACTCTGAGGTTATTTATAACAGTAGGCACTGACGTACTCAGAATTTGGTTAAAGATATTTTAGAATTCCTCCAAACCAATTAATTGGCCTGGCCTGCTTGTGCATAGTTACACTTTGCATCATCTAAAACCTATTTGCAATAATTGCAGGTACTTATGAATGCAGTAAGTGTCCAACTACACCACTCTCTGTGATAGATATTGTGTTAAAACAGATCTGTAATTACAATTTATTATATAATGTTTATTTCAAAAAATTAATGCACATTGTTAATTTTTTTGTGGTTTATTGTAGATTGAATATTCGTTTCAATTTGCCTGGAATGAGATGCGTAGTAATCGGTCACAATTTTTTCTGGTACTATATCTAGTACCATTCCACGTAGTTGGGTTTCTACAGCTCAAGATTCTTCCTAGAAATTATACTCATTAACTCTCAAGATATCTGATGCATGATTGAAGTCATGGCTTTCATCTTTGCCTATATTGCAATTGGGTGTCACATTCATCAGTTGCGTTTCGTGTAGTACGTGAGATGGAGATTTGTAATGCTGAAAAAACTACCTCCATGCAAGCCAGGTCTCAAATGACCCTTCAACAACAGGATGTATTTGGCACTAGTCAAGTAATCGCCAAATTTAAGCCACTTCATTGTGCCTTCCTGTTTTATGTCACCCTGAAGTATCGCATTCTTACCTCCGAACTATCACCGTTTTTACTTGTGAACCGTGTCGGTAATTTTTCTTTCTTGTCGGCCTTCAGAAAAAAAAAAACATCACTCGTAGTTCCGCCTTCGTTTCATCGCGTGAACTGATATTATTTCAACCAGCTGCATCTAACAGTTCATTGGCTAACTTAATGTTGCCTTCCAGGGCAATGTTTGAAGTTAGCATCTTAGTTGAAACTAATCTATTAAGCCCATATTCTTGAATGACGCACCCCTCCATCACTTATCTGTCAGTCTTCGTTCACTGGACTTTTTGATGCCCTGATCTGTTTCTGTATTATCTTATGTTACAGTTTTCATACAAAACTATAGCGTTCTCGATTCAAAATGCTTCTAGTACTGTTAGGCTTCGAAAGGATTTCCGAAAAGCCGATTCTTGACGTTTCAAGATCCTTAGCGATTGCTCGCTGAGCCATAAATTTGAACATCTTCACAATTTCATCCAGATTTTTTGGGAAGTGTTCGCTATGATTTCAAGCAATGAAAGTATGCTGTTATACGATGCCAGAATTCACTCTATATGTGGAATAAATATGCCTTATTCCGGAAGAAATATTTGCTTTTAGCGATGGATCAAAAAAGAGAAAACAAAACAGGTTAGGTGACCGAATAAATATGCAGGACTATTTTTCGATGTTACTTTGTGACATCTCTTTTCATTCCGATCCTTTGCTGAAAATATTATAATTGGGCGTGAAAATGACCCCAACATAGCGAGTTTTATCTGTAAACAGCACATTAGAAAATAACCTCTTATATTGTTGCTTGGTTGATTTTATTTAGCAGCATGTCAACATTTATGAGTTAGTTAATGCTGAAATGGAAGTATTTTGAACAGAATTTTATAGTCTCAACTAAGTATAATTTGAACGCAACTGTATGCCTTCAACTAGCGACAAAATGAATTTTTGCTCATTTGATTTAAATGTTTATTGTTAGTCACTTTACTATACATATTTTCGTTAGT
Source organism: Acanthosepion lycidas (assembly GCA_963932145.1). NCBI lineage: Eukaryota > Metazoa > Mollusca > Cephalopoda > Sepiida > Sepiidae > Acanthosepion > Acanthosepion lycidas. Next base: position 23,733,299 of record OZ010590.1, on the reverse strand, counting down.
TGATTTTGTTTAGCAAGCATATCAACTTGCATGGGTTATTAAATGCCAAAATCTAATTTTTTGCACGTAATTGTGTGCTGTCTACTATATATATTTTACATAATTTTATATTTTCAGAATGGATGCATTTTTTTTTTAAATATATATTTTGTAGATTATAAAATCTATTGTTGCTAACTTTATAAAAAATGAACTTTTGATATTTGTTTGGGGTTCACTTATTGCCTATAGCTGGGACCCCAACAGGTGCTAACACCCAGTGTCAGGATGAACATTGGAAGAACATCAATTAAGAGGTAGTTCTACGCAAATGAAAACATCCAACCTCCCGATCAGCCGCCGGATGGAGTTTATCGTTATACCCAGGAGGACTTATATTGTAATTCGCCAATTATTAAAAGTTTATAATAATATAAAATATCCCAAACATTTGTCCTGTACTGTATATGGAAGGATTATACACAACGTTATCTAAATAAAAGTTTATTTTATACAAAAGTGTTTTTTTCCTGGTGTCAAGCCTCTTGTTTAAAATCAGCTCCAGGGAATAAAGAATATCTTTGAAAACTATAGCTGCTTAAGGAATAATGTATAGGTGTATTTTTACGTGCCTGTGCTGGGGTGTCTGTAATGGAAGGAAGTTTCATAATGTATTAATGGGAAGAATTCTCGATGCCTTAGAGGAGGTGACAAACGTCCGGTGACAATCTGCCGGTTGTCGATGTTACACTATATCATGATCGCAGCCTTTTATACGAAACGTGAGGACGTAATAGTAATCAGTTGAGTAATATTCATATCTTTACTTGTTTTTTCAACATCTTTTCTTACTATTGCTGCAGTATTAATGCTTTGCCTACAATTAGCGTGACAACAGAAGCGTTTTCATGAAAAATTTCACAACGAAATGTCTTTACAATTTATTTGGTTTTTGTCAAAAATGTACGAGTTTTATGGCAAGTCTGACTTTTACAATCAGAATGAAGAAAATATTATTAGTAACAACAGACAACTCATTCTTCAGACTGTCTTGGCGGTGGCATTTTTGTAACCATTTTCATTTCAAAATCATAAGTTCGTTCTCTAGATATACACAGAGTTAACATCCATTAATTGCCAATTTTTACCGCATTTGTTCGCTATGATTATATCTTGTCATTTTGCCGAAAGAATGTGATCTTTTCCACCTTCCTAGACTTACATATTTCATCAATTATTTAATATATAATACTAAGCCACGTATGTTTTATCTTTGTTCACTTGTATTGGTAACTTAATTTTAATTCATAGAATTTTACTAATTTCATGCACTAGATGTTCTGGTTTTCCCATATCAATAATATACAATAATTAATGATTTTTTTCTCTTTGTTCAATATGATTATATTAACTCATCTCGCTCGCATTGGTAGATATATTTACATTTCGAAGTCTCAAATTCTTTCATTATTTCCCTCATGTAGAATAGAATTTGCATTAAAATATATGAAGGATGCTGAGAATTCCATGTACGATGCGGGAAAGCAAAGCAGACGTCTTAAAAAAATTCCAAGGGGTGTAAGTGGAATACGGGAAGACTGAAGGATACAAGAGATAAGAGGTTGTGAAGATCCATATTCACTGAAGTCCAAAGTTTCAGCAGCCTCTTTCTGATTATAAGCATCAGTCTGAGTTTTGTTTGAATTTACCTTAAAAATTATTCTTTCCCTATTCGCCCCGTGGAATTTTTTGCATCCATCAGGAGAAAAAACTATTCTGTTATCTCCAGTTTTCTCTTCATCTGTGAGAACATTTTCAGCACCTCCCTTGCATAGAACAGGATTGATATTAAATAAATTTTCAGCGCGTATTTTTTTCTTCTTTTTTTTTTTAAATGAAATTTTCCTATTTTTTTTTTAATTAAATATCTCATCATTTTATTAATATCATCTTCTTCTAGATCTTCTGGCGTTTACATAAAAAGCGTATACCTACTTGCTGATGACTGACTGTTACTCACAGTGGGAGATCAACTTTCATGTCATATCCTTTTGGTTGTACTAATTTGAACCGCTATATCTTCTGATTATTCATATATATAGTCGACTCTCCCGTCGAGTTCAACGTATGACGGTCAAGCAGATCAGTTCCCAGGAAACCGACAGCCCGACAACGGCACATGAGATTTGATTATAGTGGTGAAGGTTTCGTGCAGGACCATCCACACATTTTGAAGAGTCGAATTCAGAGACCTGGTGCACTAAGCGTCACAATTTCCCCAAACGACCCTCCGCAGGTTTTGAATTCAGATGTTCCTTCTCCTAGACCAGTTGCTATCCAAGGCTATAGAACCCAGTCTGTCCTGCTATTTACCCATAGCTGGAGGGAGAAGAATAGGATTCACACATTTCTCAAGGGTATTAGCACGTAAGTGCATGTTAAGTTTTAATCTCCCACCTTCTCTCGTATGTTACCCCTCTCTTTAGCACTAACATTCGTCCCACACTCTCACACTTACACTCTCTTTATTTCTATTTTTATTTCCGGAGTTGTTCTTTTCTGTTTTCTTTTTGAATTTGTAGGCCTGATGAATTGGATCGTATTTAGATTCCAATGGAATAAATTATGACCATAGAATATTATTGTTTAGGCCTTTTTATTATATCCGTACTCTGTCCTGGACATTGAGTTCTACCTGGATTCTATCCTCTCGGAATTTTTTATTCAAAAAATATACATGTATGTGTATGCACCTATGTATATATTTTGCATATTTACCACTAATATTTTCTGAAATAAATATTAATTTCATTTGAGCTCTCTAGGGAGTAGGTATGGGTTTGTAAACAGTGGCTATTATAGCTAATATAGGGAGACTCTTCGCATAGCGAAATGAGTCACTGGGCGTGTTTCTAAAAATAAATACGCTAAAAATCCACCTACTTCCCTGCCGACGGCTTAGTGGTAGAATCAACGACTGACACATATATATATATATATATATATATATATATATATATATATATATATAAAACTCTTCTCCTTGTTTACAATCACTAAATCCTGTCAACACGACTGCAAAAGGAGAACGGTTTCCATTTCATGCTAAACGAAATTTTCCAGTTTCTAAGTACTTTGCTTAGCTTTTGGAATCCAACATTTACTATTTCGGTGTCGCCCTTTTCAGTTAAAACAGTCACTCATCTTAGGCGATCATGTATCTTTCGATACGGAACTGGCGAGGCAGATATTTTTCCCCGCAGTATCTTGCCATTTCTTTCTGTGGTAGACCAGTTGCCATACAAGGTTATTTAACCATAGCTGTAGGAAGAAAAGTATTCACACTTTTTCCAAGGTTATTAGCACGTAAGTGAATGCAGTCGATCTGACCGGAATTCGAACTCGGCTCTCCGATTCCTTAATCCGAGCTGCTATCTATTACTCCACCGTGCTCCTCTTCTGTTAAAAAAAAACTTTCCAGATATTTATATTCTGAAGTTCGGTTTTGTCATCACCAAATTGTAGTTCGTATCTTTAGTTTCCCATTTTCTCTTGCTATTAACTATACATTCTACATTCTTACAATCGATGAATAGTACTTTCTTTTTTATTTCCTTTAATACCTTGTCTGTAGTTTAATTATACGTCTGCAATCAACTCAACACAGGGTATTCTGCACGTATGTTAAGAATTACTCCGCCGATAATTAATTCTGTTAGCGCGTCCAGGATAGCTACGTTGTAGAAGTTGAATAAATTATTCTTATTCTATCTGATCTCTCACTTCAGGGTGTTGGCAATCAGAGCTCTTCTCAATTTCCTATATTTTCTAGCTTTTAATAAATTGTCTTTTTATTATCTCTGCCAAAATTGCCTCAATATTCATATACTCAAGCTCGCTAGCTAGGTTGTTTTCATTTGTAATTCTGGCCTTAAATCAGTCTTGTGATTATTAACTTTTCAAACCCGATTTTGTGCCCTAGAAATTTCAGCTGTCTTTTCCTGATATTAAATATAAGTATCCTTGATGTACCCATATTCTCCAGAACTTCATCGTTGCTCACATGTCTATGGTATCATCTTCCTCCTCTTGTAGAACCCCATTTATGTTACTTGAAATATCTTCTTCTTCAGGGAGTAGATTGCCCAGCATGGAAGGGCATATATTACAGTATTATTTTCTTTTTTGTAACGATTTTTTCTGTTTCTTGTAGAGTTGGGACGGGTTCATTACATACATTTATGTGTAAATACCCTTGGGTAAGGTATAAATATATCCCTTCTCCTCCCAGCTATTGGTAAAATAACAGTAGAGATTTTCCCTTCTCTCTATTTGACTACTTTGGCATTCAGGTCTCCTATGACGATTTTAAATTCTTCCTGTCTTGTATACAACATTTCAATTTTTCTTCAGTATTTTGTGCTGTCGGTTCATATACAGTTATGAGGGATATCTTAAAAGGCTTTCCTCTCAGGTAAACAATAATAATTCTTTCAGATAGTTGATAGTATCCCAGAAGATATTTCTTGATGTGATGTAAGGTTATTACATCACATCAAGAAATATCTTGGCGGCACTCTAGGTGGTAACCGCCTATAAGTACCCGGGAGAGTCGAGCTGATATCTGCGAGACTAGCGGCCTTCCGATAGCAGCACGCACACAATAATACTGACTTGCGACGACCGTGCGCATAACTATTACTTCTTTGCTTGTTGTACTGATTTCTACAATAAACATGTTACTATTTATTCACCGTGTTTCTTCAATTTCAAATTCCTATTAGCACGGAATATAGCATTTTTTAGGTTTTGGCCTAATATCAGTCCTATTTTTCTTTTATTTATTTCTCTTCTTCTGTGTATATGATCATGTCTAACGAAGTTTTCATTCTTTACTCGCCTCGTTTCCTATACTGCTAACTTATTAACATTTTATCTGTTCATTTCCTGCTTTATATTTTCTAACAAGCCATATTAGTAAATATTGATCTATTCAAATATGTCGGTGCATAAATGTGTTAAAACAAATTTAGTATAGACGAAAACGAAACTGAACAGAGGTAGTTTCGCCTAACACCGCAGATTGCTACAAAAACTGTCCCATATTTGATTATTCTTTTATTTTAATCACTTATAATATTTTTAATAACATATTCATTTTATGAATTATTTTTATTTTAATGTCCCATAATATTTATTTTTACTTATTTAATCATCACATACGCGTCATTCCTTCACTGTCTCTTTATTGAATTGCTCCCATTATTTATGTTTAGTCATTTCATTCAAGGAAAGTTACAAAGACGCAGGTAGATACTGTTTTCGAATCAATATTGAAAAAAACATTATTATGAAAAAAGAATAATAAAAGAACAGATATTAAGATGGCAGAACATGACGAATTTCTTTTTTTTTTTTAAGCGTTTCACCCAAAGCAAGGCGAGAAGCCACTAGGATGCAAGGGGTTACAGAACATTTGGAGCAAGATCAGATAGGAGTGATAGAAGAAAGGAAAAGGAGAAGGGTAGTGGATAGATCAAGGCAACTGGATATGTCGATTGACATTACATTTGAATAGCTGGAGATTATAGCTCTCAGGGAAACTGGAATAGGGAAGGGAGTTCCAGACCCTAGAGGTGTGAGACATGAAGCTATTGGAGTAGAAGAGACAGCTACATTTAAGAGTTTCGACAGTGAAAGGGTGAGAGCGGGATGCCAGCCTCGTAGAGCGCTTGAACTCATGAAGTCTGGGAACCAGCGAATGCAGCTCCTCGGAGAAATTTCCATGAAAGTATTTGTAAAACAGACAGAGAGAGGTGACGGCACGTCTGTGAGAAAGTAACTGTAGACGAGATTCCAGATCAGGGCCAATTATATTGCATATCCGCCTCTGGAGACTATCAAGAACCCCGAAGTAAACAGAAGGGGCTCATAGCAGCAATATTCCAAGGACGAATTGTTAATTTGTAGATCTGGAGGATCGATTCCGGGGAGAAAAATTTCCTGGAGCGGCACAGAGAGCCAACTTTCTTTACGGTGGACGAAGCAATTGACCCAATGTATTTGTTCCATCTCAGGTCAGCAGTCAACGTGAGACCAAGGACCCGCAGAGAGGAATGACATTGCATTTAAATATCTGGGGATCACCCTCGATTGGAAAGCAAGAAGACGGAATAAAATTCGACAAGCGAGAACTAGGAACAAAGAGACTCTTAGAATAAAATCTAGTATAGCGCTTAAATTCGTAGTGTCGTAGTGTCTAGCTACCATAGTGGAAATTTTATAAGAACAGATATGAAAATATTCATTTTCAAACAATCACACAAAAGACAATTCCCATCTTTTTTTCCATTTTTTTTACTCTCCTGTTATCATTTTTCTCAAACTTTTATTCGTTTTTTACTATTTATTCCACTTTATCGAATTCCTCATTTTTCACGTTTTAATGTTTTCATCAACTCCATGGTGCCATTTTGTTATGGTGAAACACACCTATTCTATAGTTAAAAGACTCTCCCACCTAATTTAAGTATGAGTAGTAAGAGAAACGAGGGTCAGTCGATGTCGGACGACAGTAGTCGACAGTCGAATACGAAAGTAGTCAGCGATCACAACAAGATTACTCTGCGTAATACCTATTATATCAAGTTCCTAACGTTTTGTACATCGAACCTATTTACGACGGATTTAGTACAAATACATACCTCCACTGCGAAATAATTCCACAAAACTTTGGCGACGAGGATTTGCACTCATACGGAGGAAGAAAAAATTCACTCGCCACAATAACTTCGGCGACAAAGTCTCGGATTCACACTTAAAAAAAAATGGCAAAAGTTTTTCGCAAGCGAAGACGTCAACTTAGTGGCGAAAAGATATGTCGTATTCTCAACTGAGAAAAGAATTTTTTCACTGATAATACAGTTTGCTCAAATAGGTCACGAATTGCAAATTCGTAGGACACCCCCAGTACAGTATTTAATCATTGTGTAAACTTTTTGCGAAGATGGATCAATACAAAAGTATATTCCGGGAATTCTTTAAGGGACAACAGATGACAATATTAGAGCAACAAAAAACATTCCAGATGCAGCTACAAGAGGAAACTTTTATAGACAAATGCAATTCCAACAAAAAATGGAACAGATATATAGGGAGTTTCAAAACAAAATTCTAGAAATAACTGCGAAGAGGAAAGAGAAAAATCTACAAAATGATTCTTTCCCAGAAAATACAATATGGAATTCAATTGAAATATCCACATACAGTCAAGATGAAGAGATAACTTTGGAGGAGTATTATAAAAAATATACGGACGTGTATAACGACGACTGCCACTCGTGGTCTGAAGGAAAGAAGGTTAGGCTTCTTTTAAGCAAATTAGGAACTGCTGAGCATAACAAATTGGTAAACAACATTTTAGCGAAAAACTAGCAAGTTGACATTTACCGAGGAGGTAAATATATTAAGCGAATTATTTAGTAAATAGACATCTCTGTTCACAAGAGGTGGAAATGTTTGAATCTGATGAAAGATGACGAACAAGACTATATAACGTACGCAGCCAATGTGAATAAACATTGTGAAGAATTCAAGCTGGCAGTGTTAAGCGCAGACAATTTTAAGTGCTTGGAGTTTGTTCAGGGGCTGGTATCAGAAAGAGACGCAGAATTGAGAAAATTAGTACTGGCAAAATTGGAAAGCGATCCAAGTATTATGGTACATAAATTCGCAAAAGACTGCACAAGATATGTTAGCGTAAAGAAAGATTAAAAAAGATAGAATAGTCTGGCTTTTCGCATGTAAGGGAAATACGCTACAAAGAAGAAAGTCAGTCTACCAAAAAGAATTCTAAAATTGCGGATTATCAAGCAAAGAGTGAAACACCAGAGAAAAATAAACAAAAACTCCCGAAGCCATGTTTTAACTGTAAAAGAGTGGGACATAAAAGCACGCATTGCAGGTCAAAAAAAAAAAAAAAAGACAATAAACTAAGAAAATTAAAGTCTAACGAGGTAAAAGATAGAATAACCAGAAAATTTGTGACCGACAAAATAAGTAATAAAAATATAAAAATGCAACTTGACACTGGTTCGGATCTATTTATCATAAATTGGGGAAACCAACTTTAATGAAGACAAATAAAATCGCGAGGTCAGTGACGGGAGAAAAAATACAATTTATTGGGGAATACGTTACAAACGTCACGTTAAATAAAAAAAAAAGAAACGCGAAAACTAAACTATTTGTCTTAGAAAATACCACGAACTTACTTGGTACGTATTGGATAACAGAATTCAAATTATGGGACCTACGGATAAATTTCTTCTGTTACAAGGTAGAAGGTTTAAACACCGAAGCCCCAAAATTAATAAAGAAACTTAAGGAAACATTTCTATTGTTTTTTCTCCAGGGTTGGGAACGTGTACCAAGATGGAGGCAAAATCCCAGCTAAAAGAAAACACTCAGGCGGTATTCAAATAGAAAAAGGAATGTGCCGATTGCCTCAATTGAACAGATAGATCAAGAATTGGACAGATTAGAGAAAACCGTTGTATTTAAAAAGTTGAGTATAGTGAATGGCAACACAGAGGGTATACGTAAAAAAAAGTCTAAAGAAATTCGTGTCTGTGCTGATTTATCGACGGGTTTAAACGTGGTACTCAAAGATTATAATTATCCTCTACCAGCAGTGGATGAAATATTTGTGAAGCTTAATGGAGGCACAATATTTTCGAAGATAGACTTCAGCGACGCATATCTGCAAATACCGGTAGAATAAGAAACGTCAAAAATTTTGTGTATGAACACACATCGGAGTCTGTATAAATTTAACAGACTACCTTTTGGAATTAAGGTCCCGCCCGCCATTTTCCAACAAGTAATGGATTCGATGTTGGGTGGTCTAGATTTTGCGGTAGCATATCTGGACGACATCCTCATGAGAAGTAAAAGTTTAGCAGAACACGTGGAACATGTAAATGCAGTAGTTTTAAGAATACATGATTTTAGATTTAAACTCAAGGAAAAAAAAAATTATGGAAAAAATAAAATATCTGGGGCAGATCATCGATAAGAATGGTAGAAGGCTAGACTCAGAGCGAGTAGCCGCTATAAAAGATATGCCGGTTTCGAATGATATTACCACATTACAAAGTTTTTTGGGATTAGATAATTATTACCAAATATACATCCCTAAAATGTATGATCTGCGGGCGCCATTAAATGAACTACTGAAGAAAGGAAAACCTTGGAAATGGACTAATGAGTGCCAAAAAGCAATTGAAAAGATAAAGGAAGTGTTAACCTCGGAATTATTTTTAAGCAATTACAGCCCGGATTTAGAGATCATAGTAGCTTGCGACGCAAGTGCGTATGAAGTAGGAGCATGTATCTTACACAGGATGACAGATGGTCAAGTAAAACCAATTGCCCATGCTTCTAGAGCACTATTCTGGCTGAGAAGAATTACTCTCAGATAGAGAAAGAGGCGCTAGGAATAATTTTTGCAGTAGAAAAATTTCACCATTTTCTCCACGGTCGACATTTTAAGCTACAAACCGATCATAAGCCTCTAATTTCGATTTCTGGATCGAAAAAGGGTTTGCCGGCGCATACAGCCAACCGACTACAGAGATGGGGTACAATATTGCTAAAGTATAATTTCAGCATGGAGTACATACCATTGAATATAATTTGTTGACGCTGATGTGCTGTCCGGGTTAATTCCAAAAATGAGCGAACCATTAGAAGACACGGTAATTGCCTCTCTGAAGTCAGAAGAAGAGCTGAAATTTACCGTGTGTAATACAATTCGGGAACTTCCGGTAACTCTAGCAAAAATATAAAAGAAGCCACCAGGGACAAGTATATCTTGAAAATAAAAGAAAAAATAGCCGAGAGTGACCAGTATACAACAAATGTTTTTTCGCCTTACGATACAGTATTATTATACAGAGAACGTGTGGTGATTCCATACACAACGCAAAAGCAAATGCTAAAGGATTTTTATACTGGTCATCCGAGCAGCACTAGGATGAAGAGCCTAATGCAAATTTTTCTATATTGGCCAAATATGGACAGGGACATTGAGAACGCAGTGGCAAAATGTAAAGGCTGTGCTTTAGCTGCAAAGGTAACCCCAATAAAATTTAGCCCCTGGCCAAAAACAGATCTACCATGGTCTAGGTTACATGCGGATTTCGCAGGTCCACTGAATGGATACCATTATATCATAGTAGTGGATAGTTCCTCGAAATGGCCTGAGATACAAAGGATAAGAAAACCGACGACGCAAAGTACTAAAAACTTCCTGCTGTTATTGTTCGCAAGGTTTGGTGAAGTAGACGCAATTGTGACGGACAACAGAAGTCAGTTTACGTCGAAACAATTTAAAGATTTCTGTAAGGAATACAACGTCGAACATGTTACCACAGCTCCATATCACTCAAGATCAAACGGGTTAGCTGAAAACTTTGTGGACATTCTGAAAAGAGGTCTAAAGAAAGCTAGGGAAATACCTGCAGCTGAAGCCCTACAG
>OZ010590.1:23577780-23717780 GCA_963932145.1 Acanthosepion lycidas | reverse complement strand
ACAAACATAATGAAAATAATGGTAACTACTAATCTCCAAAACTCAGACAGCCACAAAGTAATAGTATTTATAAATGCTAGAGATCTTAAAATTTCCTTGAACAGCGAAGAAGTCCCCGCTCGTCTTCAGATCCGAAAGTAGACCTCGTTTTACTAGTATAGCTAACTTAAACATATGGACTAAAAAGATCTTCATATTTGGAATAGAAGACAATATAGGAAAGATATATTTCAGTCGCGTACATCTAGGGAGGCACAGTGGAGTAATGATGGCTCAGATTGATGAATCGGAGAGCCCAAGTTCGAATTCCAGTCAAATCTATTACATTGACTTACGTGCTAATACCCTTGGGAAAGGTATGAATCCTCTTCTTCTCCCCCACCCCAGGATGGCAACTGTCTAACACAGGAAGAAATGGCAATCTATTGCGGAAAAAAAATCTACCTTGTCAGTAATGTATCGAAAGATACATGATCGCCTACTTGTGTATCACGCATGGCATATAACTATGTGACATCTAGGGACGTTTATACATATAATCATGTAAATCTAATATCTACTATCTAGGAATAATAAAAAAAATGAAACAATATTTGCATATAGAGAGTGCGATGGATAATTTGTCATTTCAATACGGGAAAATCGAAATCTTTTTAACAGTTATATTTCCTAAAATTACACAAAGATATCTTAAAATACTAAGCAGTAAATTTATTCAATAAAATCGTCATTGTCTTCAACCACAGCCTCCAGACAACTTCGGAATCTCCCGCAGCTCTTCTGGACGGTTGCCTTGTTTAAGTTATGGATGCTTCCATAATCTTTGCCGTCAGTGCATCTTTGGTGTTACACAAGTTTTGTTTGTCTCTGGTTCAACTGCACCCCACAGATGATAATCAAATGAGTTGCAGTCTGGAGAGTTAGGTGGCCAGATGTAAGGTGTGGTGTAGTGGCAGAAATTGCCTAACAGCGATGACTGGGTTCTCCCGCTTGTGTAACATTCCTATTACCCATCATCTTGACCCAGAGCAGCACTATCTCACTAGCTATGAAGCTTATTGACTTGGAGGGATAGTTTTCAATCATGGCTTGGATCTCACCAACAAATTCGGGAGTTATTTTCTTATCAGATCGATCAAAGTGATTTTTTTTTCTGAGCTGACTTACTTACATAATAACTATTAGACTAATTAAACTCTTTCCTAATCCTCTGCACTGTCCTCAGATTTACATCCAAACACTCTGAAATGTTCGTCTTGGAGCTTCCGGCGCGAATGTCAAGCAGTACAGCTGAGTGAATTGCGTCATGCTGCTCTTTTACTCAAAGACGGTTCCCAGCTGACCCTACTATAATGCGTAGTTGACAAAAAAAAAAGAAACAACGCGCATGTGCGAGATTAAAAATATAATACCGCGAAAAATTACCCATCAAACACTGGATATTTGTTTTTCTTCTATATATGCAGTGTTAAATCAGGATTGTAGCTCTTAGAAAATGTTGTCTTCGTGTAAGTTTCCCAAACCTTTTTTCTGCCATCTCTTCACGCAAGAATTTCAGGTAGGTTATGTGTTATTTTCTTCTATCCATTGTGACTTCAGTATCTCCTGTGAGGGTCTAATTTTTCAAACCCTCTTTCGTCCTTCAGTTGACGATCATTTTTGTTTCCATTTCTTCTAGAATTCTATTCTCAGAATCCTTCCGTGGAAACACATTTCTATCGCCTCAACATTCTTCTTCAGCATTCAGAATAATTTCCACGTTTTTCTGTTTCTTTAATTATCGTATGATTTCTGGCACCTGGATTCGTTGTTCGTACTGAATCATTTACATATTAGAATGTTTAAGACATTTTTTTTAATGTTTATACGTTCTTTTCATAGATACAAATAATTAAGTAATTTCTCTGTTTATAATAAACAATATTAACAACATTTACCGAGATATCTTCATAGAAAATATGCGTCCTCCGACAGGAATCGAACCTGTAACCTATACGGAACCGCTATGTAGCCTGACAGATTAACCGATTGGGCCAGAGAGGAGAATTCGGTTAGCAAGGTCGATTTTACTGTTTTAAAACACAGTTCTCTATGATTTTCTCTCATTCATTCATATCTGCTAAATGCGTATCCAAATGTAAATAAATGAAGTCATACATTATTAAATGGACAAAGTCCGACAATTATTAAAGACATAATAAAGAGTATTAACAACATTTACCGGCCTGAATGTCCGAGAAGCTTCTATAGAATATATGCGTCCTCCGACAGGAATCGAACATGTATCCTATACGGAACCGTCTTTATAGCCTGACGTGCCTTAAGCGACCGGGAAATGTTGTTAATACTGTTTATTATACACAGAGCATTTGCTTAAACATTTGCATCTATAAAAAGAACGTATAAACATAAAAATGTCTACAATAATTGTCGGACTTTGTCCATATCATAATATATTAGAATATTTAAAAAGAAAAGGTTGCATTTTTGATTTATTAATCCTACATATTTTTATTACTTAAACGTTATTTTCCTAGTAGATATTCGTATTTAATATAGACGCATCATTTATTTATTAAACAATATATGTATTTATTTTCATCTACCGGCCGGAATATTCCAGAAATCTTATTAGAGAAAAAGATGAATTCTTTGTCGGGATTCGATTATTATCTTTTATTATTATTTATTTTTAATTTTCTTTGATTTCTGGCGTTTACACATTTCTTTCCGGGTCCCGCCCAGGAACCTAAGGTTAGAAATGGCATCATGACACTTTCCATTGAAAAAAAAAAATACACCGATAAAGCCCTTCGTAAAGTGTGGGCTGTACTTGTCAGAACAATTTTTTGTATCTCCTTGAGGCATGGACTTCCAGGAATCCCTTCAATTAGTCTACTGCAATCTTTTCGAACCAGTCCTAGGGCTCCAACTACAACAGGGATTGTTGATGTTCCCATATGCCACATTTTCGAGATTTCTATTTCAAGGTCCTTGTATTTTGACAGCTTTTTGAATATCTTCAAAGATATATTGCAGTCAGCAGAGACTGTCATTGCAGTCAGCAGGAACTTATTATTATTATTATTATTATTATTATTATTATTATTATTATTATTATTATATATTGTTTCATATTAGTTTTTTAAATTTTTCATAATGTTAATGTTTCTAGTTTTATTTTACATTTAGTGAATTTCCAATCAGTTTCTATAACATTATGCAGCAAAATCCATATATTTATTCTGTATTCCTTTTTCTGACGATTTCAAAGTGTTTGTCAGATTCTCATATTGGTCTGGTTTTGAAGTTGTGAACTCTTTAATGCTTCTATCATTACAAGTCGAGAAAAGAAGAATTTGCGGAAAAATAGCTTTTTAAAATATCTGGTAATGTCATCTTCTTAATGGCGTTGTCTGAGATAATACGAAATTCTAATTTAAAGAAAAAAGAATCTTGGAGACGCGCACTCAGAGTGAGTGAACAGATGGAAGGGACATTAGGAATTTGATTTTAGTGTCATCGTAAATTGAACAGATTTCAAACCATTGATTAAATGATTCGCGTTTTCTTCAATCGAGAACAATAGTTGCAACATGATTTTAAATGCATTCAAAGTTCATTCGTAAAGTTCTTCTAATTCATTACTGTTGTGGCTAGCTAGAGAGATAGATATGAACAAAATCAGATGAAGCAATTGACAAATATATATGAATAAACTGAGATAGATAGATAATGAATAAACTGAGATAGATAGATAGATAGACAAAGAAAGAAAGAAAGAAAGAGAGAAAGAAAGAAAGAGGGAGAGAAAAAGGCACAATATCCACTTTTTTTTATCAAAACAGTTTTCGTAAACCAGAAAGAAACAATCCTATCTAAGATATGTTTTGAAATTCTATGAAAAATAGAAATATCTTCAGCCCCTATTTTAAGCTGCTGAGCCGCGTTCGAATTACGGAAAGGCTTCAAATGAATAAATGATAGTATAACTATTAGACAAAGTTGAGCGTTAATTAGAAAATAGAATTAAGTTGACAAACTAGTGAAAGAATAAAACACAGCAGAATTCTGCAGTTCAATTACACCAAGATGATGAAATGATGAGCATGAAACGATTCAATATGAGAATATTTATTTTTACTGGGATCATAATTTTGAGACTGGATCTATCTATCTATCTATCTATCTATCTATCTATCTGTCTGTCTATCTATCTCTTTCTCTTTCTCTTTCTTTCTCTCTCTCTCTCTCCATATATATATATATATATATATATATATATATATATATATATATATAGAGAGAGAGAGAGAGAGAGAGAGAGAGAGAGAGATCTTTTCATGTTCACAGACAAGATTATTGGTGTCAGTATTAAAGGAAGGGCGAAAATTACCGTGTTGATACATATTATGTTATTACGAGTACTTTCGACATAGCACAATATTATCATCAGGGTGTTGCTTATTTTAAGAAAGATATGGTTGTGTTCATCATTTTCAAAAGAAAAACTTGCTGTCTCCATCTGAAAATTATACTTTTCTCCCTTTCTTTAATAATGCCAAAAAACTTGACCGTTAAATAGAAAGGATCTATTTAAAAATAAGTAGACGAAACTTGTTTAAATTATTCAATGCAACATGTTTCAAGGAAACATGCTGCAAAAGCATACGCAATACACACATATATATTAGGACATACTTTATGTTTATACGTTCTTTTTGTAGATACAAATATTTAAATCAGTGCTCTGTTTTCTAATAAACAGTATTAACAACATTTACTGGCCTGAATGTACGAGACATTTTCATAGAAAATATGCCTCCTTCAACAGGAATCGAACCTATATCCTATACGGAACCGTCATATAGTCTGACGTGCTTTTACCGAATGAGCCACAGAGGAGCGTTTCGGTTAGTAAGGTCGATTTAACTGTTTTCAGACTACAATTCTCCGTGATTTTCTGTCATTCATTCATATCTGCTCAATCCGTATCCAAATGTAAACAAATGACGTCACCTATTATAAAATGTACAAAGTGCGACAATTATTTTAAGACATTTTTCTGTTTAATGTTCTTTTTACAGATAATCGGCATTTACTTAAATAGTTTTATCTATAAAAAAAACGTATTAACATAAAAAGTCTTAAAATAATTGTCGCACTTTGTCCATTTCATTATATATATATATATATATATATATATATATATATATATATATATATATATATATATATATATATATATTAATTGATTCATCGAGTCTGATAGAAACCTCAGGAAGCACTGGACGGCCGAAGCAGTTGGTATAGTGTTCGCTTGCCAACCTAACTGTCGGGGTTTCGATTCCCTCGGTAGTGGATGCGCACTGCTGATGAGTCCCAAATATAGGACGAAACGGCCGTCCAGTGCTTCCTGAGGTTTCTATCAGACTCGCTGAATCAATTAATATAATAATCAAATCCTCCTCATTACTATATATATATATATATATAGAATGGGCAAGTTCTGTTCATATTTATTTCATTATATATTATTTTCTCTATTTCTTTCGAAAGTTGTTACATACGTGATCAAGGATTGTTCAATGTCTATTTACACGACCGTGTATTTTTTATTACTATTCCTTTATACTATTTTTATTATTTTTTTAGATGTTTCGTCACATTTCGATCAAGTGAAATTTATTTACTGAAAAAAAGTTTGAACAAAGCAACTTTTAACAAATTTTATTCTATCCTCTGCCAGCCGCAATGACGGAGAAAGCATTACCTCGAACCATGACCAGTGAGACACGCTGCAAGAGCCACTCCGTTTCGCGAGGCTCGTCCCTTAATCGAGACGCAATCGCGCCAATCCTCGTAAGGAATGCCATCGAACGAGGGCCAATAACCTTTGAAGTCTCCACTGGCACAGGAATAAAAAAAAAAATTATCAGCAAGAGAAGAATATTTAACTATTTTCTTTTATCTCTTCGTCACGGGCGATTAACCCCGGCTCAACCGCGGACCTGATCAAATTACTGACAGAAAATGTATCCGCACAGGTTGCATCCCAAATCAACGACTTCCCCATTTTAAAAGGGTAATTGCACGTTCCGAGATTGTTCTTAACCGTCATTAATAGCAGACATTCAAAAAACATCTTTCGGTCGACAAACAAGTATTTCGTCCTCAAATTTTTGATTTTATAAGGAAAAAAACACATGCCTGATGATGAATAGAGGATTATTCGTAAGTACTAGCATTTTAACATCAAATAAACTGAAAACTACAGACATCAATGGTTTCGACGACGATCACTTCACTCTATGGATTAACAGTATTTTAATGCATATATTATGTTTCTAGTGACGGATGTCACCATTAATCGCATTAATATTTCGGATTGATTCTATGTGTGATTATTTCTTTGTATGTAAATTATATGCTGCCTAATGTTTTATGTTTATATATATATATATATATATATATATATATATATATATATATATATGTAATAAAAATGCTTAAACACTAATATTCCATGGTCATAATTTATTCAATTGGAATCGTAAGTCATTACATAATGAAAAATTAACTGAAATGTTATATTAAGGTATATTATTATTGATATATAATATTGTAGTGAAAGTATAATATTTATATGTCAAGTATAAGTTAGGATAATTCAATAAAGATAGCTTAACGTAAGAAAAAAGTAAAAATAATGCCAATAAGGGTAATGTTAAATATATTATTGACAGTCACCAAGAATTAATAGTAATTTACTGATAGAGAAAAGATATTTTTGTAAATTGTAACAGAAATCTGGGAAAGATATAAAAAGAAACGAGGAGAATCAGAATATACAACGTAATTGTCGAAGACAGCAGCTCATGTACTTGTTAAAAGAGGAAAGTTCACTCAAGTTCGGGTAGGACTGAAGAGGAACAGGAATTCACAGGCATTTTCTAAAGGATGACAATTCATGCCATATGTTTAAATCTACTGTGGTGACGTCATTTAGAAAATGCCTTTGGTTTAACAGAATCATTGCATCTCTAAATTTAATAATTCTATTTTTCTTGTAGGCATAGATTGCATCTACCTTTAAAACTACTAGAAGTATGAGCAAACCCAATAATTTCCAAGTTAATCTGACAATTCAGTTCTTTCTCCCTCTTTTCCCAAAAGTGCAGTTTAGAATATAAATTTTGGATTAAAAAATTAGTGTTGATGGGTACACTGACGCTGTTTCCATTCGCCCACGGAAATTCCAATATGATTATTGTGGTTGTTTTTGTTCCCTTTAGGATAAATGGTTGCTTGGTAAATTACATTAGAGACTCTGCATTTTCCTTCTACTGGACAGATTTCACAATTTCTACAAATCCAAGGGGTATCCATACTATGTGAATTGTTGATGTCATAGAATAGCATCAAAAGTGCGATACATGAAACAACTGGAGTAGAAGAGACGGCTACATTTAACCGTTTCGATAGTGAAGGAGTGGGACTGAGATGCCAACCTAGAAAACACGCTTAAACTCGTTCAGTTTGGGAACCAGTGAAAATAACTAGTCGGAGCAGTTCCCGTGAAAGTACTTTTAGAAAAGGGAAAGGGAAGCCACGAAAGGCTTGTGAGATAGTCACTGTAGACGAGATGCTAGACCAGGACCAAATATATTCTATATCCGTCTCCGGATTTTGTCGAGGACCTTGAGATAAACAACGGGGGCTACAGAACATATATGGCAAAAGTATTCCATACAAGTGCAAATGGTTGATTTATAGAATTGAAGAATGGACTCAAGGGAGAAAAAACTTTCTTGCGCGACACAGAGAATCAACGTTCCTTGCGGTAGATGAAGTTATTGATTCAATATATTTGTTCGAACACCGTGTGATCAAGCAGGCGCAGAGAGGCGCTCACATAAAGTTAAGCATCAGGTATTCTTATGGGAAGTCGGAAGGGTTCTCTGTGGTTGGTAAATGAGAATTGTTTTGTTTCTGAGGCATTGATGTTTACCAGCCATTTGCTACCCAAGTCACCCACAGAATAGAGGTCCCTTTCGAGACAAGACAGGTTAGTTTTGTCAGGAATACCAGATATGCTGTTGAGGCAACAGTAAATATATGTATGTATATATGTATATGTGTATACAGCTAAATTATTACTTTCAAGCATGAAACAATCTGCTGTTGCTTAGTTTTGAGCTTAGTTTTAGCAATATTTGCAATTACATAACAACACCAGTTCATTAAACAAATCTTGTAATAAGCATGTTGCCGACAACTGGACAGGACAATACATACCAGTTTTGTATGGAAAAGTGCTAAAAATGTGTTTAGGTGCCTAAGCACAATTCTGACTTTGATGTCGTCTCCCGCCAGGCCATGGTCAGTCATGGCTCTCCACCTGTTTCATTACCTCAAATACATTTTTAACCAATGATCTGAGAAAGTGTTTTTTTTTTGTTTTTTTTGTTTTTTTACAGCTGATAGTTTAATTATTTCTGAACATGTTTGGCTCCATGCATGACATTAATACAAAAGTCCAGGTTTGAAGAGGGTATTTAAGAACATGGCTCCAGTGTTCAGGCTGTTTTCGTTTTTAGCCTTTTGGCCAGCGCAGTCAATGTTCAATTTTTTTATCTCCTATATGAATTTAATTTCCTGATCACATGTAGAGACCACAAGAACTTAAAAAATGCATAAGTCTCGCAGGTTCAGATTATTTTACTCTTGGTAACATTTACTTTGGTGCAAATCAGCATATATTTTTTCTCACAAAAAAGCTCCTGTCTTATAAAACTTTTTCTCATGTGTATTTCTAGTATTTTTAAGTGTCCATTTTTTTTTTGTATTTTCAATCGTAATTCGGTGAATAAATGTAAGAAAAGCCAAAGTACAACTATTCTTAAATGTTCTAAAACAGGTTTCATATTAAGATGAAATATTCTTTCTGTTATCTTCAAAGAAATTCCAGCATCAGAATTTTACCACTATCGAAATAAAATTATCAGACATGTACGCTATTTTGGTAGACTGTAGCCAGCTTTACATAGAATCCATTAAATATTCACAAAACAGACTTCAAAATCGTCGTCGGCACTCTAAAATCACCTGAAATAGATATTGATGAAGTAAAATTAGTACATTTTTTTCATTTCTCTACGACGTTTGAACCGCTCTTCTGTGCTAAAAATACCAGTTACCAAGAAGTTAAAATCGTCCACTTCAACATCGTCGATTCAACTACCGTTATGGGGTGGGTCTGATAATTTAGTATAAGTTCAGTTGTTACGCGAGTTAGAATTACAATTCCTTTCAGTGTCAACATCGATTTTTTCCTATCATTATATTATTTCATTAATTTAATTCACTTAGCACATTTCGCGTTGCATCTCTCCTCCATATCACCATTCTCCTAGACTGGTTGCCAACCAATGCTATATGACCAGTCAGTTCTACTATATGAAGGATGATTTGTTTTCGAAGTTAGTTTCTTCTACCTGTAACGAGTAACGATTAGTTTGTGGAATTTCCATTTCAGTTTCATTCAAATGTTGCATGTGTTTATGCACATAAATCCGCCCAATTATATTTTTGCAATGATTGACATAAAACTTATTTTCTTCAGCATCTATTGGGTTGGTGCAAAAATAATGACGTAATAATGTCGTTTTTTGACGTAACGTCAAAAAACGACATTATTACGTCATTATTTTTGCACCAACCTAATATAAAGCCAAGATTCTCCAGGAATTTGGAAACCATGGCTCTCCACAACTTCTTGCCTCTTTCACTACTTAGTATGATTTGTGTTTTCTGTATTTTTCCTTGTCCTTGTTCTGTCAACCAGTTACACAAACTCGTTAAATATGCAATTCACTGAATTCCGCTCTTGATTTCAATATATCCTGTGAGTATCAAATTCTACAAGACTTCTTTTGTAATAAAGACATTTCAATCGTCACTTTCTGATCCTATGCATAAGCATCGTTTTCCTTTTAGATTTCTTTAAATCTTCCATTTTACTCACATGTTCAGTTAATGATATTCTCAGTATCCTTCTGTAAAAGTCTTTTCTTCATCTTTGATGAAAATATCCAACATTCACTGTCTTACAGGCAGACCAATATAACGTGACAAGCCAGTACCTAATTCTTTGTTTCTAACCAAATAATTCTGTTTCTTAATACTTTGCTTAACATTTTCAACACATCTTTCATTATTCCAATACATCTTCGAATTTTGGTGATTATTTTCTTATCACTTTTAAAATATTTTATAGGTGTTTTAATTATTGTACTTGTTGAGGAATCGAAGAGCCGAGTTCGAATTCCAATCGAATCCATTACATTCACTTACGTGCTAATACACTTGGGAAAGATATGAATGCTCTTCTTCTAAAGCTATAGGTAAATATACATTATATATCGGGTTCTTTAGGCTTGGATGGCAACTCGTCTACCGCAGAAAGAAATGGCAACATATTGCGGGAAATAATCTGCCTCGTCAGTCATGTATCTTAGGATATATGATCTCCTTAGCGTGTATCACGTATGGCACATAACTGACTTGCTTGATTTAAGTATCTGCAAGTCTTACTTTGAGTCTTGGAGTTTTCAATTTGCTGGCAACTATACGTTCTATCTTCTTATAATTAATCTTTAGTTTTCTTACTTTTTGTATATATTTACAACCTTCTCTAAGCGTCCCTTTCTCTCTCTGCCATCAATACCGTGTCATCTGCATATTTTTAGTTGTTGTTGATGAAAGCTGATAATGTATTCTAATCAGACTTCCAATTTTCTCAGCATCACGGCAATGTAAATGTTGAAAATCCGATGAGATGATAAATTTTTGTCTTGCACAGCTTTCTATTTTCCTGCATTTTACATCCGTAGGCATATTGTTTGTCTCAGCATACACAATTTTTATACAAAATAAAAAGAAAATGCTTAATAGAATAATTTTATTTATTAGCAGATAATTTCTGGAAAGTGGTATAACATGTTGTAATTATCTAACATTTTAGAATTAATTTTTACAGCCGCAGAATTTAGAATTTTATTGCTCAGACAAGGGTAGATGTTGTTCAGAATGCTAGGCGAGTAATTTATTATTCTAATATCTAATTTCAAACTTAGTCAAATTATACATGTATAAGAGAACTTGTATAGCCATTAAATAGCAGAAACATAGATACATCACACACACACACACAGACATACGTATATACGAGGATATAAGAAAAGTAACGAGACTGGGTGTGCAGTATTAGCTCGATGCAAAAAATAGATAATCAGATTGCGTTATCATCGTACATGATATCCTGAGAGTAGATTACTGTATACTTAACTTTCTGCAGCCATTGCATTTTTTTTTCACGTGCGTGAGTTGTGGCAGGACAAATTGTGTCTGCTTTCACCACGACAATGCGCCTGATCACAACGCCCTGAACATCTAACTGTTCCTGGCTGAGAAGAACATTGCTGTACTGGAAAAAAAAAACTCCCTATTCATCTGATCTTGCTCCGTGTGAATTCGTTATTTTACCCTAAGATCAAGGCGATCATCACGGTGACCCGTTTTGAAGGCGTGAAGACCCTCAAGAGGGCGGTAACGACAGAGATGAGAGGCATCCAAGAAGATCCTTCCGGCAAAGTAGAGAAGCGTGGCAGAGAAAGATGGAAAAGGCATTAGACTCGAGGGGGTTACTTTGAATTGGAAACGATGTAAGTTGTTGTTTGGAATGGAAATAAATTGTTTGTGTCATGTTAGTTTTCAGACACACCTTGTACATTAATTACACGCATTTGTGAATGAAAGAGAATTATCTCAGTAGGCATTTTTGGATATCATTCCCGCTGGCTACCATGCATTATATTATGTGTGACCTATTTACTGTAAATTTAGACACCTTTAACAGTCCTTCATTCCACTATCACAAAAGTTAAGCATTACTATCCCAGAGCAAATTCTACATGTCAAAACCTATGGCGATAGCAATTATGGAAAATGCAATTGTGGCCGAAATAATCATCTCAGAGTAACTGTTCAGCTGCAGATCTGTAAGTCAACAATCAATAGAAATCGAAGTAAGCCGGAGATTTGTCCGAATGTAACTCCGGTGTTTACTATAAAGCGCGTAATACTTTATACAATAGTCGATAACATTCCTTATATTTCCAGCTGCTGGCTCCAGACTAGTGGCTGCGAAATGTAGTCGATTATAAATCAGAATAAATTATCAAAAAAAAAAAAAAAAAAAAAAACAGATATCTGAGATCATTTCTTAGTGAAAAAACAATTCTTTATTGTATCGGCCATTTCATTCAAGTCAAAGCAGGCATTTCCATTGAGAGTCATATCTAGATGATTTATTTGAAAAGGGATCGAAACCGAAATAGGGTTCGATTACTTGTATCAATACAGGAGGACACCACTGATGGTGGCAAAACCGATTAGAAGTCCAGGATTTATCGTCATTGTCCTGTTTTGAAGATCATTATCGATATTTCCTAGCTTACGTTAGTACAATACAAGGCTACACAGTAGATTAGGGATGTAAATAGTTTTTTCCCCATCTTTCATTTAGAGACATCTACCATTCTAGTATTTAAGGATTCGCAATCGAAAGTTTTTTTTTTGCTTTGTTTTTGTAACCAGGGATGGAACCCCACCCAATGACACCCAAGGGATTTATGGAATTATATCTGTTCCGGGGAAGATCATTTTAGAGAATCAAGATCGTAAGTAAGCTTAATAATTTTCAGATAAAAAAGAACAGTCTTGGCTTTGACGATGAACTATATCGGGTAGCAAGGCGGGAAGTTTTGAGGCATGTGGAACAACCCCTTAATTGCTGCTCTTCCCAAGTCCACCCTGGCCCGGAGTTGTAGCAACAGTTACTAGAGTGAAAACTATGAAAGTACAAAAATACATCTTTGACAGTGAAATACCAGTAATGCATTTTTTAATCTGTTGTAGATGCCGTGAATGGAATCCTGCACAAATCAATAAACAGAAATTGAGATAGAAAATGAAGTGTATTAAACGTAAGAATACAGTCTTGAAGTGAAGATTAGTAGTCCAGGAATGCGGGTTAGTAGAAAGTATATATACAAGTCTCTGTAAGTAAAGCCGTAATCATCTTTCTCTCTGGACTCTTGTATAACTTCCTGAGAACACCCTGTGTCTCTCTCCGTATCTCTCAACCTGTCTCAACTTATTTCAACGTATCTCAACGTATCTCAACGTATCTCCACGTATTTCAACGTATCTCAACGTATCTCGGTATTTAATATCCCATCCACGAGGAATATGTGTGTCACAAGGCCGAGTTTAAAGTGGGTTTTTCCGAGCCAAAAATATACCATTTGAACCCGCCTAGACGGGTTCTTGGGTCTGTCTACCTCCCCGGATGAAACCTTGCCCTTCGGCAAAGCTTCGTCTGGGTTCCTCTCTTGTAAAGCAGAGAATTCGACAGTCGTCGCACATACTCAGAGACTGCATCTCAACTTATCTCGTTATTTAATATCCCACCCACGAGGAATATATGTGGAACAAGGCCGAGTTTAAAAATATACCCTTTGAACCCGCCCAGACGAGTTCAGGGCCTGTCTACCTCCCCGGACGGAACCTTACCCTTCGGCAAAGCTTCGCTCGGGTTCCTCTCTGGCAAAGCAGAGAGTTCGACAGACGTCGCATACAGTCAGAGACTGCATCTCAACCTATCTCAAAAGTAGGTATTCTCTCTCTCAGTATAAGTACACTTTGGAGGAGTCCATCTTATGTAAAAAGGGGAGAGCCCTACAACATAATCATTCCTGATGTTTTCATTTGCACAGGACTTTCTTTTTCCTCGTTGCAGCATTGGCTATTTTGATTGCAATCTGGTCTTCTGTTTGCGTAGATTACTTTGTGCAATCATACTGCTGCCGTATGTGATAAACAACAATAAGCTACATAAGAACACAAAACTGATCGCTGCATTTAAGTATTGTGTTATATTTAAACTTAACTTTTAAAAGTTTAACGATAATTCTTCAGTCGCCACTTAATTAAAAGTCAATTTGTTGTACGTAGATCCTTCCTATACGTACAATTATTTTATTACATGTGTCACTTTCGTTGGATTTCGAAATTAATTTCGATTATTCCTACATTTATTTCCACGTCATAAAACTGTTACCGTACCAAAAAATTCACCGAAAAAAAAATCACGGAAGAAAAGCGCCGAAAACAATCGCAGAAATAAAGACTTGGAAATTTCAAATTTCAGGATTGCGAGTCCGCATCCAGTCTAGAACGTTTCACATTTGCTCATGAATTCGGTCATATTCCAAAAATGGTATGATATGTGGGGCTACAACCTCTAGGAGTAAAGGTGAGAAAGTGTGACACACTGACAGTTTGAAATTCGCAATTATTTATATGGAAGAAAATACATTTTTGTAAAATGCTCGAAAGAAAATCTTCGGTATTAACTGAGTCATAAGAAGTTGACATGCCACTAAACAATCAAACAAGCAACCAAAGCAAAAATAAATAAACATTTTCTCTGCCTGCTTTTTCCTTATATTTACACATATTTTTGTCCTTGATTAGCTTCGAAGAGCGAGGACCGAGACCTTGTTATACTGTTTTTGTAATTTATTTCACATTAATGCCATGAAATTCATATAACGTTCGTAGTTAAAAAAAAATAATGTAAGGAAACATTAGAACAAAAGTTTGACCGAGGAACGTTTAATCACATGAGAGATATGGCTTAATAATGCTTAAATAGAGAATTTCGTAGTTCAATGTGGCAATACGTACAGTTCAGCCGCTACACCTTTGCGATCCTCTGTACGACGACTCTTCCTGTGAGGTGACGTTCTATTCATATCGGATGGACGAGTCGATATTTAACAATTACAGAAAGGCCGGCCGTCTTTCTAAGCACAGTAGTTATTGTATGTTTTTAATCCACTACTTCAGGGCATTTAATATTTTATTTAGTTTTCTCGTTTTTCCTCTTCCACCTCTTTGTTTTATACTATTGTACACTTTTTAAAGTCTCCATTTTTAAAGCGTCTGCTTCCGCCTCGACAGATAATTTGAAAAAAAGAAAGAAAGCAAATCTTATAACAGGTGTGATACTGTAATGTAATTTCAAATTTAAAATACAGTGTATATAAAAATCTGCAGGGCTTTAAGTTAAGATTGGGTGTGAAAAAGTATTTGTTGTTAACATTTTTTTTTCATTCGGTTTTTCCAGTTACGAGTCCTCTATTAAAGCTGATCGTTTTGTGTTCATTTTGTTTAGTCCTTTTTTCGTAATAGATTTAATGTTTAGTATAGAGCTTAGAAAAAATTCGCAGTATGATATAGGCAAGAAGTAAGGCATGTAGCAACATCAGCACAGCAAAGGGCACTCTTTTAAAGGCAAGGAAGGGCAAAAATATTTGAAGTCAAGTGATAGCGATATATATATATATATATATATATATATATATATATATATATATATATATATATGTATATATATATATATATATATATATATGTATATATATATATATATATATATATATATATATATATATATATATATAGCATAAGGAACAATGAGTAAACGTTTATCCGTGTATTTGTCTTGTGTGTTAATAATTAGCTAGGTTTCTTATTCCTTTTAAGCGTCTCTCTGGTATTCTTCTCTCGCTGTTTGTCCCCAGAGTACCATTAATTAATCCTTAAAAGGAGCTTTAACAAACCCCGTGCCATTGTTTCTATGTTTCTTCATTATTGTATGTATTGGGTTTCTATATTTATTTTAATACTTTTGACCTATTTGATTTATGTTAATAAATTGAATGAAGTTTAGTACCAAAGAACGAAATTATAATGAAAAATAAATATTTATCGATTAATATTAAACACCTTAAATAATTATTCTTTATCTAATTCCGTATCATTTCAGGTCGCCATTGCTCATGTTTCTCTCGAATGTCTTATAACTTGCTTCCCTTAGATACTTTTTTTTTACTTTGACATGCATCCTTTCCCCCATCTATTCACACTAGCTCGTCAAGTAGATAACCCGCTGCCTTACTCTGTCCCCCTTACTTTCGATACGTCGTTTGAGTGTCGATTTCTTCAAACACTCCTTTCTCTGTATGTGTCGACGAAATCTCAGGAGCCTCTTTACGATTTTGAGAATAAGTCATTTTTTGTTTCCCATACTACTTAAAACTTATTCGTTGCTTACACGTCACGGCCAAGGAATTTTCACCGTCCTTCTGTAGAACCAGATTACTTTTGCTTCCAGTTTTCTCTTCATCTGTGAGCAGACTGTCCAGCATTCAATGCCATACATGGAATTTTTATATCACATAAGATTTCTGTATTTTTCTTTGTTTCTAACGTGGTTTTCCAGTTACTTCGTACCGTATTCAGAAAGCATCTTTCGTTAATCCATTGTTTGCGCAGTTGACGGTGCCGCATTTTCTATCCTTTTGCCAAAGCACTTCCCAGATATTTAGCTTTCTCTACTTGCTTGATGCTGGCATCACCAATTCTTAATTGATATCTTGGGCGTTTTATGCTTCTGAAAATTGTTTTCTTTCCGTTCATTTTAAAACCCTACCTTTGCTTTGTTTTCCCGCCCTGTCTAAAACGCGTTTTTATTTTCTTACTGTATCTGCCACCAGTACAGTGTTATCTACGTAGCTTTCATTGTAAAGATTTCGTCATGAATATAAATCCTCGGGCTTTCCATAACTCCCTAAGCTTCGCTGTAAAGTCTTGGCTAATCTGATGTGAAAACACATTCTTGCTTGGCACCAATTTCTATTTGTGCAATTATTCAATTCCTCGAGTGTTGCACGACTCAGATTCAATGATAAAATCCATTGTGGGTTCGACGTTATTTATTTTCAAAAATTAAAAAAAAAATGTAACTCTGAACACGAAACGGACCTTATACAAATCAATTTATCAAATGCATTAGTAATACATAGAAATAAATTCAAGGACATTTTTCATCTAAAGGATACCGCATTTATTAAAAGAGTAATTAACTTAGACGGACAATTATCGAGAGTGCTGCTATCAAAATTAATATAAATCTGCGCCACAAAATTTTTCAAATATCTCCATTGTTGAAAGAATTACTTCTTTCCAAGGCAAAATATATTTCTCTAAAAATGTTAAAAAATCAAAAATAAAGTTAATTTCATAACCTGCTGTTATTTAAAATATAAAATGCATATATTTGTCCCATACTAAATTAAAATAAATCAAATATTAATCGTATTAAAAAAAAATCAACAATTTCATTTACAAAATTTGGTGTAATAGACTTAAAATTATGTCACTTAGCACCTTCCATAATTTACCTCGACACGATTAATATTTATAGCCGTCTCTTGAACTAATATTCTTCCTTTGGTTTGTAAATACTTGTTGCAAAATAAAACCATATATTTATCTTGATAAAGTCTATCAGAGTATGAGATACCTTAGCTATGTTAAGTTTCCCTCCTGTTTTATTTATATGGATATATACAGCAAGCGATGGGTAAATTGTCGCCATTTTATATTTTTAATTTCGTGCAGGCGCCTTGCTTGTTTTTGCACAATATAATAGGGTCGGTTGATCAGCGTCTGCCAGGAAAAGCGAGCCATGACGGAATTCATTGCCGGAGAAATTTGGAAATGGTATGCTGTTGTGTATGTTTTCGCGTCGGAAGCTTCAATACGAACATTTCAGAAAGACTGAGTGTTAATCTAAAGACAGTGCAAGGGATTCGAAAAGAGTTGAATGAGTCTAATTGTGATTACGAAGGTGCGATAGCTCAGAAAACTCACTCTGATCATTCTGATATGAAAAGAACTCCGGAATTTGTCGATGAGGACCTAACAACACGGAGGCCTACATCAAATGCCTTGAGGAGATCGTGTTTCCCTGCATCAAGAGGGTAGTTGCTGGAAGAAATTATGTCTGGTAACAAGAGTCTGCACTAGGCCACAAGAGTAGAAGAACTCAGTCGAGGGTCCAAACAATTTCTTCGACCACATTAAACCTAATATCTCGCCACCTAAATACACAGAGTGCAACCTCCTTGAATATTATGTGCAGGTCGCAGTTAAACAAGAAACCAACAAAACTCCTTATAACACTAACTATGAAATGAAGGCAAAGAATATGGCAGCATCCACAAATTTATAAAAGAGACCGTCCAGAGTCTGCAAAGGAGATGCAGTGGAGGCCGTTTGGTAAATATATCTGTTAAAATGAGATATCAGAGTTATTTTCGTTTTCAGTTAGAAGACAATTAATCCAAGACACGCTGTGGCTGATGGATAGCAACTCGGAATGAAAAATTAGGTATATGGGAGGGGGTAATCTAATTTGGATTAATTTTTTTACATTGATCTTCTCCCCTAGCTATGGTGTAAACAAAAGGAAAAGCTGGGCTTGCAACTAGTCGAACAGAAGTGTAACACAGAATACAACAACTGAGGTAGGCTGTTTCGCAATCCCACTATGTGCGCCAGTCCTACATGTTCCAGTGGTGGATGGTTTGGGACCAACCTTTAGCATTATACTCAAATTCTAATTAGTGTGCAGTCTATCTGTTCAATACTATGAGTTCAAGAGTTGAACCCACATATGTCGACAACGACAGGGGTGGGCAATATGTTATGCAATACCAATATTACTCCATATGCATTAGCACAAAAATAAATTCATAAATCAATATATATATATATATATATATATATATATATATATATATATATATATATTATACGAAGTGGCCAAAGTCCGACAATTATTTAAGACATTTTATAAGATTATAGAGTCTTTTTATAGATACAAATATATATATATATGCGTTGATTTGAGTTTGTGAGCTGAGTTTCACACCCTTTCTTTTTCTGACGATTGCAAGGGGTGTGAACACCAGTGTCACAAACACACATCAACGCAACTAAATGTGTTAGGTGTATCGCTGATATTGAGTTCTTTCCAATAAGTACCGCGCATATAATATATAATATATACCGAAAATGCATATATATATATATATATATATATATATATATATATATATATATATATATATATATATATATATATACCCCCACCACACACACACACATATATATATATATATATATATATATATATATATATATATATATATATATATATATATATATATGCATTTAACGGATGGCAGAATTCATTGAAAAATATATCCCTACCCTAACTACGTAACTAATAACTGATAAAACAAAAGTTAATAAAAATGAACACGCTATCACCACTTGTCAGAATTATTGGATTCCTCTATATCCTTGGAAACAGTAAATTATGAATTTTTCCGTGCCTTTAAAACTCAGTAAATTTTTTAAAATTTAGTTACTCCAAAATTCGCTTGAGGATATGAAATGTAACGAATGTGTTTAATTTAATTACAGAATTAAATTCGATGCTTTTACCTTCCATTTTTGAAACATGGCTATTACTGTGTAGAGAAAAACATATTTTAGATCAGTTAATTTATTATATATATATATATATATATATATATATATATATATATATATATATATATATATTTGTGTGTATGTATGTTTTATAACAATGTCAACCATGACGCTAGAAAGATTGTACTTAATGCAAGATAATTAAAAAATGTACAAAAGAGAGTCAAGATAAAATATAAGCCAAACGATTCAAATACATAACATCGCATTGAATTATAAATATAATGTATATATAAATAAAAATGGTATCAAGTGTTCGTGTGTAGACATTTTTTTTGACATTTTTGTAACATTTGGTTTTTTTCTTTAATTATTTTCTAATTGCTTTCCGCTGTTCTTATTTTCTTTATTGCTGATCGCCATTTTGTGTTTTCCTTTTTAAATCGAATGAGATTTCTTTTTCTTCTTTCGCATTCGACTTTTGCAGCTTTAAGCCGATGTTCTGCCATTCTTTCCTGTTGCATCGTTTTGACCCTAACCCTTAAGTGACTCTTAAATCGTTATTGGGAACTCTTCCTTTTTTTGTTCATTTAAGTACCGGTTACGGAGGCAATGTGGTGTAATGGATAGCGGCGCGGATTGAGGAATCGTAGATTCGAATTCCAGTCGAAACAATTACATTCAATTGCGTCCTAATAACCTTGGAGAAGTTATGGATTCTCTTGTCTCCCAAGCTAGGGGTAAGTAGCAGGACAGATCGTGTTTTATATCGTTGGAGGGCAGCTAGACTACCGCAGAAAGAACTGGCAACCTATTGAGTGGAAACATCTGCCTTATCATTCATGTACCAAAAGATATATGATCGCTTAAGTCTGTATCACGTATGATACATAACTGTCTGTTATATTGGTTATTTATTTATTTATTTATTCCATTTCTCCTGCCCTTGAAGGAGATTTTCATGTCACCTTTGAGAGAAATTACATTTTTACTAAAATACTTTACATTTCATTTTCATTTTCATTTTTTTTTGTTTATTTCTTTATTTCTAGAATGGGCGTACTTTTTTTTCTTTCTTCTATTCTTGTCTCTTTTTGAATCTTTAATTGATTTAAGTTTTGATTTAAGCTTTGATTTAAGCTTTGATTTAAGCTTAGAACCGTTATTAGTGAGAAGAAATTTCTTCGCTAAACGAATCGCGTTACTTAGAAGCAAATTGACGTACGGGGCAAATACAGTTGGTAAAGGGAAGAATTCATCTCTGACTAACTATGGCTTAAATATTAGGACATATATCTAGAAAAAAAGTGTTAACACAATATTCTTTTTGCAAAAAAGAAAGTATTCACACAATCCAAGATACATTTTAGATTTAAATAACATACAAATTCTTGAGAAATCGCGAGAAAACAAATTAGACAATCAATAAATTACAAGCGTTTTCCATTTCCTTATGTGCTTACACACTATATACTTTCCTCCTCTCTCTCCCTAAAGACACACACACACACACACACACACACATATATATATATATATATATATATATATATATATATATATATATATATATACATATATATATGAGATAAAGTGCTCAATATCAGACATAGAGCGTGTGTAAATATGAAAGTGAACATTGAAGTCAGCAAGTAAAGGTGACAGGCTGTTTCAGTCTAGATGCAATAGCCTGACGATTGCATCTCGTATGAAACAGCCCAACGCCTCTAAGTGTTGACTTCAATGCTCACTTTATATATATATATATATATATATATATATATATATATATTCAGTTCGAAAAGATCCAACTCAATCCACAAGTGAAAAAAAGATTTGAAAATGAAATCGTATGTGAAACGTGTTAGCCACCTTCTAACCTCCAGGACATAAAGAATGTTTGAGAGGGTGAATAAGTTGGTAAATCATCATGGAATAATATATATATATATATATATATATATATATATATATATATATATATATATATATATATATATATATATGAAGTATATTTCAGTATTTCATGAGCTTCCGATCCTTAGTTATGATAAATTAATGAAAATGTCATTTTTAGTTATGACCGATTCTTCTGTTAAGCTTGGAGAGCAATTATACTTTCTTATTGTTCATGTCCAGTGCAATAGAATTACAAAGAACTTAGAGAATACCAGTAAGATATCTTTAATCATTTCTAAGAAACAACGGTTTAAACCTAATCTAACAGATGGATAATTTAGCTTGTTCACGATCTGAACAATTTTGCTGTTACACCCGGTATATATATATATATATATATATATATATATATATATATATATATATATATAGAGAGAGAGAGAGAGAGAGATAGAGAGAGAGGGAGAGAGAGACAGAGAGAGAGGCAGAGAGAGATAGGAACGAGTTGCCTATTGGTGACGAGCACTTAAAAAATTAGAATTTGAATTCGAAACGTGGCTACTTGTTTTTATATTGCAAAACTCTTTTGGAAATGACATCAATGTCCTTCACGCTCTGCTCTATCCTGACGTGAGATATGACACGCATAAGCTTCCTGGAATGCAACTAATTTCGATTAGGCTAAAAACATGGAAGTTATAACATCGCAAAAATTGAACACAAAATTAGATTAAGCATATCACTTCTAAATGGTTATTGAGCCGACTGTCAAAATTTGCAAAGAAATATACTAGTTTAACCGCACTGCTTAATAAATTTTACAATTCCTTATGTGTTGTACGTGAATAATATAGCATTTTCTTTATACAATTAATGTTATTCTTGAAATATAAGCAAAGCATGAAGAGACAAAATATTTCAAGACCAAAGAAAAAACTGAATAATATCAGTTCCCGATACGGCAGTAAATTCTTGGTAATGGAGCGCCAATTCATATTAAAAGTTCGATAACCGTATTTGAACTTGAAAAATCTTTTTTTTTCCCTAAAATATTTTAATGAATAGATTACCTAAATTTCAACCGAAAGTTGCACTAACTGCCTAGTCAAAGACAATCAAGGATTTCTATTAAACATAGAGAGAGCATATACTATATTTTAATCCCATCCCAATAGTCAGACAGTGAAGAAAGCGAAACTCACGTAGCACTGTCTGATCGGTCAAGAATGCTGAAAAGGAAACGACTAATATTACTATTGTCATTAGTTTTGTCGCAGCAAGTCAGACATAAATTTAAGGTTTAAGTAATTAAAACTTAAAAAGTTGGAGGAAAGTGTGAATGGACAAATTTCAATAAAGGCAGGACTAGAACATCAGTGGACACCTATATTGTTTATTTTATCTCTGCCTTGTCTCCTACGATCTTCAAATATTTAAATGCAATGTCAATAAACATCTTCAGCCTTGATCAGAAATCCAAAGATGGTTCTGTAATTTAATCGATTCTGAGTTGGCATCTTGACTTCAGTCACTTTCTCACCAAAGGGACATGACTTCCCTCTGTGTTTTTACAGATATTTTCATGGCAACTGCACTGACAAGCTTTTCCTCTGTTTCCCGATTAAATAGTTTCAAGTGTACTATTCGATTGGCATCTTTGTTATACCTGTTTACTATTGAAATAAGTAAAATGAAACCGCCATTTGTACTCCAAAAGTTTCTTTACTCGCACTTACCGCCTGTGGAACTCCCTTTCATTTAATTTCTTCCTTAATAACTACAATGTCCAAAAGTTACATTTCAAAGTCAATCGCCATCTTCTATTTTCAATTCCGTTCATAGTTTATTTTTTCTCAATACCTTTTCTCTCGCTTTTAGTCAGTGTAACCCCCTACGTACTAGTGGCATTCACGCCTTGCTTGGGCTGAAATGATTTAAAAAGAATTTTGTCCTTTCATTATTCTTTCTCACCATTAATGTTTTATATTCTCCCTCAATTCCTAGTAAACTACTTTCTACTTAGCTAAATTATCGCCTTTCTTGTTCTTTTCGTTTTATGTTTAATACAGAAAAGTATCTAGCGTAACGGACAAAGTGAAAAAAATTAATGTGGATAGCTGAATTCAAATTCCGTTATTGCAATTTGCGCTTGATTTTCACTTGTGACATTGGAAAAGGCGTAATTCAATTTATTGCCCTTTTCCAGATTTAGGTTAAGGAGTCATCATCTTGACAGAGGACGGTAAGTGCGTCACTGAGATCTGTAGACGTAGTGGGATGGCCAAGGACACATTCCAATAGCTGGGCAGAGTACTGCAAAACACGAGGATTCCTTTGGTAACAAAAAAAAAGAAGACTGGACTTTTATGCGATATATGTCTTTCTTTACGGCAGCAAATGGACGATATTCTCAAAGATGAAGTTGAGGCTCGAGGGGACAGAGTTGTGGTTCTACAGAAGGATGCTAAGGACATTATGGACCGATCGTCTTAGAGAGGATGCAAATGAGGAGGAGGCTTATACTTAATATCAGAAGAGGCAGTCTAAGTTTCTGGGACACAATTAGGAAGGAGGGCCTGGAGTATCTGATACACATATATCGAATAAATTGAAAGAGAGACAAGGGAAAACAATGCGTGACATACCTAGCAGCCAGAGGATGATAGAACGTGGTTTGGGGGAGGACGCAGAGGGAAGGGACTTGTTGAGAGCTGCAAGCGATAGAGTGAGGAGCAGAGCCATGATGGCCTACGTCCAGAAAGGACATGGCGCATTAAAAGAAGTGTCGAGTTTGAACTTAAACGTTGGATGGATACGTCTGCCCTTATTCGCACTGACCTTCAGTGATTGGTTTAAACAATGTATTAAATCTTGGATTTTATATAAAATCCATTTTTTTTTTAACTTGATTAATTGGCGAAATGCAAACTTACTATCTTTGTTTTCTCTTGCATGTAGGTTTCGGTCCTCGTTACTTTACCTAAGTAAATGTAAAGTATACTGCGCTAGAGGGAGAATTCATAGCGTTTAGCCATTTACTGTTTACTCTTTGTCTTCCAGTAATGGCAGCCTGGAAGGAATTTTTGCGTCACCCCTTTTACAATGAAGGCATCTAAGGATGACATTCTAACATAAATAAACTGAGAGTCAAATCGTGGGTTCGTATCCTGAACCAAAACGATAGATGTTATATATCAACAGCTGCATATGAATTAGTAAAATTCAGCGAGGTTTTATGCAACAACCACTAAAGCAGGAAGAGAAAGGAACCCATAATATACAAAGAGCTCAGGCTTAAGTATTACGTAGAGCTGTCCTCGACTTCGTAAGTTTGGAAAAAAACAAATATATGCGTTCTGATTTTTAAGAAAATCTGAATGGTACTTTCCACTAAATGCTAATAAATTCCTTATCCTCATTTTCCTATACACGGAAAGACACATTTTCCAAGTAAATATTGCTAATAAGAATGTTCTGCAAAGGGAAATAGACACTATACACCCTTGTGTAAATTAATTGAAACAACTGCTTTAGATTCTTTATTTAACCATACGATTAGACCCACAAAATTGTCAGGGTGTAATTTATTTTTAATCCCCAGAGTAGGTCATTTTCAGTGGTGTGCAGTAATAAGAATCTATTTTTGTGGTGTATTACGAAATTTGTTTGGCCTTGAAAATATTGCATCATCTGTGATTGCGTCAGATTTTAATCACACCCAGACGCTATTGTCTCGACTGTTGATTAGTTGCCCTACGGCCATTGTCTGCGATAGCGGTTACTCCAAGGAAGCGTATGAAAATTGTAACGCTACATGAACAGACTGGCAAGCCTTATCAGTGAGCAAATCAAATTCTGCTGATTTAAATTCAATCGACAATTTGTGGTCAATCTGCAAGGAACGACTTAAGGGAATGGACATAAAAAAGTACTAGTATGTGTACTGGGTCATGTTTCAGTGGAAAAATGCAACTAAAAGTAAATAATAACGGAATTATTCGTCTTGTTTCAGTTAATTAGCACAAGGGTGTACAGGCTTCGTAACAAATAGCACATATTTTCAATCTTAGATCAAAATGAAATTATTATACTTAATCATTAATCATTTCTGTCCATTAGTTTAATTCTTCCAATAATAAAGCCGCCCTGTCGGCTCGAGCTTAAGAATACGCTGACTTCACCGCTGCAGAGGCGAAAGACAACCTCCCCCCCACCAACCCTTCCAAATGCGCATCCTGGGTAAGACGATAATCTACATCCGACAGCAAGGCCACTGATCAGGAGGTTTTTAGGAGCATGGGACCACCTCTTAATTGCTGGTGTTCCCAAGTTCACCTGTTTCGGAATTGTAGCAGCTGCTAGGGTTCCAATATGGGGAACAGTTAACCCCAAAACTGGGGTCAAAACACTATGAAAGTATAAAAACAGGCATTAATACCAACAAGACTTCTTTGTAAAAAAATATTACCAGCAATGGTTATTTGAAGAAAAAAATATTACAAGCAAAAAAATTTGAGGAAAAAATATTACCACAAATATATTTTTGAAAAAAATATTACCAGCAATATATTCTTAAACAAAAATATTGCCAGCAATAAGAATCTTGTCGGTATTAAGTAACCAACTGAGGTTGATATGCCGTTAAATAAAACAAACCTAACCAAACCAAAATTAAATTACAATTATATTGAATTCAAGTATATATTCACTATTATTTTTAGTGGTTTGTGGCCAATTGTCAGGCAGCTAGGAAACATCTATTGATTAAAATTTCGTAGATTTCAATGAACTTACGAATTTGAGGATTTCAACATCGAATTATCGAATTGTTTTGCGGTGATCGGAACATGGAATAAGTGTTTAGTTAAAAGTTCGGTGAATATAGAAGGTTCGGAAAGTTGTTTTCTTGTGTTATATTTGCTGTGTGCGGCTTTTTGTTCGCATAGATGGGAAAAATATTTACCTTTCATCCACTGTGTACGCTGATACTACAACAATCGTGCAAAAACTAGTGTATGTCGTTATTCTCCAAATTGATTCTTATCTGCCAAGTATGATTAGTCCCGTTAGTTAAATTGATATATTAATCATTGCATTTGGTTTCTAAAAAGGAAAATTACTCACTTTTTACAGCTAATGAGTTCTTGACAAAATATCTGAATTTGATTATGCCAGTTTTCATTACGAAATAGTTCTTGACGTCTTCTTTCGAGTAGCGCATTTGAACAAGTATTCAGACATATCACAAGTTGCAATGCTTGTAAATGGTAGCAGCAAAAGCTGTACTAAATTATTATTATAAGGTAGTCTTCAGATGCACCGAATTAATTGCTAGAATCAAGAAAGAATTCAATAAAAAAATTCTGATATTGCTTATTTGATTATACATATGGAAGGGCACAAGTACTTGGACAATTGAGCACAAACTCATTTATAACTATGGCTAGAATGTAAGGTTATCCTAGATAATTTTATTACACTTCAATCGTTCATATATATATATATATATATATATATATATATATATATATATATATATATATATATGTGTGTGTGTGAGTGTGTGTGTGTGTTCGTGCACACGCATCGCGTGTGTTTTTATGTTTGTTTGTGTGTGTACAGCATTATTTGTAATCATGGAAGAGGGCTGAATAATCATGTCCACTCTCTGCGTGTTTGTATATATATATATATATATATATATATATATATATATATATATATATATATATATATATATATATATTGTTTTTCCAAGCGTAACTTAGATGTCGCACAAGGCCGAAAGTATGGGACACAGATGAGGATCGAATTCACTACTCATTCGTAATTGTTCTAGCGAGACAAGCTTGCTAACCATTCCACGGCCTCGCGATCCCCCAAAATATACATACACACACACACACATATATATATATATATATATATATGTGTGTGTGTGTATGTGTGTGTATGTGTGCCTGTGTGTGTTGGTGTACACACAGTGGTGGATATAATTATTCAAACTTCTTCCATGATTACAACTAATGCTATAATACCTCATGTTTTCATAAAAAATTCATGTGCGTTTTTCAGAAATGAGGAAATTAGTGATTTGGAAGAATGCGCAGTGATATCCACAAGAAAATTATTATTTTAATATAAAACAATAATGAAAAAAACATCAAAAAACATTTAACAAACGACACAATTATTGGGCCTCTTGACTCAATAATAAATTTATTCTTGATTATTATATTTAATCATTTTTTTAAAATTACTTACAAGATAACACTGACTGATGAGTATTTTGCACCATTGTTCCTTGACAATAGGTTCCAGTTCCTCCAAATCTGAGGGACATCCTTATCTTACTTCTCTTTTCAAATATGCCCATCAATTTGGAATGGTGTTCTTGCCGAGACTTTGAGCGAGATATGGCAATACATTAATTTTGGCTCTCATCAAATCATTTTGTATCAATTCCAGCCGTATGTTTCGGGAAATGCAGTAACTGGAGGACTGTAAAAAATCATTTTATAAATTTGAGAGCACTGTCTTTTCGGTCACTGAATGCGCCTAATACTGTTAATACCAATATATATATATATATATATATATATATATATATATATATATATATATATATATATGAGTGAACATAGAATTCAACACTCCGAGGCGACTTCTATGTTCTCTTTTATATCTATATTTGCATACGCTCTGTCATATTGATCACTTTATCCCATAGATATAGCAAACTTTAAAACTATATTTTTCCATATACTCCTGAAAAATTAATTTCGGTTGAGCTCTCTGGGGAGGAAGTGTGAGTTTGTAAACAGTGTCTATTACTGCTAATAATGCAATACTCTTCAGTAAATTGAATCGAGTTCTCTCAGTCTCTGTGTGTTTATCTAAAAATAAATACGCTTTAATTCAACCTCATTCCTACCGTGCGCCAACGGCGTAGTGGTGTAATCCCCCAATGACGCCAGTTCAATCATGTTTCGAACCTAGCTAAAGGCAACCGAACGTCTAGTCACACTGATGAGCTGCAATACAGCGAAACAGTCTGTTTATGTATGACAGTATATATGTATATATATTAGGTTGGTGCAAAAATAATGTCGTTTTCTCACATAGTAACATATGTGAGAAAACGACATTATTTTTGCACCAACCTAATATATATATATATATATATATATATATATATATATATATATATATATATATATATATCCATGGCAACTCGCTTATTGTACGCGGCACATTGATATCTGAGTGTTTATTATTTATCTTGTCATTATACATGAACCAAGGCCGTCTAACAGACTTTTGTCTACTCTCCAGCTTGCTATACATGAGAACGCTCCTTATTCTGTCGTCATTCATCAATATATATATTAGATCTAATTTTTGGAATGTTGAATTTAATTTTACGGTAGTCATTGCTCTTATTTTCTGATTATATCGGGTGTGGTCTACCATACATTCAAACAGTGGCAAGTTACATAATATTTATATACATAAAAAATTAAAAATGATTTTAAAAATCTTCAGTGTATCCTGCTTTGAACTAAAAAAAGGAATTTCATGATTGAAATTTAATTTCTTGAAATTTCAAATTGCTGGTGGGGGCGGTTAACATATGTAAGAAAATTAAATTTAACCAAGATTTTCTTAAAAAAAAATAATAAAATATAATTTCATCAATTTTTGTATTACTCCTGGATGATTCATTAAAATCCGACTTTTATTTGGCTTTTTGCAAGAATTCCCAAATCAATATTTTCACCTCAAAAATGGCGCTAAAACAATTATCGTAAATATTACGTTGACCGCAGACGCAAAAATAAAACAAAATATTTAACTAAAATTTCGAACGTGCAAGAAAGTATTAAAAAAATTAATAAAATATTTAAAAATATGTAGCTGTTTTTCTTTTCAGGAACAAAATGGATCTACCTATATATATATATATATATATATATATATGTCTGTACACACACACGCACACACACACACACACACACACATATATATATATATATATATATATATATATATATATATATATATATATATATATATATATATATACACCCTTCTGTATTATATATTTCGCTTTAATATTTTTACCCATTTAAATAAAAGTAAGGCATCAAGTCACTAAGACGCAAGCATAGGATTACCGAGTGTAAGACAATATGAGAAAAAATGAGACATATCTAGATTTCCAATTTAAACTTATAATTCTTATTTATATAGTTAATAATTATGTAAATAAGAATTATAAGTTTAAATTGGAAATCTTGATATGTCTCATTTTTTTCTCATATTGACTGACAATTGTTCACCGAGAATTAGTTTACTAAAATCTTAAACCTCACAACACCGAAAATCTCTAAAACAAACAATATATATATATATAATATAATATATAGAAATAAGTTAATATTTTACGTTACATTGAGATGAATTATATCTGTGAGTTACATACATAGTGTTTCGGCTAAAATTGACAAGTCGGTCTTTATTTTATCGATAGTTTTGGAATAACAGTAAAAGGCATTTTGACACTAAGTCACTTTAGAGGTGTCAAAGATAACTCACATGGACGGTAGACGCTACCTTAATATTGGCAAAGGGTAACCTGCAACATGATGATCCATGCCGGGCATCAAAATATTGTTATCATGAATGACGCTCAATATTCTTTGGAACCAATAAGAAATGAAATTGAGAATTGTAAAGACTACTAAACCGTGACTTGTAGGAAAGAAGATGGCAGGCGTTATGTTGCCTACGTACACCAGAAATCATACAAACAACTGCAGGAGAAAGTGATGGATGGACTAGGCAAGAGAATCTGTATGCCGCTTTAATTAATTTCTATGTGCAGTCCTTTCAGGACGTAGGCGATCATGGCTCTCCACCCCTCTCTAACCCTTACAGCTCTCAACAAGTTCCTTCCATCTACCACCTCCTCCAGACCACTTTCTGTCATCCACTTGCTTAAGGCCGATAGGTATGTTATGCGTTGTTTTCCGTTTTCTCTCTTTCCTTTTATTCGACCCGTAAGTACCAGATTCTCTAGGCCATCCTTCCTCATTATGTGTCCCAGAAACCTCAGCTGTCTCTTCCTGATATTAAGTATAAGCCTCCTCTTTGTTTGCATCCTCTCTAAGACCTACCGTTGCTCTCACGCTCGGTGCATGTTATACTTATCATCCTTCTGTAGGGCCACATATGTGACGCCTCGGTTCTCTTCTTCATCTTTGAAGAAATCTTCCAACATTTGCTCCCGTAAAGAAGGACCGATGTCCCGTAACTGCCCAGTATTCTTTTCTTTGTTACCAAAGGTATCTTTTCTTCTCGCAGTACTCACCCCAACTTTTGGAATATGAGATTGGTCTTCCTGATACGCCTACAGATCTCAGTGTCGCAC
The DNA here is from genome assembly GCA_963932145.1 of Acanthosepion lycidas. NCBI lineage: Eukaryota > Metazoa > Mollusca > Cephalopoda > Sepiida > Sepiidae > Acanthosepion > Acanthosepion lycidas. The sequence goes on along the minus strand of OZ010590.1, from coordinate 23,686,972 downwards.
TTACCGTACTCTGTCAAAACGCTTCCCAGATATTTAAACTTCCGAGTATGAATGATTCTAGTGTCTCGACCGGCAAATCCCATTTCGGGCTCATCCTTTTACTGATGGCAATGCATTCCTTTTTCTTTTAGTTTATGCATAGTCCCTTCTTCGGACTTTCCGTCGCTACCTTCTGTAGGAGATTTTTATTTTTTCTGTGTCTGCTATCAGTACTGTGTCATTTGCGTTTACCAATTTTCCAATATATTGATTTTTGTCTTAGATATGGACTTTGTTTTGTTTTCTGTTAAATTTAGCACGAACACCCTGTATACCAAGATAACTGATCGAAACCGTAGATTTAATAATAGTTTTTTTTGTTTTTTTCTCATGTGCGCACTGAATAATTTTTCTTATTATCTTGAAGTAGTAGAATATCATTCGTTTCTTAAATTTACGAACATAATCCTTTCAGTTGTTTTCTCTTATTGATCCAAAAATTCATATCCAGTTCATCACATTCTCATAAATCTATCCGCCCAAATGTAGAACCGTTCAAGCGTGCACCTGAATTTACACTATTCACATTTGGACTATTGTCATCAAATTTCTTGTCATAACCATAACATTTTGGTCGTTTTTCCCTTTGGTCTTCATCAGTTTCATATAAATCTGGGTAATCTACAGGCAATTCTGAAAAGAAATCTCTATTTAATCTACGTTGTTTGACTTCTCGTTCCACTTCCCATGTCTCGGGATATCTCGTCTAATACTTATACTTATTAATCCTCATTTATTGCTCGCGCTGTTCACCTGTTTCCAGGTGAGTCCACGGAGACGGCGATTGAATTCACAATTTCTATGAAACCAAATTAACAAACAAACGCTTTAATCCAATCTATGGTACAATAGTCTAGTGGTTCGTAAATTTAATGAAATATTGAGTTCACTCGCTGGTCCGGGCAGTGTGTCCGTTGACTCGTTGAAGAAAGGCGATTAATAGCTGGGGACAGCTCAAAACTGTGTATCTACTCATATTTTTAGGATTTTAATATACTTATATTATTTAGGTTGTATCCGCCAATAAAAAATCATTCCAGGAATTGCAATTCTCTGGATTACCGCCCTTTATATATCTCTATATTATTTAGATTGTATCCGCCAATAATGAATCCTTCCAGGATTTCCAATTCTCTGGATTACCGCCCTTTATATATCTCTATATTATTTAGATTGTATCCGCCAATAATGAATCCTTCCAGAATTTCCAATTCTCTGGATTACCGCCCTCTATATATCTCTATATTATTTAGATTGTATCCGCCAATAATGGATCCTTCCAGGATTTCCAATTCTCTGGATTACCACCCTCTATATATCTCTATATTATTTAGATTGTATCCGCCAATAATGAATCCTTCCAGGATTTCCAATTGTCTGGATTACCGCCCTCTATATATCTCTATATTATTTAGATTGTATCCGCCAATAATGAATCCTTCCAGGATTTCCAATTGTCTGGATTACCGCCCTCTATATATCTCTATATTATTTAGATTGTATCCGCCAATAATGAATCCTTCCAGGATTCCCAATTCTCTGGATTACCGCCCTCTATATAACTCTATATTATTTAGATTGTATCCACCAATAATGAATCCTTCCAGGATTCCCAATTCTCTGGATTACCGCCCTCTATATATCTCTATATTATTTAGATTGTATCCGCCAATGATGAATCCTTCCAGGATTTCCAATTCTCACAGAATCACCACCCTCTATATATCACTATACTATTTAGATTGTATCCGCCAATAATGAATTTTTCCTCAACTTCCAATTCTCTCAGGATCACCTCCCTCTATAGGTTGAGTAAGTCCGATGACATACCTTTCTTACACTACTTTCTCTTTTTATGTATTCAATGAATTCATTTTCTATCAGTAAGCAGGGGTCTTGTTCTCATTATAAATTTTAGATTATTTTAATATTTACCAAATAAATCAAGTTTACATTGCAGTTCAATCACGTTTTTGTGACCCACCTTATCAAGTGATTTTGCCACACTTCTCCATTTTATTAGTCTTTGTGATATCCTTCTGGGCATAAATATCACATTGCTTGTTCCAGTGTCGAAATCGACATGTTCTTGTTTTAATTCCGGTCTAATTCTGCTAATTCTTGGTGAATTCAAGTGATACGTTTCGTTAACTGGCTTATTAGTCTCTCCGGTGGAGCGTGCATTAATTTACACGTAAATTCTCAGGCAGTGATATGAAAATCGATCTATTAAGGTGTTCTGGTATGTCACCACTGTCATATATTTCGTGTAATATTTATATAATTTTGTCAATGCCGCTCGACTTGATGTTGTATTTACAATAATCAGCGTACTCCACTTCTAAATTGCTGAATAAATCATTTCGATCTTTAAATATCGTGACTTGGGAAACGCTGAATTAATATTAATCTACTGGAATTATTCCCAAAACAATTTTCCCTACTGTATACAATCGGACCAATTCCATTTATTATCGCCAAAAATTGTACACGGACAAATTCAGAAAGAATAAAAAAAAAAATAAATAAGAGTAAAATGATAAAAACAAAAATTAATGAAATGAAAAAGAGGGAATGAAAAAAAAAATGATTAATCAGTCAAATTTTTCAGAAAAAGAAACCGTGGTGCAGATTTCAGTTAAAAACATTTAATAAGTAATGACTAATGCAATCTGGTGTTCATATTGAAAAGCAAAACAATTTACCGTCTAAATTAGAATACGCAAGAAAAGAAAATATAAAATACATAGAGCAACTTCCACAGAATAGATTGTTTAAATGTTGATCAATTTATTTTATATAAATGAAGGAAAATTAGAAAGAAGAAGAGACGAAAACTTTAGAAAAGGAGAAAATTATGAATGGAAAGATAACGTAACGTGAAATGAAAGAAGAATAAAGTAAAAAGAGAAAAATTATACAAAGTTTGTAAAAAAAAATCATGTATTTTGAAAAGAATAATAAGAAGCAGTTTTAAGAAAAAAAAAATTGGTGATGTTAAATTAAATGCCTGAAATATAGTGGCATGCACACGTATGCGAAGATGCCCGCCTAGTAGAGAAGACAGACAATACCTGTTGATTTCCTGCTCGGGTACATATCTGTTTGTTCGACATCCAGATAGCCCACCTGTTTGTTTACACTGCAACTATGCTGAACGGACCGTAGGTACAGTTTCTGGGAAATAACGCGTTATCTAGTGTGCTCAAAAGTCTGAACAACACCAGCACGCTCAAAACTTCAGTAACTTCGCTAGCACAAAAATTAACGAAGTTCCATCCGCACAATTTCACTCTCAATGCTTCGGTCAACCATTGGCATTGTTTTCAGGCGATTTCTAAAGATGTCGAACGCTGGGACCGCATCACCACAGACCAATAACATCAAGAAGTCACGTTCCTCTTAAATCGGCCCTGGCGAGGTTCGAACATGGTTTGCACAAATTTAATTTTTCTGAAAGTAAGAAGGTAAAATATAACACAAGATAAACAAAAAAGAAAATCATAAAGTTAGGATGAAAAACACATAAGGAAGAATTCTCTGAAAAAAAAGAAAAAGAAAGTATATGAAAAATTAAAGAAATAAGTAAACGTATTTACGTTTACTTATTTCTTTAATTTTTCATATACTTTCCAGGAAAAAAATTTAAACGGAGAACCAAACAAATTGGAAAAAGCAGAGAGAAATGAAATAAAGAAAATTATAAATAACCAAAAAAGAAAAAAAAAGGGGGACCAAAAAAATATAGCAAGAAAGATTAAAAAAGAAATAAAAATTGAAAGAAAGTAGTGCATAAAAAAAAGGTAAAAAAGAAAATGTTAAGTAAAAAGGGATTAAAAAAAATCATAAAAAGTAATGCAAAAACAAAAGAATAACTGATATAAAAGACCAGAAAACAAATTAATTCAGGACAAAAAGAAAAAAAAAAATGAATGAAAGGAAGGAAGGAAGAAACAAAATTTAATGAGGAAAGAAAGAAAGAACGACTAAAAAAATAAAGCAATTAATTGTTTATATTCTTCAGAACCAAAAAATGAAGAAAACTTGAAGGAAAGAACGAAATAACAATAACAAAATGAAAAGAAAAAATTAAAATAAATTATGTCAGGACATAAAAAGAAAGAAAAAGAGAATTAATGAAAAAAAAGAAAGAAACAAAGGACAACAAAATATATTAAAACGAAATTATTTCATAACAGTAAAAAAGAAAGAAAAAATGAATGAAAGAAAACAAGAAAGACAGGGAAGGAAACGGAAAAAGAAAGAAAGAATGAGCCCTAAAAAAATTAAAGCTAATTATTTCATAACAGTAAAAAGAAAAAAAATAACAGAAAGAAAGAAAAAATTTTACGAAAAAAAAAAAAAATAACTGCATCAGACCAAAATAAAAAACGAAAAAATGAATGAAAAAGAAGAGAAAAAATGAATGAAATAACGACTGAAATAAAGAGAAAATTAAAAAAAGAGTAAGAAAGAAAGCAAGGATAATCAAATAAATTAAAGCAAATTTTTTCATAACATTAAAAAGAAAAAAAAAATCAGAAAGAAAGAAGAACGAAAGACAGAAAGAAAGAAGGAGCTCTGAAAGAAATTAAAACAAATTACCTCCGACCAATAATCAAAATGCCAGTGGGAAGAATGTTCTCCCGCAGCACGTGACTCAATCATTTCAGTGGCCGCACTGACACAGCTCAAGTGTTCACCGGACAATTACGGCCGCATGATTTGAGAACAGTTCCAGGATACTCAAACGTGACGGATCTACAGGGATCAAAAGCAGTGAAGCAGGATTGGAACGCCAGAAAGGACAAGTTGTAGTGCCTGGTGTCATCGACAAGTACGAGACTTGAGCCACTAACATCTACCGTGATCCACCGCCCTTGCCCTGGGTCCAGATGTCTACGGCGTATAGGAAGACGACATTTTTAATGATGTTCCCGGAAGCACGAACGGAGTTCAGGGCTTGGACCGCGTGTAATGGCGACACATGTTTGCTGACATCGAGATTACTCTAGTGACGATGACAATTGATGATTTTGATAGCTTCATGAAAGTCTATTTCTGGACGAAACCGTCTGAAGTGATATTAACGTGGTCGGTATTCTCTGCCGGATACTGGGGTCAATTTTATATGATATAATTTCGCAAGAATTACTTCCTCACTTGATTGTCATCAATAGAATGATATCATAAGTTTCCCATTATCCCTTGTAGTGAAAACTAGTCCTTTATACAATAACGTCTTATATCATGACCTACCATCTTTCTGGTGTAGTGAGCTCGAATTACAGTTGAGATCGGTACATTTACTTTCGCTTAAATACGCTTGAGAAAGGCATGAAACCATCTAATCTCTACCAGTCATGAGTTGAAAAACAAGCTAGAGTGAGCTCTCTAACCATGGTTAGCAATCAGTCTAGGAGAAGGAAAACTGAATTCAAAACCGGATTAAACCTGGGTGTAGCACATATTGTACAACCTTTGACAATATTAGTTGGGTTTGCAATAAATGTGAACGGAGGTCGACACACAATTGCGTTATTAACACGACCTGACTAGAATAAGGATACATTATTATAAAATTGTTAATTAAAATTATATATATTTAATCTGCAGAAAAGTTTAATAGGCAAATATATATATATATATATATATATATATATATATATATATATATATATATATATATATATATATAGAAAGAACAATAAGATATATAATATGGTGTTCTTATAGATGTTTTTATTTTTACAAAATAGTGCCCAACGTAAATTTACAAAGGATTAATATTATAAATTGATTTATTGAAAATATGAAATGGAACTAATGTCTTTAATTTAATTACAAAATTAAATTCGGGGCTTTTAGCTTCCATTTTTGAAACATGGTTAGAACTGTGTAGCGATAAAAACATATTTTAAATAAATCAATTTATAATATTATATATATATATATATATATATATATATATATCGTCATGCTGCCTGACGATTGCGTCTAGCATGAAACAGCCTGTCACCTCTGAGTGTTGACTTCAATGTTAACTTATGTATTTATATATATATACGCACACACACATGCAGAAACACATGGTGGACCAACAATGGGTTTAAACTTAGTAGGTATGAACGTTACATTTTTTAAAATAAAGTTATTTGTTACATATATATTTATTTATCATAATCATGTTTCTTCCAAATTGTTTATGTACATTTGTTTTACACTTTACATTATCTAGCACGGATTAATCTCTTAAGTATACTTCTTCAGCGCCCTACCTGTCTTAAATACAATATCATGCAGCCCAACAGAAATCTGGATCTGCATCAATTTCCATAAATACTTCTGTGATGTACTCTTTTAATTCGTCCACTCTGTGGGCGTTTTCTCTCGTAAACCTTATTTTTACTACACGCCCAAAACAGAAACCCATTGTTGTTAGGTCAGGTGAAAGTGGTAGTCATTCAAAGCTTCCCCTTCTTGCGATCAACGCTGTGGAAATGTTTGGTTATGGTTAGTCTCTTACAACAAAAGCATCAAGGAGTGGTGCTCTATTATGTTAAAAGAACGGTTTGGTGAAGTTAGCTACGGTTCTGATACAAAGAGTAAAACAGTTGTAAGCCTACATTTGACACACCCTGAACACACACACACACACACACACACACACACACATATATATATATATATATATATATATATATATATATATATATATATATGTATATATATGTGTTTGTGTGTGTGTGTAGGGTTTCAACTGTTTTTTACTATTCTATTTTTATGTAAGCCTACGTTTCGCACACCTTTAATATATATATATATATATATATATATATATATATATATATATATATATATATATACAAAGAAATAATCACACATATAAGCTATCGATCCGCAGTACATGAAAATTCCTATAAAAAAACTACTACAAAGACATTACACTATATTATTGAACTATATGCTTAGTTCATGACATATAAACTGAATACACTTGTAAATGTAGAATACGTGGATTTAACACATCACAAGAAATATTTAAATAAAATTCTCCCTTAAAATTTTGAAAAACTTAGCGTTGCGTCTTTGCACGTTCCGAGATCGTACACAACCGTCACCAATAGCAGATATTCAAAAAACATCTTTCGGTCGACAAACAATTATTTCGTCTTCAAGTTTTTGATTTTATAAGGAAAAAAACACATGCCTGGTGATGAATAGAGGACTATTCGTAAGTACTAGCATTTTAACATCAAATAAACTGAAAACTACAGACATCAATGGTTTCGACGACGATCACTTCACTCTATGGATTAACAGTATTTTAATGCATACATTATACTACTAGTGATGGATGTCGCCAATAATCGCATTAATATTTCTGATTGATTCTGTGTCATTATTTCTTTGTATGTAATTATATGCTGCCTAATGTTTTATGTTTTTATATATATATATATATATATATATATATATATATATATATATATATATATATATATATATATATATATATATATAGTTTTACAACTGTTTTACTGTTTTTTCACAACCAGAGCTAACATCACCAAACCGTTCTTTTTGCAAAAAGACTCATGACTGCAAGGGCAAATTCCTGTTTTTCAAACGCTCGAAGACACAATGTATGATTTATACTGCAACAGGTTTGAAGTGGCTTTGGTTACAGTTTCCTGGCTTTTCAGGTTTTGAACAAGGCAAATACGCTCATACCCTCCTGGGGAATACTAGAATTTTATTATGGATTAATTGTTATTTTGTTAGGCATAATCGTGGGAGTAATTAATTTACCTTGTTTTCTCTCATAAACTTACTGAAGACATATCTATTTTCTTTCTTTCAATTGCTTTTTTTTTCATTTTATTTCTCTCATTTTTTTTTCTTTCAGCTAATATTCTTCATTGCCAGGATTCATTTTCTCGACTGTTATTTCAACAAAAATGGTTTTATCTCGCATTGTCTAGTAATCCATCTCTTACCATTCTCCGTGATGTAATAAGACATATCGAAAATTACGAAGACCATCGATTATCACTCGAGAAAATATAGAATATCCTTAAAGCCGTCCATGTTGCGGGTGTATTCGAGCGAAAGTTGAATGAACTCGTTCCTCACAGCGTCTGTTTTAGCGTCACCGCCTTTTCGGCAGGCCACACCGACAAAAATGCATCACGTAATTACTGACACATCAAACAGACGAAACATATTTTTAGGCCTTTCTAATTTGACGCTTTCTGCTGTTTCCATAAGTGATGTTTAATGCATAATCCATTTGCATTCTAAATCAAAGACTGATCCTTTCTAATCTCAGCATTTCTCAGATGCCTCATCAAAATGACACTTCTAGAGCTATTCTGAGACCACTACTATTGGGATGGCCCAGGAAACATTTCAAAATCTGGGCAGAAGACAGCGAGACTTTGGTCACAAATAAAAGAATACAGAACTCTTACTTGATAGCTGTCCTTCGATGAGGTCTTAGAGAGGATGCAAACAAAGAGGAGGTTTATTCTTAACATTAGGAAGAGGCAGCTGAAGTTTCTGGGACACATAATAAGGAAGGAGGGCCTGGAGAATCTGATACTGACGGGTCGAATAGAGTGTAGCGCGACAAGAGGATTTCCTTGCTAACCAAGAAACGAATACTGAACTGTTACGTGACATCTGCTTTTCTTTACGGCAGCGAATGTTGGATGATTTCCTCAAAGATGAAGAAGAGACTCTTGGTGACAGCGTCGTGGTTCTACAGAAGGATGGTAAGGATATCGTGTACCGAGCGTGTGAGCAACGATGAGATCTTACAGAGGTTACAAACAAGTAGGACGCTTATACTTAATATCAGGAAGAGACAGTTGAAGTTCCTGGGAAACATAATGAGGAAAGAAGGCCTGGAGAATCTGATACTCACAAGTTAATTATAGTATAGCGAGATACTAGGATTTCTTTGGTAACAAAAAAAAAAGGATACTGAATTGTTACGTGACAGCAGCCTTTTTTACGGCAGCGAATGTTGGATGAAGAAGAGACTCGAGGCGACAGAGGTGTGTTCTAGAGAAGAGTGATAGGATATCATGGACTGAGCATGTGAGCAACGATCAGGTCTTAGAGAGGTTGCAAACAAGGAGGAGGCTTATACTTACTATCAGGAAGAGGCAGCTGAAGTTTCTGGGATATATAATGAGGAAAGAAGGCCTGGAGAATCTGATACTCACGGGTCGAATAGAGGGAAAGTGAGACATGGGAGAACAACGCGTGATATACCTGGCGAACCTAAGCAAGTGGAATGTGGTCTGGAGGAGGAAGCAGAGGGAAGGAACTTGTTGAGAGTTGTTTAAGATAGAGTCAGGTAGAGAGCCATGATCATCCACATCCTGACATGGCGCATAAAAAGAAAGACCCTTCGACTAAAATGTCATTTCAAATTATAGCTTTATGTGTGGTCTTGTTAAATGTATTAATAGGCCTTGTAAGAAAAAAAAAACATTTATTCGAATACGTCGAATCAAAAGCGGAATTAGTTATAAGTATTAACGTTAGTTAAATATGCAGATTAGCACTTGAGCAGAATCAGGCTGGAAATCCTCTCGAACTTTTTCGATTACTTACGACGTTACACTAGTTTTTGAAGATCATATAATATTATAATGTTATTTATACGTTACTTTTATTATTACAACATAATAATACCTATCAACAAATACGAAGTTAACAAAAATGCCTGCCTTTAAAAAAATGACACCTATCGTAATTCTGTCAAATGGCTTCTGACATTTTTCACAATCACGTCAAAATACATAAGCAAATGTCACATTCATATGAATGAAGCGCTGTTACTTGTCAGTATCTAGTCACATAGCATCTCCAGATCTTCGTTTTTTACAGGCCAATAATATTCGTTATTTATAAGCAAAGTATATTGTGCGTTTTACATAAAAATAAAGACATGCATTTAAGAAGAAAGTAAGATTACTTTCTAGACGTATAATTTTCTACTATTTATACTATTATATTCTGACTATTGTCTACACGTTTGTTTTTGTTATCATAACATTTCGCTCGTTGTATTCTCCACCTTGGGTGTATATCGACCTGGGTACTCTACGGGGAATTCTGAACTAAACACTTTATTTAATCTACAAGGGCAGACTGTTCTCGTTCGACTGTTTATGCCTTAGGCTATCATCTAGTTCTTCATTTTTTAGTACTGTTCAGTTATTAACCGCCTGTTTCTACTTAGTGCAAGTAAATACTCACAAACACTATGTCACGAAATTCCCAAACGAACACTTTCATCCACGAGGATGTACTGGGAGATTTAAATATAACCCGAGAGTCTGTCTTCAATGACGTTAAAGTACTTACATTAAAAACATTTTGAATTAATTAATGCAGTTACAGATATAACAGAAGTAGTTTGTATTTATTCAATCAAAGTTAGTTGAACATATGAAGAGTTAAAACAGGCAACACGAAAACCCACTTCAAACCACAATTATTTTGGAATTTTTTGAAATCCAATTTCTCAGTTTACTACCAGGGATGTAAAAGAGTATAAATTTATAAAACAATTAAGTTTGTTGAAAATTGGTAGAAAGATCAACCAAAAATAAGAAAGAAATAAGTAAAAATCGCCATTTTTTGCAATTTACGCGGGTTTTCACTATATGAGTGGACTTCGTTATCACGTTAAATGACTGTTAAACAATTAACATTTTGTTGGCTACAATTGAGTGAAGTTTCTATTAGATTGCTTGAAAATTGAGGGAGTTTTTAGTTTAAAATTTATGTTGAAATCGAATTGCGCTGAAATCGATTTTTCGTTTTTCGCGTTTTTCCGCTAAACGCAGTGGCGTAGAAATATAAATGAGATATTGTTGAGCTCAATAGGATGTAAGTAACCTACATACCGTGTTTGAACGATTTTCGGTCTTGTGGCACATCTAAGATAAGCTTGTAAAATCAACGTATCACTTGGGAAGTGTTCCAATGTAACAATAACAGTTTGCGAACCTACTCTGAGAATATCGACTAACACAAGAGGATTTAAATTGAATTATGATATAAAGTTAATAGACTTATTTTCTATTATTTTTGCTAGTGTTTTCCTAATATTCTTTTGATGAAAAACATAATTGGGCGCGGGTCCAGCTATTATTTTTTCATAATGTCATGTTAACTCCCTAAATACATTGTTATATCAAGCTCATCTTTATTTCCATATTCACAACGTTTTTGCCGTTGTACGCACAGCCTTCTTCAAGTGACTGGAATTTCTAACTGAACCTTGTATCTGTGTGTTCAATTCCTAGCTACTGCGGTGGTAAACCAAATCATGGAGAGTTGAGTTAAAGCGAGACAACTGAGACGTCCAGAAGAGGCATGGCATATGGAACTAGAACAAACTACTCTGATGGAGGAAATAAAGCGTTCAGTTCAAAATTCCAATCACTTAAAGAAGACCGGGAGGTATAACAGCCGGAACGTCGTAAATATGGCAATGGATGCAAAGACAGCAGCCCGAATGACGTAAATAGGTCTTATTCTATTTTTATTTAAAATAGAATAAACCTGTTTATATTATTTAAATCATTCGGACTGTTGTTATCATTTTCATTGCCATATTCACGACGTTTCAGCTGTGGTACCTTCCGGCCTTCATCAAGTGATTGGAATTTCGAACTGAACGCTTTATTTCTTGCACCAGGGTAGATTCTTCTAGTCCTATGCCGTTTCTAGTTCCATAAACTATGATGTTTTGCATTAAGAAAAAAGTTGCAAAAGAAAAGTTGACTAATGCTTATGTTCAAAGCACGCTATACCATCCCAGTTGAATAATTCTTGTAATACGATCTTATGCCATTAGAATTATACAGCAATAAGCTTAGTTTAGTTAATATCAACCTTCTCGACCATTAAAACAAAATATTCCAAAATAATTGCATTGTCAGATGTCAGTTTTACCAAAAAAACCCCCAAAAAAACAAAACTCGCTAAGCGAAACATTAGAACGTTCAGTTGGGGATCCATTTTTCATTCTTAAGGTTCTTTTTGTTCTTCGAAGTCTTTGTTCTGTTATTTAACTTCTGTTTTTTCAGTTATCTTTTTTAATATTCATTTTTTGCCTGTCTAATCACTTCTTGGTACTTCCTTTATGCTCTACCTATTTTTTTAGCACGCACAAAACTTTCTCCGGGTTCCTAGTCGCCTCAGTATAATTCTTTCTATCCCGCCTCAACTTCAGTACAGAGAAACAAAGAGCACAAAAGTTTTACCTTCATATCTCGCCGTGTCTCCCCTACCGACATTATTGCGCCTTGCTTAGTAAAAAAGAAAAATAGCAGACGACAAAAATAAAGTAATATCGATTCAAGTCAAAGAATTAAAATAGATGTATGCCATAGATAAAATAGGTCCCACTGTTTTATTATCGGCATCGTGAAAACTTAATGCGTCCTTTAAAAAAACAAAAAACAATCTTCAACAAGATAAAATGCACTGCGAAAATAAATAGATAGAATGATTTCAAAAAATGTTTTCGAATTTCAGTCAATATTTCAAAGTTTTAATTTTACGATATTTATTCATAGGTCAGTAGAAGAGAAGTTTTGAGACATAAACGATTAAAATAACGCCAGGAATTCTGAATCCGCTTTCTATGGTGCCGAGTCATTAGTTTTCGGTCTCATCTTCTATTTTTAGGGGCGGAGAATAATAATAAAAAAAAAAACGAAAGAAAATCAAAAGGAAGCGTCAGCTCTAATGATTTTTTTTGTTTCCGTGCCATATCACAATTTTTGAAGTATTATTTTTTTACATTACTGAAACTATGTGATGCAATGGCGTCAAATCAACATTTTTATGATGACAAGACCGATTAAAAATAAAAGAAACCTAATTAAATTCAACAATCAGTTTTATGTTTTCATTTTACCATTTCAAGATAAAAAAAAAACAACTTATTCCGCACCGTTAGCGTTTGACACAAAGTGTAAACTTACGTCGACCGTATTTGTGTGAGTAAAGAGAATACAGCAGGAAAATATATTGAAGAAAATTGCCACCAAAACTTGAAAGAATGAAAATCTAAAGCAGATTTCGACTACGAATCTTTATATTTTCTAATAAAGTTATGTACTTATTCAATTATATAAAATTCATACTTGTTTTTTTTTTGTTTTCACTCAAAATATCGCGGTGTTTCTAAGTTCCAATTAGTGATGCCTTAAAGGTTTCGAGGGACAATAATGTCTCTCGTCAGGAAGTTGACGAAAAATGTTTTCTAAAGAAAGGCCTCGTGCATGTTGAAAAACGTTCGGTGTGTAATTTTCTGCATTTTTTCCGTGAATCGGTAAAAAGGCACGAAAACTGTATTCCATAGATGCACTTTTTCCCATTTATGCGCGCGTCATAGAAAACGGAACACTAATTAAGGCAAAAAAGAAATCCTGAAAATATTTTTTCTTTTTAATTCTGCATCAGGTGCAAACACATGACATCAAAACAAATTGCTCGTATTATAAGCGAAGTTGTGAGGAGAGAAATGCTAATTATTTCATAGGTGTGTATATGTATGTGTTCCTGTCCGAGAACTTTAATTTAAGTATGGAATAACTTCATTCTATAGCCCCGTATATATATATATATATATATATATATATATATATATATATATATATATATATATATATATATATATATATATGGATGGATATGTGTGGGTGTGCTTGTGTGAGAACCTTAATTCATGTATGGGCATATATGTCTGTCGTACTCTCACTCTCAATGTATCTATCTATCTATTTGTGTGTGTGTTTGTGTGAGAGCCTAAACCCATGTGTAGGCATATATGTCTGTCGTAATCCCACTCTCAATCTATCTATCTATCTATCTATCTATCTATCTATATATATATATATATATATATATATATATATATATATATATGTGTTTGTGTGTGTCTGTTAATATTAATTCAAAAGTTATTTTTCGTGGATACCCGTTTCTGAGTAGACGATCCGCTTATTTTAAGTTATTTGTACGTGCAAGTTTCCTCGAGTAATCTTCATAAATGCCAATGTGTCAGCGGCATGATTCAAACATGCGCCCCGTTTTTTAGGGCGAACCTCCGTCTGATCCATTTTTTACCTATCGAAGAGGTTCACAATAATAGATTGTTCTATTTCACCCCAAGCTAGGCAGTAAATCTACTAAGACGCAAGGTGTTACTGACTGTAATATGAGAAAAAAGAATATGAGAAAAAAATAAACAATTAACAAGTTCAATAACTTAACAGGAAGAAATAAGGAAGCGATTGACATTTAAATTTTTGAAAATCAAAGTTGAATGGGAGCAATAGTTCGAAAGAGAGTTCCATAAGCGACAACTACGAGAGTAAAAGCTCTTAGCATAGAACTTATATTAGAGCTCTTTCAAGTGTAAAATAGGGAAACCATTTCGCCAATCTTAAATCCTTCAAATTAAGGCACTGTAGAAGAAAGATCATTAGAACAATTACCATGGATATATATATATATATCATTACTTTCCCCGACCAAAATAAATTATTAAACAAAAGATCCGAGCTCATCTCGAAATGCAGACATGAAAATAAATTTTTACTACGTAACCTAAAAAATTAAAAACGGAAAAAATAAAATAAAAACAAATAATTTTTTACTAATAAACAAAATAACAATAAAAAAATAAAATAAAATAAAACATAAATAAATACTATGTTACTAAAAATCTAAAACCGAAAACATACAAGTAAATTAAATTGACTCAAATTCATCCAAGTAAATAAATAAACAAACCAATCCCAAATAAAGATAATCAATCAAAAACTGTTCCCGCCAAAATAATACTTAGAATGAACTACAACAATCAATCTCAAAACTGAACAAATAGCTTTAATTAAATTCTCAAACCAAAACAAAACTGTTAAATAAGTGATATAAACAAATTTTTACTACGTTAATAAATAAATAAATAAAATAAGAAGCAAAAAAATAAAAACAAGCAATATAATTTGACCCAAATATATAAACAAACGACTTCCGGTGAAATAATCACCATAACAGAATACCCACAATGCACCACTAACCCGTATATATATTAATAGCCGAGAAAAATAACAGCATATGTAGCCTGACGATTGCATATATCATGAAACAGACTGTCGCCTCTAAGTGTTGACTTCTATGTTCATTTTTATATTTACACACGCACTATCTCTGATATTAAGCACTTTATTCCATAAATATAGCGCACCTTAAGACTATATTTATATATATATATATGTATATATATATATATATATATATATATATATATATATATATATATATATCCGATAAATTCCTCCAACAAAAAATTCATATTAGTAAATAACTCACTCACTTAAATTTTCATCAAAAAAAATATCAACCATAGCGTTACACCTGCCCCCTCCAAAATATCGTATCCGTTATCAATAAACTTTTAAAAAAGAAAGACAAAAACATATTTCCATTCGCATTATACTTTTTCGTCTAGGATGCTACCCGATTGTTACCAAAAACAAAATAATTTTGATGCCGGAAGATGACTGAATGTACAGTCGAAAGTACTTGCGTATTTAAGAAAGACCTTATAGAGCTTATAATTAAAAAAAAACCCCAAAAAAACAAGGATCATAATATTCATTGTATGTTTGGTAGGTTAATGCATCTTTAAAATTTTGTTAGCGAAGAGATTTCGCCATTTTGTATCATTAACTTTACTAATATATATATATATATATATATATATATATATATATATATATATGTGTGTGTGTGTGTGTGTGCGTGTGTATCTATATATATATATATATATATATATATATATATATATATATATATATATGTATGTATAACGGGTATAATAGCAAATTTGTCTAATTCGGAGGAGATAATCGTCAATCCCACGAAATGTATAATGTCTACAAAAATTACTAAACTAATGTAGTTTCTTTTTCCAGGTTTTCAGATAAGACGCTTAGCCATCTTCACAATATTTCTAGTAAGAATTACACACAAACCCTTTCAGTTATTCAGCTAGAAAAAGAATTGTTTAAAATCGTTTTATATCAGCCCCACTATGTCTTCCCAAATGATCAATGGTGAGACGAAAAAGTTCATTCAGGCTTTAAATAATAGTTATACCATTCATACTCCGGCTTCCCTCGTCAAAATCCATTCAGGAAACATTAGGAGAACTGAGAATAAGTTTTAAAAACAGGGAAGAGTAAAGAGGAAAACTCAATCAGTAAGTCGCAACAGTGAGGGAGGTTATCATATCAACATAGAACTAATTACAATTTTATTATGTCTCTATATTTCTGAGATGAGGTACTAATTGCACTATATACATTATTAGGATTATTGTCCTCATTTTTGTTACCATATTTATCACAACGTTTTGGCCGTTGTACTATTCGGCCTTCTTAAGTATCTGTCTATATTTCTGAGATGAGGTATTATGTACACTATTTACATTATTCGGACTATTGTCCTCATCTTTGCTGCCATGTTTATCACAACGTTTCGGCCATTGTACAAATGGCCTTCATCAGTATATTTCTATATTTCTGACATGAGGCATTATGTACACTATTTACATTATTAGGATTATTGTCCTAATCTTTGTCGGCATATTTATCCCAACGTTTCAGCCGTTTTACAATTCGGCCTTCTTAAGTATCTGTTTATATTTCTGAGATGAGGTATTATGTACACTATTTACATTATTCGGATTATTGTCCTCATCTTTGTTGCCATGTTTATCACAACGTTTACATGGCAAAGTGGATAAAGGCGTGTGAATTCAATATCTGATTAAGGCTGTGGAAATTTTTCACGTGAGATAACTGATATCCATTAGACACAGCACGTGGAACTAGAACAGTCTAGCCCAGTGAGCGAAATAAAGGTTTCAGTTCGATATTCCAACCACCTGAAGAAGGCCGGAGCGTACAAGGGCCGAAACCTTGTGATAAACATCGCGACAAAGATGAGGACAATATTCCGAATAATGTAAATGGTGTGTATTTTTATTGTTCAGGTATAGTTCAATAGTTTTATAAAAAAACAAAAAAACATCGGAGAATTACACTAAGATATCTTTAATCATTTCTAAGATAAAACGGTTTCAAGCGTAATCTAACAATTGAAGAATTATGCTGTAACAGGATTTTGATAATTTTATATGTCGGGAGATCGAAAGAAACAAAGAGAAAGAATTACTAAAACCGTAAACCAGAGTAAAATTAAAAGTAGTAAAACATAATTGAAGATCATACTTCAGGTCAATATGATACATAGTGACAATAATCTATAAATCTCCATTGAGTCAGCATGTTGATTTTCTCTAGCTGGCAATGTTGATTACTAACTTGTTTTATATCCAGAACAAACTCTCAGAGTCCCACGACAGATATACGATACCCCGGAACAAACAAACAATCGAATATTGTAAATCACGGAAATAAAAATCCTTTTATTTATTTCATCCAGATCTTATCTCCATTTCTTGTTTTGTCACTTCCACTTTTCCTGTGTTAACGGTAATGCCACCGTTACAATCTCATTTGTTCTCTTATAAATTTGGTTAAGGTAACATTGTCCCTATGTGTACCCACATTGCAGCAGTATAACTAAATACACCGCATTGGTGTGTGATAAAACCGAAGACATTGTCATTAGCTGCTATTATTATTATTATTATTATTATTATTATTATTATTATTATTATTATTATTATTATTATTATTATTAATAAAGCCCTGAAACCTAAGGTTAGAAATTCCATCATATTTTCCACTGACTCAAAAAAAAAAAAAAACGAAACACACACACACATAAGCCCTTGGAAGATGTGGGTTTTACACGTGATAACAATTATTTTGTATTTTTTTAAGGCATGGGCTTCCGGGAAGCCTTTCAATTAGTCTACTGGAAAACTTTTCCAATCAATCGGAGGTCTTCCACTACAACATGGCTTGTTGATGTTCCCATATGCCACATTTTTCGGATTTCGATTTCAAGGTCTTTGTATTTTGATAGGTTTTTGAAGATCTTCAAAGATACTTTGCAGCCTGCAGGGCCAGCTATATCAATAAGGAAGCATTTGTTTTGGTTGTGGTCTCTAATAGCGATGTCTGGGCGGTTGGCTTTGATTGTTCTGTCTGCGTGTATTGTGTAGTCGTATCAAGTTGTATTAGGTTGGTGCAAAAATAATGACGTAATAATGTCGTTTTTTGACGTATTTTTAACGTCAAAAACCGACATTATTACGTCATTATTTTTGCCCCAACCTAATAACAGGTCCTGTCTCCGATTATTATTATTATTATTATTATTATTATTATTATTATTATTATTATTATTATTATTATTCTGTTTGTCCCTCCGTTTACACGTCCATTACACGCTGTCACTATCTTATAAATAATGGACTATTTCGTTTTGATCAAATGGTAAGACAGAAAATGCATATCAGAGATGCTACCCGAGTTCAGAGAGAAAATACCAGAAAGAAAGAAAGAATAAAAAAGAGAAGCTAGAAATATTTAACATCTGTAGCCAATAAATCCTAAATAATGGACTATTGCATTTCGATTGCATCGACAGAGAGAAAAACATATCAGAGACGTTCCCTGGTTCAGTGAGAAAGAATGAAAGAACGTAAGAAAGAAACGAAGGAAAGTAGAAAAATATGTCCGCAAAGTGATTTGAGAAACCTATGATTTCAATTGAGTAAAAGGTGTTTGCCTGTAGTAAATTCATTTTTGCAATTGGGAAAACCTCTACAATGATATATAAGGACTAGTGATACTTTTTTTTCTTTACGTCGAAGTTTCTTCTAAGGTAGAACTATTTACATAAAATAGGGAAAGTAGCAAGCCATTTGCTGGGAAGAAACAACTGAACCCTTGCCTATGGCACTGGTCAAAACGCATAAGCGGTGATCCAAATATCTTACACCATAAATTATATCCAGTACGTGGGAGAATGCAACAAACCATTCCCTTGCGCCAATAAAAGAAAAGACTCTGGGAATGTCAGCTAAGAGGCAAAAGGCGTCCTATTTTATATTAAAATGACCAAAAGATCCTCAGTCAATGTTATCAGTGCAACTTTGGATGCAAATGCAGAACTATAGAACCATTTCACAAATATATGACATCCAGTATACAGAAATATCATGAAAGGGATGAATTTCTATTTTCTTTTATAATGACGCCGACCTGATACAAGGCCCAAGAGCCAATCGAGTTAGAGTATTAGAGAGTAAGAGCATTCACGGCAGGCAAGGTGATAATGCCACTGAGACGAAAGGGAGCCAACGGAAAAAAAATAGCAGGACATTTAAGGAGAAACCAGAAACTCAGTCATAAACAGAAAAAAAAAGAATATAACTCTACTCCTGGTAATAAAAAAAAAAGACAAAAAAAATGCGGTTACTTTGAACACGACGATAGACGAACTTATGTGATAACAGTCCGCCTCTATGACAGTGAATGCTGGACAATCTTTTACATGTGAGAAGACTTGAGACAACATAAATATGTTTTTACAGAAGAATGTTGAGAATACTAAAATGTATGTAAAGTGAAAGCTTTAACGAAGATGGAAACAAAAGAGACAAATTATGAATAGAATCAGAAGCGCTAAGATACAGGATGAGTAAATTGGTCTTGTACATCGACAAGAAATTATGAAGCCAAGAGAGACAGATGGAAACTGCGAGTAAACAATTTAATGAGCGTGGGGGTGGAGATAAAAATCATACCTTATTCATAGTTACAAAAAATTAGATATCGTGAAGAGCCATGATTGTCGACGTCCTAAACTGATGCAGCACATAGAAGAAGATAATATAAAAACAGCCGATGTTTCTTTGATAGAAAATACGAGAAACTAACATCAGAGAGTAGTCTTTTAAAAAAGACTTTACCCTGCTTCAATTTCAGTCAGCACAAACGAAATTTTGTCAAATAAACAATAAAACCAAGACAAGAAGGTGAGAATAAATTTTATGAGATTGACAATTTTTAAGATTGAAGAATTATATAGGGTGTCCACCCACCACAAAATTGACATTATTTAAAATTTTAATATTTGAGTAACTATATGTCGCTGGAAAACAAAATTATATAGGCTTCAGGTTGAACAATAAAACATTTATTTAAGAACGAGGAAATAGAACTTGGAGACATTAAAACCGAAAGAAAATGATGAAGGCAAGAGAGACAGAGGTGAACAGCGTGTAAACTATCTAAAGAGCTTGTGTAAATAGTTGTCAGAACAGGGCGTGGGGTGGTGACAAAAATCACAACTTACTCAGAGCTACACAGAATTGATTGCAGAAGTTCTGAAGAGTTACAGCACATAAAAGACGATGATATAAAAACCGCCAATACTTTTTTGATATAAAGTACGATAAAGACATCACTAACAGTAGAGAGTAGACTTTGAAAGTTTCTCATATACATTAATAGCCAACGATAAATAGGTGAGTGCACGCTTTATGAAATTGACATTAATTTAAGATTGAAGAATTTCAATACACAGTCTCCTCCAAAATCTGACACCATTTAAAATGTGAATATCTCAGCAATGCCCAATGCATATAAATAGATCTTATATTGAACGATAAAAGATTTATTTAACAAAAATCGAATAAGATATTCAAAGGGATGTAGATTTCATATCGGACTTAACAAAGCTTCACAAATTTTCAATATGTGTACCATCAAGTCTATATTCCACCTCTTGCCAAACACGTTGTAGCATGTCTTGCGTAACATTCTCCAGTGCCTCAATGATTCTCTGTATCAGTTCCTGAAGTCTTGTAGGAAGAAGGCGATATAGAGCTGTCCTTTCACATAGCCCCATTATTAAGTGAACATGATAGTCATTTAAACACCATACTGTCATTATCTTTGCCATTGCAGATCCATTTTACTTGTAGACTCTTATTAACAGAAGTCCACGCAGTCAACTTAGTTTTTACACATTTTGTTAAAATTTTCGATCGTTTGAGCGAGAATTAGCAATATTATAGACTAGAAAATGATGTCATTTTTCGGGAACTATTGTGTTATACATTCATGACGTAGTCGACCATTACGTCGCAGAGATTCCTTTTCTTCATTATCTGTGAATTTTCTACATCTATTGGACGAACACTCTGGAGTAGATTCCCGTTGTTTTTTCCAATATTTTGAATTCAGAGTAGTTCTTCGAGACTGATTGCCACTCATGTACACCATGGGAGGAAAAAATATGGCTCCATGCCTTTCTTATGGTCATTGATGCGAGATGAAGAAAACATACTTGGTAGGAATTTGAAATCGGTTTGATTATCCCAATTTTTTGTCCTAATAACTGTTAACTTAGCATATATAATGAACGAAAATATCAATGTCAGAATGGATTGGTAGCAATTAAGCCCGTTCGTCTCTGAAATAAATATATTACCAGTTACCTGATAAAAATGGAAAAGTTTTTTTCTACGGTCACTAAAAAGTTCTGTAGATAACACAAGATTTTATATGAATAAACTTGTACAATGGTGGTGTTCATTTTTTAAAATTTATTTTCATGAAAATTACGTCAATTTATTAAATATATAAAATTATGTCTGCCTTGCAAATTGGCATATCAGCTTTAGTTGATTCTTTTGAATCAAACTCATTTTGATACGATGTAGGAAGTAAACAGCTATATCAGTTCCAAAGAATAGCGTATTAATAAAACACTGTATTAAACATATGGAGAGAATGAATATTTGTAAGTCTAGTATCAAGTGTGAAACGATCAGGTTCACATAACCTTGTAATTTAGCATTAGAAATTCTATTTCTTCCTGGATCCAGATCAATTGAATAATTGATTGGTTTTCTACGGCTTACCGACCTTTGCCGGTTGTTTAAACCAGGAATTTGTTTGTAGATTGTAAGATTTTTTTAGTTATTAAATTCTAGGTATCATAGAGGAAATATTATAACTATTACCATTAAACACACCGGGATTCAGCATTACATAGTTTCTCTGTGACTTTTCAATAAACACATATTAAGGACACAGAGAAGCTATATTACAGCGATAGGATAGGAATGATGAAATCAAGACCTATAATACTTTAGATTCTTTTTGGGGATTTTAGCAAGGATCTTTAAATATATATCAGGAGCACCAAACCAGATATGACAGCAACATTCAAAACGAGGAGAAATGGTAGACTTATAAATATGTTAGATGGCGATAAAAATTATCTTGCGCAACGTAGTGAATCAACTTTCCTATCAGCAGACCCGGCAATTGATTCAATATAAACTTTCCAATTCATGTGAAGGGAAAACATTAGTTCGAAAAGACGCAAGGAATTACTCTAATGGGGGTTAACATCAGCCATATTATTTGTTTCTGGTGGGGCATATAATCGAACAATAACTAATGCCCACGAATCATTGTTGCACTATAAAGTATATTTTAGTTCTCTGGATAATGAAGAAACACAAATCTGCCAAAGTAGATGTGTATGTCCTGAAAAGAGCGACCATGATGAATATTATATATATAACACTGATTTTCATCTCCGATGTAGTAAAACTATTCTTGAAAGCTTATAAAATAATTATTGTAAAGGAAAACAATCCTTTAAAGAATAAAAATGAACATTTTTAATAATTTAAAACCTTTCCAAAAATAATCAAAAAACAGATTTTTTTTTTAAATTTTCGTTTAACTCTGGTCGTTTTTGCGCAAAGTTAAGTTAATCGTAAATAAAATCTGGTTACTCCAAGGCAAATTACTTTAAAAAAAAAAAACATTTGCCTTGTTTCTTTCTTTTTTTAGCGCCCTGAACAGGTGTTTATATTGCTTAATGTTTAATCCAGTCCTGTCCTGAAAAGCCCAGCCACTACTAAGCAACTGTTTTAATCACGCGAGAAGTAATTCGTGTTATGAGTTTAAATGATAGATTTAATGGAACAAATTAGCCGATTTCTCAATATTTGAAAGGTAGACATTTCTATAGAGAAATAATTAATTTAAGAGAAATATACCGTTGAAAAAGAATAGAGATTTGTGATGTTAGTTCTGCTATGACCCGTTAAGATTTGCGAAACAACAGAGAATAGTAGGAACTCAACAATTGGTTACCGGCTGTTGTAACATATATAGAAAACACGCAGTATGACGGTAGAAAATTAATAGCTACCTCTACATCACATTTATCTTTTCATTAAGATTGTTTTCTGACGTATATCAATCGGATAGTGTCTGGTACATTTTGAGTAGTTGTTCCCCCGTGTCATAAAAACAGGCGACACCCACCGCGACATGATGGATCCTAAACGCTATAACATAACTTCCCTCTGTCTTTTTATAAATAGTTTCATAATAATAGTTCTGATGAGATTTTTTCTTTTGTATCTTAAAATCATGAATTTGAGGCTAGTACTAGTTCGGAACCTAGAGTACATCAATTTACTGTTGCAATTGTTAAATGCATCCGTAAGTACTATACTTAGATTTCCTTCATTCAAACCGCAACTCTAAAATTAATCCCGGCTTATTTTTTCCTCTCATGTAAGAATTTCAAAAACTTGAATATGGCGTCAATACTCAGTGTCTGTCGGCTTGATTCATATTCTTTTTATTGTTGTTTTGCATCAGTAAACTTTTTACAGTTTCATTCAGTCTCAATAGCCCTTTACTTTTTAGTGGATATATCGTTTTTCTTGTGGTGAAATGATAAAAAATTGGTAGGATTAAAATGTTTTCATAGGCACAGTGAAGTAGTGGACAGCGGCTCGGATTGAGGAATCGGAGAGCCCAGTTATAATTCCAGTTGAATAAATTACATTCACTTGCTAATACCCTTGGGAAAGGTATTAATCCTCTTCTTCTCCCTCCAGCTATGGGTAAATAGCAGGACTGACTGGGTTCCATAGCGTTGGATGGCATCTGGTCTAGGATAAGGACAACTGTGAATACAAATTCTGCGGAGGATCGTTTTGGGAACTTGTGGCCCGTAGTGCATCAGGTCTCTGTATTCAAAAAGTGTGGTTGTCGAATTCGACGAGAGAGTCCACAATATATATATATATATATATATATATATATATATATATATATATTACATCGCTACACAAAATTTTCAAGTTTCGGAGATATGACGTTCCTTCAGCAGGTGATGATAGATAACTTATGATGAAAATGATTTATTTGGGAAAGTAGAAAACAAATACTTACCGCATTTGAAAGTTAAAAAGGTGTGGGGAAAAATAATTTCAAAATTTAAAAAAAACATACTTGTGGGCATGAGAGGATTAACCATTCAAGAGTCAGATCTAACCTAATAGGATGAATGAAGAAAAAGGCCAGAAGATCTGGGTAGGTGGGTTATTAATTCATGTCTGATGTGAAATAACCTTAGACCCTTCCAACAGCAGAAAAAACTTAGATGAGGACAAGTAGACAAGGTTACATTATATATATATATATATTATTCATTTTTACGAGCATGTACAGAGTTTGTCCATGACATCAGCTCAAGAAGATGAACATCCTGGTTCAGGATTGGCAGTATTTCAACAGCTGGTTGTAAAACCGTTGTTGGAGATCGGGTCAGAATGAGGGAGGTCTTCGAGAAGAACACGCTACTGGGCGAGGGTCAAAGAGAGGATCGATGGGAGGCAAGAAGGACTATAGACGCCAACGACAGATAAATTAACCAACGTCGTAACACTCATTCTCCATCGGTCAGAAGGAAGGCAATGATATATATATATATATATATATATATATATATATATATATATATATATGGGCGTTGTACATGCATATATATATATATATATATATATATATATATATATATATATATATATATATATATATATATATATATAATGAACATTGAAGCCATCCCTCAGAGGCGATAGTTTGTTTCATGCTAGACGCAATCGTCAGGCGGCGTGTGTTAAATTTTTCTCGACTATTTATATATATGGGTCAGTGGTGCATTGTCGGTAATACATTCTGGCTGTTAATTTGGTGGGGGTGGCTTATTTATTTATTTATTTGGGGCAATTTATTTTCCTTTTTTTATTTTCCTTTTTTTTTTATTAACGTAGTAAAATATTGCTTAGGTCACTTATTTTATAATTTGTTTTGGTCTGGGAAGTTAGTTAAAGCTATTTATTCATCCAATTATTGGATTGATTGCCACACTGTTTATTTTGGCAAGGAACAGTAAAATAGATTATCCCAAATAAACAAATAAATAAATAAATAAACAAGCCATTCCCGCCGAAATAACCACAAGAATGGATTACCCACAATGCACTACTGACCCATATATATATATACATCGTCGAGAAAAATTCAACACTCGCTGCTTGATCATATGATGGAATTAAACTCACCTACAAACTTACAGACAGACACAAATATGTCCACTAGATATCCTACGCACACGCACACACTAAGGCCACAATACCTGGGAGCTAGCTGTCCAATCAAAACAAACAACACAGAATTAAAAAAATCGAAACATTCTGTTCCGGAACTCATTTCCCAAAAATTAAAAAAATAAAAACGAAATATACTTTTGTATTTATTCCTTAATTTATCATTCCGTGGATTTACTACGTATTTTTCCATTTCGATCTTAACCTCTTGAAGTCCAGGGTCAACCCCTATCTATCCTGCATATTCTCATAACATGTACCGGTTACTTCCCGCTTTTACACCTTTACAATGATGTCACTTAATAACTTGTTACCCTGAGTGGTTCTTGGGCCTCGTATTAGGGTGGGAAATAGTATAAAATTATACCTACCTTACTCTGAAAATGATACACCTTGATCGGAAAGAAAATACTTAGAGCATCACGCATTACAAAAACAAAAATGGTAACTGGGTAATAAGGCTTAAAAAAAGGAAACATAATAATTTATATAATAATTTTGTATCCATCGCTTGCTTATTTAATTTCATTTGTTTTTTATTTGTTTTATCTTAGCTTCTTACTTACCCTCTAGCTATCCTTTAACAAACATTCTCCGTTCTTTTGTCTTCCTTGGCTTTTCCTGTTGCTTTATAAAATGAAATCAGCTGATAATTCTTTAGTTTTCGTTTGACTGAAACATATAACAGAGCATTAAGACAAAATGATCTACATGCTGAAGTGCTGCGAAGCGAACCTTTCGTCAGATGCAAGACGCATAATTATAATACAGAAGCTAGACGGAAGTGACAAGTAGCGACACCTTGTTTCTAAGTGGTGCACATCTATTACACCGATAGTAGACAGATCGTTCTAATGCTATGATTCAAAGTAGAATAAATAATCTTTGACGTGTACTATTGTTATTTTAAAAGCAACCATTATTTCTTTTTAAAAACATCTGTTAGAAATCGCTTGTCATGTTCATACAAATCCATTTAAAAACGAACAACTCTTTATAAGGAACAAATTTCATCGTAACGCGGTCTTTTGCTGATGGTGTGTACAGGATATTTGCCGGTTAACGATAAGATGGCTTCAATACTTCCGTTATAGAAAATTTTAGAACCGTTTGAATTAATAAAACATTAAGAAAAAAACGAAGCAAACAAATCCATCATAAGGTGTTTCATTATTCCATCACAGGTATAATCATTTCTGGTATTTATATCTTGATATTTTAATCAAGTAGAGACGCCTAATAATTTTATTCTATTTTATCTTCTATTCATCTTTTTTTAAAAATGGTTTTAGACTTGGACGTCAAAGAATCTTTTAAGTAAAAGCATTCCATTTACTTGCATGCAAAACACTAAACCAGACACGGATGATTCTTACGGGAACATCTGCGTTAATTTATTGAATTCTTCCTCGAGAGTGAATGTCCGTGGACTTTTCTTTTATTTTCATCATGATATGCTACTGAGAGGACATATCTTCTGACTTCAGCTCAACTTTCCTTTGTTTTTTTTTTATCCATCCAACGAGAAAGAGAAAGACTAGAGCTTATATATATATATATATATATATATGTGTGTGTGTGTGTGTGTGTGTGTGTATGTATGTATATGTATATATAGTATATGACTGGTGTATATGTGATAAATTACAATAACCAACAAATACTATTCTTAAAAGAGTGCTGAACTTCATCACTTGAGAAGACACCAGAAGTGTTACAACAAAATTACTATTTTTGTAGTGATTTTATGTTATAATTTTCGAATAAATGATTATATATATATATATATATATATATATATATATATATATATATATATATATAAAGGAAATTCACCTCAAGCAAGGCGGGAGTGTTACTAGCACGCGAGAGGTTACAGAGGATTGAAGAAACGAGTAAAGAGGCGTATTTGAGGAAATGATACAGAAAAAGACGGGGAACAAGCATTGGGTGTCAGACGTTGATTGACATTACACTTGAATATTTGAAGATTGTAGTCATCGGGGAAGCAAGTAAGGGGAACTAGTTCCACAGACGGGAAGTGCTGGAGAAGAAGAGACGGTTAAAATTTAACTGTTTTGGCAGTGATGGGTGGGTCTGATATGCCAACCTGGTAGCTCGATCAAATACATGTAGTCAGGGAACCAGCGAAAGTAGCTCGATCGGAACGGTTTTCGTGAAAATATGTGCAGAACAGACAGGGCACGAATGTGAGATAACGATTGTAGACTAGATGCCAGATCAGCACCTATAATCTTGCATATTCCTCACTAAGATAACTATGTTGTATTCGGATATATATATATATATATATATATATATATACATATGATTATTTGGGGGATTTAAGCTAATCCTATATTAATTCGTCGAACCTAGAATAATCCTCAACCAAATGCTGAAAGCACAAATTAGCAGTGTTCATCCAATACCGAGAATCGAACCCGGACCGTTTCGATACAACGCAAACGTACCTGTAACTGTACTACAGTAAGGAAGGAAACACAAACTAGACTCTATATAGTGCTGCATTTCACTAAGTTCCGCGGTGATATTCATCCATGTATTCAGATAACCTCGGAACAGTGCCCAAAGAACCACGACTGCATTTTTCGTCTTCTCTGTCACTTCTTCGTTACCATATATATATATATATATATATATATATATATATATATATATATATATATATATATATATATATATATATATATATATAAACCCATAGACCTAGAAGAATATGTCAACTTTTACTCTTTGATTCCGTTATTTATCTTCAGTGTTCGTTGTCCTTTCTACTTCATGGCTCTCCACAATTTCCTGTTCGTTGTAGCAATTAATAAATGTTGGCTTTCTCTTATCTCCTAAACCCGTTTCGCCATTCATTTACTCTTGCTCACTAAGTATTTTATGTATTGTTATTTTCTGTCCCTCTTTCCTTCAGTATGCTTTGTGAGTATCATATATTCCAAACTCTCTTTCCAACGAATGTGCAATAGAAATATGAACTTCTATTCCTGATATCATTTCGATATATAAGGGTACCTCTAATTACAATGGATTAATAATTCTCAGTAATTTTTTTATTGCTACTTTTCATTGATTTTTTCAGACACTTGATTTTGTCAAAATACGTGGCAAGATCGATGTGTAATTGTAACGAATTGAGATTCAAATTATATAAGTCTCATATCTCTAAGTGGGTAATTTTATTTTATTAGAGGTCGATATGAACTCATCTTCAGTTAATATTACATAATTTCGAATTAGGCTATGTATAATTCCTTATATATTATGTCATAAGGATTAACATTATTACTCTGGGAGATAAATTTAAACCCTTTCTTTTAGAAAAAAAATTCTGGACCATATATGGCGTTAAAAAGATGCACACCTCACACAGTATTTGTACTAGCTATATCAGATTATACAACTCTAGTTGTCATACGTTTTATTGTAATGAGGAGGTTCTGTCTGAAGAACCAATTCTCGGTGACCAGACTGTCTTTTTTCATTACAGTTGATAATCAGAAAAAAAACATTTTCGAGTTCTTTGAATAAAAGTAAAAGTTGCCCAAATTGAATCAGCATTTATGCGAATCATAGAAGTTGCCATATTTTAGCTACAGTCGAGGAAATATAGGAAGAAGTTATCTCTCTTTTGACATTAACAATTATACTTATATCCAAAATGGCTCATGAGAGTCATGTGTCCGCCCATTGGGACAATACTCATCTGCTATGTTTCCCACTGCGAGCACGTAAGTCCGCTGCATTCTAAGAAGGGATCTATTCAGTAGAGGACTGTGGTATCTAATCAGCACAGGGCTACACTGTGTTACTTTTAGAAACTTTTCAATAAAACTATATAAATATGCTGCTTGGCCCCTTACATGTGAGTACATATTTTCGTGTGACAATTTTTACATACACACACACACACACAAACACACACACACACACACACACACATATATATATATATATAT
The DNA here is from genome assembly GCA_963932145.1 of Acanthosepion lycidas. Taxonomy (NCBI): domain Eukaryota; kingdom Metazoa; phylum Mollusca; class Cephalopoda; order Sepiida; family Sepiidae; genus Acanthosepion; species Acanthosepion lycidas. Next base: position 23,657,419 of record OZ010590.1, on the reverse strand, counting down.
ATATATATATATATATGCGCGCGCGTGTGCGTAATATATGTTTAGCATGGTTTATATCCGTAGACATGTGTTTTGCATATAAAATATTGTCATGTTTTACTAGTTTTGGGATTGTATCTATAGCTCTTTGTTCTGTCTTGTTAAAGTTTTAGCGTATCACCGATAAACTAATGCATACACTGGACGTTGGAGAGTGGAGAAGACCGCAGTATTTTCCCTTCGCTTTACATGCACTCCAATAGTACGAAAACTTCTAGCAGTCACTTATTATTTCTCAGTTTACCTACAGAGTAATGACTCGAATCCCCTTCACGCATTTGTGTAGTAAAAGGAACACAGTGTCTAAAGCTATAAAAACTATACTGTCTAGAACAAGGTTCTTTCGTTCTTTAATAGTTACATCTTAAAGCACGAGAGACCTGTTTAAACAACAGCTTATGGTTTCGTTGGTTTTCTACGCCTTGCTAACATATATTTATAGAGAGATTTTTTTTTACATTGCAGTAATTTCTGGAGTGGGTGGCGAGATAATGATGGTTTATTCATACAAGTCATTTGTTGGGAGGAGGGGCGGCTATTTCATAATTTCCATTAGGGTATTTGCGCGTAAATGAATATAACAAACACAACAGGAATTGGAACTCAGCTCTCTGATTAACAATTTCGATTTATTAGGTATTACACTAGCAGCACGTTCAATCTTACAGGACCCAGTATCCGTAAGCGGTCACCCGTCTAGGGACCGACTAGTTTCGACGTTGTTAAACTTCGGTTGTCGTAAGAGAATCGATCATTCAACGTTCAGGCTTTTATGGGTTATATATATATATATATATATATATATATATATATATATATATATATATATATATATATATATATATATATAATGGACTCTCTCGTCAAATTCGACGTATGAGGGTCAAGCAGATCAGTTCCTAGGAACCGACAGTCTACCAGCACATGAGATTTGAATATATTGGTTAAGTTTTTTATGCAGAACCAACCACACCTTTTGAATACAGGGTAGAAAAGATTGATTCATATCATTTGCAAATGTGATTTTTGTTTTACTAAAATGAAAGGGGGTAATGGATAGCGGTTCGCATTGAGGAATCGGAGATCCGCGTTCGAATTCAAGACAGATCCATTACATTCACTTACGTGCTAATACTATTGGGAAAGGTATGAATCGTTTTCTTCTCCCCAGAACAATGGGTAAATAGCAGGACAGACTGGATTCTGTAGCATTGGATGGCACTGGTCTAGCGCAGAAAGAAATGGCAACATACTGCGGAAAAAAATCTGCCTCGTCAGTCATGTATCGATAGAAAAATGATCGCATATGCGTGTATCACGTATAACAGACTGATATTCACTTATTTGCTAATACCCTTGGGAAAGGTATATATCCTCTTCGTCTACACCCCATCTATGGGTAAATAGCAGGATAGACGCGGTTCTATTGATTTGGATGGCAACTGGTCTACCCGAGAAAAAATCTGCTTCGTCAGTCATGTATCGTGTATCACGCATGGCACACAACTGACTGAAAGTGAACGTATAGAAATTGTAGATTTCTTATTCTAGGTCGCTAACATATTATATTATCCAATTCAATATTTCCTCTTATGGAAGCCGAAGAAATGATTTTTAGATTATAGAACAAATTCAAGCTATCATTTTAAAATTGAATCGATATCATTTCAGCAATGTAATGATAGGATGTCATTGCGTATGATCCTTCTCAGTCAGAAAAAAATGGGCATGTCATTGTCTTGGTCTTTTTATTAAAATGTGTAATGGCTTTAATGAAAATATAGTTCTCTAGCAGGGAAGATAAACAAGTACCGATGTCTCCTCTAAGACAACGTTTTGCTTACAAGACTGGCGTAATAATCAATTTTAGGTGAAAACTATGACAAACCCAATGCCTGCGCGAACTAGGGAAATAAAAAAAGAAAAGAAAATACAACAAAATCATTTATTGAATGGACATACTATTGAATAAAGCTATTAACACAGTGACTGAATGAATTATTTGAATGATTTATGATTTAAGAGAATAGAATGTGTGAGCAAATGAAACGAGAGAGAATAAAATGAACAAATAAATTGTTTAGCAAAATAGATTGAGAAATATCGCCACTCAGCGATTATTACAAAGAATAATTAGTGTTAGAAAAAGATTAAACATATGAAATAATTAATAAAATAAAATGTAATTAAAGGAAAGAATGATTTTGTAAGGGAATTTAAGAGAAATAGTTTATTATATGAAGGCGAAATAAGTAAATCTATAAATAAGCAAACATTATAGCAAGTTTTGTGATGTGATGAATGAAGAAATACTTATGGAAACTGCACCTGGAATAACTTAATAAATCAAACAAAAATCGAAAATGATAGCAAATGTAATGCGATGAATAAAAGAATTATAAAACGAACTGGATGTGTTATAATTCTATAAATAAACCAAAATTTTAACACACTTTCTGTTGAGCTTAATAAAACTTTTCAAAGGAAGGAGATCATATTTCTGTTTTCCAGTAGTACTTCAGAGGATTTTTGTATATCCATGATTGACCAATATATTAACACAACGGAGGAAGCAGAAGGATAACTGAAATAATTGTATGCATTGCGTCCAAATATATTTTTCTAAGGCTATATAATAAATGAAATTATATACAGGTGTGTGTGTGTAAACCTGCCACATTTTTGACGCGAAAAAACTATAAAACATATGGATAAAACAACCAATGTGAACGTATGCAAATCTATAGGGTCTGCCTTGAAATATTGTCTGAAAAGAAAACGACCAGGTCGGTGGTGTTTTCCACGTTCGTATTTGGAACTACATTGTTCTGTTTATATTTGCTGAGGCCTTATGTCACGTCGTGTTCCTTCTAGCATTCGAGTTTCGTAACGAAACCAACTGAAGTCTCCCACTGACCATCACTTGACCCTCGTGAATTCGTCCTATCACAAAAGAAAAAAATCACGCTCGGCATCCCAAGATAATCATTTTATGAACGAGACAAGGATAACTGAAATACATTTAGTTGTGCAGAAATGTAAAATTTCGATGATAAGATGAATAAATGAATTAAGCCCAAACAAGGCGATAATGCCACTAAGACGCAAGTGACTTCTTGGAGAGGAAGAGTATTAAAAACATTTTAGAGGGAGCCAGAAACTCTATCCTAAACAAGAAACAAGGGATAAATCTCTACTTTGTTTCAAAAGACTGGGAAGGAGTGTGAACCGGACAATAGGCGAACCAGTCTACTCTTATTTGGATAGAAGAAAAAGAATTAGTGAATAAAATTTCAAAGTTCAGTTAGAGACGTTAGAAGAATAGAGTTGTAGCAGACTTCAAAAGTTACCGGAAACACAATCCTAAACAGGAAACAAAGGATAAATCTCTCCCCCTGCTCAAAAGCCCGGGAAGGAGCACGAACTGAAAGATAGACACAAATATCTGCTCCTTTCCAATTATCTTATTATTATACAAACGAGACGAATAAGTAAAGTAAGTAAAAGTAAGAATGAACAAAAACATGTTATGATCTATTGAATGAAGAAATTATTATATGTAGGAGAAGATGAATAACTGACAAAAGTAAATTATTTTGAACTAGCAGCCATACCCAGCTTGTTGATCAGAAAAAGTGTTCAATTAGAATGGAGCAAAACAGCATCGTTTAGATGTAACAGAGTCTATCGTCTTCAATTACTTTGAAGTTCTTTCATTAAAAATAACATTTTGAGATAATGCAATTACTCATATAACAGAAGTGGTCTGTATTTATTCAATCGAAGTTAGCTGAGGACATGAAGGGGTAAAACAGGCAACATGAAGACCAACTTCAGACCACAATTATTTTGGAGTTCTTGAAATTCAATGTGTCAGTGATGTAAAAGACGATACATCTATAAGGCAATTATGTTTGATGAAAATTGGTTGAAATATCAATGAAAAATAAGAAAGAAATGAGTAAAAAACGTCACCTTTCGCTATTTACGCGGGTTTTTACTATATAGGTGGAATCAGCAAGTTAAATGATCGTTAAACAATCAACTTATTGTTGATTACAATAGATTGCTTGAAAGTTGAAGTAGTTTTTAGTTTAAAATCTGCGTTGAAATCGATCTGTGTTGAAATTCCTTTTTTCGTTTAAGCAGTTTTTCGCTAAAAATGAGGTATTTCTGGGTTCGTCATGATGTAAGTAACCTACGTACCGAGTGTGAACGAAATCGGGGGTAAAAAGTTGAATTTATCCATTTTTGATCGGCTTTATCGATTCTTGCTTTTTCTATCTCTTACATTGTACAATACATGGGCCAAGTTTGGTCAAAATCGGTTGGATGGATCTTTAGTGAAAAAGCTATCAAACAGACAGACAAACAGACACACAGAGATCCTCTGTTTATATATATATATATATATATATATATATATATATATATATATATATATGAACAATATAAAGAGAAGAAAGAATAAAAATATACAGAAAAGAAGCTGAATGATAAAAATAAAGAATCAACTCGTGTATGAAAGCAAATACCGTATATACTCTAGTATAGTACGGATTTTTATGATCAGTTTTTTTATATATACAATTGAGGGGCGCATTATACACAGATCATTTTTTGAAGATGTTATCATGCATTTTTGGTGAGCGGTTGCACTATACACAGGTAAATTTTTCTGTAGGTATTAAAATTCCTACTGTTTCGGTGACCGTAGCCTACCTAGTAGGCCTAGATTTCCACGGTAACTTTGGCTAACCTTAACGATACAAATGAGCTCATTTAGCCTGCTTCCTGTACCAAAGATTCTTTCTTTCTCTTCCTACAGTAGAACGTCATTCACTATATGTGCCACTTAAAATCTACCACTGTTGAAACAGTTAATTGCAGCCGTCTCCTCTAGTAGCTTCATATCTCGCACCACTCGCCTGTGGAACTTCCTTCCCTTCTCCTGTTTCCCTGAGAGCTATAATCTCAAACTATTCATATGTAATGTCAATCGACATTTCCAGTTGCCTTGATCTATCCACTATCCTTCTCCCCATCCTTTCCTCTATCACTCCTATCTGCTCTCGCTCCAAATCCTATGTAAACCCCTAATTGCTTCCCGCCTTGCTTGGGGTGAAATGCTTAAAAAAAATTAAATAAAAAATTAACATATTTTAAGTATAGAGTACTATTAACAAAATTTAGGAGGATTATACAGCATATACCACTATCCATATACAAATTATGCACAAAGTAATACGGTATATGTTAAGAATCTGGGGTCGTATTTACATACGAGATATGTGAAAAATAATTCAGAGGTAGCAGTATGTATAAAGTCAACTTATACACGCCTCTCTACGGTAGCCATCACTAAATTATATTATACAAAATATCGAATGACTTTTGTACGCTCCGGCCTTCTTCGGGTGACTGGAATTTCTAAGTGAACCCTTTATTTCGTCCTCCGCAATAGATTTTCTATTTCTACGTGCCATGCCTCTTCCGCATGTCTCGGTTATCTCTCTCGACTCCCTAAGTGTCTCTTTCTAAAGGCTGTAGCCAGGTATTCATGACTCTTTGTGTCAAGTCACAACTCTTTCTGTCAAGTCACTGGATCTAGCCAACGCTTTTATCCACTGAGCTGGGCACGGGCATATAGGCCAAGACCTAAAATTATCCATTCCCCGTAATCATCGTTAGGGAGGAAGGCGCTACCACAGGGCGGGAATCCGCAGGATCAGGCATATCTCAAACCTTTTTCCGAAAAGAGAAACACAGGAAGAAAAGTTAAGTACAACTTTATCCCGGTCTTCGTACTGGGGAGTGTTGCACTTTGAATTTTTCAGTAAACCGATAGCCGTTTTTATCCAGGGGAAAAAAAAAATTCGACCACACTTTATAAGTTTAGCGGAAATCTGTCAATTTATTTTTATCTTAAAGAATTGTTCAGCCCATCCTAGACCTGAACTCTAGTGTAAGAATAATGTCTACATAGTCTAACGATATTTACATCATTTGTCCAATCGCCAAACCAAAGAATATTGCACTTTATGGAACACGTGGTGTAATAGGTTGCGGCTCGGAACGAGTAATCGTCTAGCCGAATTCGAATTTCGGTTAAATTTGTTACATACACTTACGCACGAATACTCGTAAAAAGGTAAGCCATACTAGACGTCCTAGCTGTGGCTGGCAACCAGAGTAAGAGAATGATATTATTTTACAAAGCCTAGATTAGATATGACGCAAGGTCTACCGAAAGTACAATGTACCCAGTGAGGATTGAACGCACTGTTCAGTCGTAAGTGATCAAGCGATACTAGCTTGCTAAACATTACACCACGTCGAAGTACCCAAATGATTTTCTAAGCGTAGCTTAGAAGTAGCACAAGGCCGAATTCGTAGAGCACCCTATGAGGATCAAACTCACTACTCAGTGGTAAGTGAATGATTTCCATGCAGAACTTGGATGCGACACAGGACCGAAAGCGTGGAGCACACAGCGAGGATAGAACTCATTACTCACTTAGAGTTCCCTGTGAGGATCGAAGTCACTAGTCAGTGGTATTTGCTATTGAGAGACGAACTTGCTAACGATTACATTACGTCGGCGTTCCCACATACTACGAGGATGATATTGCAGTCCTGAAGATTCACATAATTAAACTGTAACTAAGGTCTGCCCTGCACAGTTACAGAAATAACTATGGTCTGTTTTGGTTTGCTTTGTTTTGTTTTGCAGCATATGAACCTCTATGGCTTATTTAATGACGACAAAATTTTTATTGCTGGTAATATTTTTTCCAAAAATGTATTGGTTGTAATATTCATATTTCTTCAAAAATGTGTTGCTGTTAATAATTATTATTGCTGGGAATATTTTTTCCTCAAATATATAATGCTCGTAATAATCATTTACAAAAATGTATTGCTCGTAATATTTTTTTCTCAAAAATGTATTGCTGATAATAATTTTTACACAAAAATTTTATTGCTGGTATTAAAATCTTTTTTTACACTTTCATACTGTTTTGATCCCAGTTTCGGGGTTATCTATTTACCAATAGTTTGGACCCTAACACGTACTACTACCCTGTGTTAGGATGGACGTGGGAACAAAAGCAATTAAGAGGTGGTTCCGTGCTCAGCAAAAACTCCTGATTAGAGGTTTTGCTGTCGAACGTAGCCCAGGACGCAGATATCGTTTTTCGTCATACCCAGGACGGACTATGGTCTGTCAGTTGCTTTTAAAGACACTACAGATATGACTGAACAGCTGGACAGACGGTGATACTCAGGAGCATGTAGCCATCTTCATGATGAGAAATCACACTGATAGGCAGGGTGTTTTCAAATCGAAAATGTATTAATGATGAAGTTTAAATCTCACTTACTTTTCATGAAACACATGATATAAGTGATAAAACCTGAAAATATCTGAGATATTTATCAAGGTAGGTAATAAGAAATTATTTAAGGTTCTAAGAATTCTAATGCTTTGAAAACATAAGGTGTACGTAATTAATGGTTCAAATACTTATTACTGATTTAATTAATCAAATTGAATCTGGTAAAATGTCTAATCCAACATCGTCATCTTGACTACTTGAAAAATGTCTGTTTCTCGTTCTTCTCTTTCAGTAAAACCTTGCAGTTTAGTGGCGTTTATCGACTTGTTTGGGGTGAAGCGATTTAAGACAATTCTCTGATTAAAAACAGCAGCGTAACAGCCTAATATAGCTGATGTTATTACTATTTAGGCTACCAAGCAGTAGATAGATTCGCCTATCGTAATGTTTACATATTCGTCGCACATTTGAACAGAAGTAAACGTTCCTTCCTTTGTTTCCAGTTTAGAATTGGGTTTCCGGCTCCTTTTAAAATCTACATCAAATCTATATTTCTATCTCCGACTAAACTCTGAAATATATACTGTTATTCGCTTACCGGCTCCTTTTAAATTCTACTTCAACTCTATACTTCTATCTCCGACTAAACTCTGAAATATATACTGTTATTCGGTTTCCAGCTCCTTTTAAATTCTACTTCATGTCTATACTGCTATTAGGTTGGTGCAAAATTAATGACGTAACAATGTCGTTTTTTGACGTTAAAGAATACGTCAAAAACGGCATTATTACGTCATTATTTTTGCACCAACCTAATATCTCCGACAAAACTCTGAAATATTTATTGTTATTTGGTTTCCGGTCCTTTTACATTCTACTTCAACTCTATACTTCTATCTCTGACTAAACTCTGAAATATATACTGCTATTCGGTTTCCGGCTCCTCTTTTAATTCCAGTATCTCCTTTACTCTTCGTGGCGTTATCGCTTTTAGCTTGATTACTTAAAAAAAGATTATAGACTATGTTAGCCTAATTTATACGTTCTAGGACAGAATATAACCATGTACATTATTATATAAATATGTGATAGTCGGAGAAAAGTTCGACCATACAAAGAAATCGTGGAGGCTTTTTACAGCCCACTCATGTATTCTGTTCTTTGTTTTGCAAAATTAGGCCTAACATCTGTGCGAATGTTGACTTTCCACAGTAAATACCTGAGTAATGTTGAACGTGTTCATATCAGCCAACATTATCACGTTGTAGACTGGAGCCATCACATAACATTCGAATTACGAAATACAGTTGTTAATAACAATAATAATAAATATATATAATCTAATCTATGGAGTATAGTTTATGCAAATTTATTTTAGCGGGTTCGCGGTAGAGTAATGGATTTCAGCTCGAATTGGGGTATACGGAGAACCGAGTTCGAATTCCAGTCTAGTTCATTACATTCACTTACGCAATAACACCCTTGGTGAAGTTATGAATCCATCTCTCCTCCCCTCAGCTATGGCTAAATAGTGCGACTGGCTTAGAAGGAAGAAAAATTCCAAATTCAAACCAGAGTGCAGACCGTTAGGTTGCGTCTGTCTACCTTGCCTCTGAAATGCCACTGCCACTGCAGCTAGAATAAGTATGTTTTCTCTTACAACTTTAAGGGGTTACGCGAATTGTGATTTTGATTTTATAAACGGAAGTATGAAGTAGTCTATACTTAAGCATACCCCTATGGCAGGGTTTTATTGGTCACTCGACTTAGCATATTCTTGGAGGAGCTTTGTCTGAGTTAGGACAACGGAAAATCGATGGTGTAACATTTACTGCATTTACTGCATAAAAATATTTTATTACGTTCGAAAATATTAAAAAAAAGTTTTAATAATTTCCCTTCCCTCCAGGGCGGAAACTTCAGTATATGACTTTAGAAAATATTATCTGATTATGTGTTGCAAAAACGCCCGTAAAAGAATAATATCGTCTACACGTTGATCTGAAAGTATTGTCACCCCCTAAATAAAACAATTTTCTGTTTCAGATGGCTAAAACGAAAATGATGATGTTCATACAGACCTTCCCCATGAGTGGCAACGTCAATGAAAATGAATAAACTGAATCCAGTACGATGCTTTGTATTACAGTATTACATGTTCTTCTATTATTTTCATTATTATTTATTTGTATGTGTAGGAGGTGATAAGATTTTGAGACAACCATGTACATTAATTCAGCATCTGCTGAAGACGCTGCGTATTTTCTGCTGTTAGCTTTCGCTGCAAATACATATTTCGTTTGAAATGCAAAACCTAATTACACTTTCTCAGCTTAAATACATATTTTAACATTTCAAATCTGTTAGCCAAGAAGAAGAGACCTGCAAATATCAGTTTAAAAGTCAACCAGTGCATGAATATAAACATCAGATATTATATATACATTGAAAATAAATTATTGATTCAAATTAAAAGAATCTCACTACAGTATTTTTTTTTTTTATAAAAACGATGAATACAAACATGTGTATGGTTAAGGTGAGAATAACCGTTTCCATGCAAGAATAGAGCATTCATTGATCAAAGAGTTAACGTTACTCTCGGGTGAAATTTCTAAAATCTTTCTCTCAGAATATTTTCAGTTTACTATTGACTGTGCTGTGTTTCGGAAACATTTATTTAAGTTAATATAAAATATAAAATATATATATATATATGTATATATGTATATGTATATGTATATATATATATATATATATATGTGTGTATGTATGTATGTATGTATGTATGTATGTATGTATAAAGATAATGAGAAGAGGAGACGAATCTCGAGCAGGTTGTCATTCTGATGAAAGAAATGGATAATTAAAGTCGGTCTTCTTCTTATCATTATAATGCTCTGTATTCTACATTAAGCTCTCCCTGGATTTATATCCTCCTCGAAATAATCCCTTCCAGTCATAAACTGGTAAAACCGTATATATATATATATATATATATATATATATATATATATATATATATATATATATATATATGCATGCCCCTGAAAAATTTATTTCGGTTGAGCTCTCTGAGGAGGAATGTGGGTTTGAAAACAGTGACTATTAGTGACTATTAATGCAAGACTCTTAAATAAGTTGAATCGAGTTCTCTCGGTCACTTTGTGTTTATCTAAAAATAAATACGCTTAATTTCACCTTCATCCCTGCTGTGCGCTAACGGTTTTGCGGTAGTATCCCGTCTGACTCCAAATCAGTCAGGGGTTTCGATCCTAGCTAGCGGCAACCGAACCTCTAATCACACTGATGAGCAGTGATACAGCGAAACAGTCTATCTGTGGATGACAATATATATATATATATATATATATATATATATATTAAGACATTTTAAATTTATACATTCTTTTTATAGATACAAATATTTAAGTAAATGCTCTGTTCATAATGAACAGTATTAAACAACATTTACCGGCCTGAATGTCCGAGAAATTTTAACAGGAAATATTCGTTTTCCGACAGAATTCGAACGTTCAAGATCAAATCTACTGTATTTATACTTCAATCTTCCATGAATCTCTCACGTACATTCATATCTGCTCATGGCGTATCAAATGTAAAAAAATGACGTCACATATTATAAACTGGACAAAGTCCGACAATTATTTTATATATATATATATATATATATATATATATATATATCAAAATTCAATAGAAACCTTGTCAACGAAATGAATTTGTGCGTAAAGCACAAATGTATACTGTTTACCTGTTTTCTGAAACAATTTCCGAAATCTAACCAAAAATCTAATCAAATTTATACATTTAGTTTCTTTTCCGTTTCTTCCCTATACCGATAAATATTCGTTACCAGGTTTTATTTATATTTCTGTGCAGTGAGTTCAATCCTAGTTGTTCTTTTTGCTTTGTACCAAGTAACATTAGTTACTAAATAACTATATCCTTAAGTATTAGTATTAATATGATTGTAGACTTCTATCAGTACTACTAATCATGTTCATAGTCTATAGTAGACTAGAGAAAGAAAAAGTGAGGTAAGAAGAAACTAATTGGACATTCTTGAAGTAAAACAAAAGTAGTTGATTGGATGTATTCTGGAGAAATAGGAAAAAAAAAACGAAAGGTCACAGACAGTGCCACCCATAGTTGATATGCCAGAGTTGGGTAGACATTTGTTTTAGGCATGGAGAGGTAATCTACGTGCAGTAGAGTAATAAAAGCACGCGCGCGCAAACACACACACACATTATTTAAGTGGTATCAACCCATACAAGACAGTAAAACTACTAATGAACGAGGCGTTAGAGCGTGAGGAAGAATTAGAAACAGGAACATTAATAATGAGCAGGAAGAGGAAAGATTAAGCAGGAGGAGAGTGGAAAGCAATTGACATTTCATTTATTTTTTTGCAGATTAAAGTTAGCTAGAATGCATGGAGTCAGAAGGGAGTTGACAATCGAAAATTTCGAGAAAAACTTAGTATAGAACTTACGGCTACATCTAACTAGCTCAACTGTAAGATATTGTTGACAACCTAGTCCTGCGCTTAAATTAAAAAATAATCTAAGTACCATCGCAAACAACTCATCCGAACAATTACCATGAAAGTATACAGAACGCCAACTTTACGGCGCTGGGAAATTGTCAGAACTCGAGCAGCAGATCAGTACCTATGGTATTGCTGATTGTTCTTTGGATTTTTATCAAGGAGCTCAAGCTATATAACAGGGTCAGCGGATCATATGTGGTAGTGATATTCTAAGGACGACCGTATGGAAAACTTATAGATATATAAGATAAATTTTTGTAAGAAAAATTGTCTCGAACGACACAGGGATCCAGGTTTCTTAGTCTAGTAATGGATTCAATATAGTCTTTTCACTTCAGGTCAGCTGAGAACGTTACACCTAGAAGAGTCAACCTGTCACTTTCTTGGAGGTTAGCATCAACCATACTGATGAAAGGCAGGGAGGTCTCTGAGATGATTAATGGGAAAAAGAATGTTTTGCAGGTGTTAAAATGATTAAGTTTTTCAGGATAAGTATATCATATGAATTAAAATAAGACATAAGAAAAATATTGAAACAACTTAGTAAAAAATAATTGCCAATTCAAAACACACGTGTCCTGGAATAGACATTGCAAATCGAATATATGATTTAACGAAGCAAAAAATGTCAAGAACTGATTGAAACAAGATATGGGAGAAGGATGGAAGTAATAACAAACTCAATAACTAACTGACACAATGAGTAAATCTGAATAAGACAATGTCAACATGCTGTTTTAAAGCTTAAAGTGTCGAAAGATCAACACATCTGTGAAAGACGTTGTCTTTCGATTTCACTGCTGATCACCAACGCCTGTTTCTAGGAGCTCTACGCCTGGGTTGTCAGAGGAATAACAAATTTTCAGCTAACTCTTCTTCTCTCGAAATGATTCAATGCCTTTCCTTATACCACCTCCTTTTTGCTATCTTCGAAGAACGCACTTACCATAGCTCCTTCGCTTCAGGCATTGCCACAAGTTTCCAAAGACAAACGAGAAATATTCTGTTAGGAGCTGGAACGAGGTGAGATACTGCAAATGAAATTAGAAGGCGAAAAGAAAAAAAAGATGAAAAAGAAAATAAAAATAAAAATATGGTCACGAGATGGAATCAAGAAGATTAAGAAGAGAATAAATAAAACGATCGAAAACATAATAATAATAATAATAATAATAATAATAATAAGAAGAAGAAGAAGAAGAAATACAGGAAGAAGAAGAAGAAGAAGAAATACAGGAAGAAGAAGAAGAAGGAGAAGAAGAAGAAATACAGGAAGAAGCAGAAGAGCAAGAAGCAAAATAATAATAAGAAGAACATGTAGAAAAAAAAGAATAAGAAGCAGAAGACGAAGACGAAGGAGAAGAAAAAAACACAAAACGAAGAAAAAGAAGAAATGGTAGCAGAAGAAAAAAGCAGAACAAAGAAGAATAAACAGATGGAGCAAAAAAGAATAAAGAGAAGTAGCAGAATAATTTTAAAGAGAAAAGGTACAAAAGAGAAGAAATTTTTACGTAAAACGATAATGGAAAATGCCATTCCGGAAGTTTCTAGAAAGGAAATGTATAAACAAGCGTTTTAGGAACAAACCATTTTTTTTTTTAAAGCTGAATGTTTAAGATTTTGAGTTCCCTTAAAATTCAGATAGCTTATACAATCCCGGTAACAAATCGTAACCAACGATCATAAACAAAGAAAACTATTCAGAATGTCGCCTATCAGTTTTTTGAATTAAACGAACGTCAGCGCACATCAAACAATTAAAGACAGATTGGAATAAAAGTAGAACAAACCTACCCATGATTACTTTGCCGCTGCCAGCAATAGCAATAACCTTAGCCAAACTAAAAAAAAAAAATTAAAAACCTATCTAAATATTGAAAGTATAGTGACGACAGTCTAACTAAGCCCAGCAGGAAGACCGAGGATAAAAAACAGGATATTGAAAATCATTTGATATCTAGCGAAAACCAGCAGATTCTGTCAGATCTAAGAGAGCTTACATTGTAGTCGCTGAAATGAAGAAGTGAAAAATAGAACGAGACGATAAGTCACCAGTATTTATAGTATTATGAGAGTGACCCCTAGTGACAATTAGGGAATTAAGGAGGAGATAACTCCGACAAGGGATTATAAAATCAAACACGTTTGTGTAGGAGCATTCTTCCACTGGGAATTATGCCAAAAAATTCGGTTAGCAAACTGTATTATCATATATTAAGATCTTCATTACTTACCTGGCACAAGTGTTTTTCCTTGTGTTCCAGGTAGGTTTTATTAACTTTCTGTTGCATCTGTCTTAGGGCAATGTGCAACTCAGTTGCGCTTCCGTCAGATGACAGAGGACCAACTGGGCAAAATAAAACTGTGAGTTGCCTAGCAGTGGGGAATAGCTGCCCGATGATGCATCCTCTTATGAGACTAGAAGGAGGGAGGGATCAATGATCGCACCGAGGTTAGTGCAACTGACGGTTACAGGTACACGGATAATGTTTGTCCTTGGCCCGAGTGTACGCTCTCAGCTTCCCCACATTAAACTCGACCATATGTCGCAACTTGTATGCATTGGGACGACAGGTTAAAAGCACTTACCTGGCACATGCCGGGTTGGGCTTATCATCTTTTAATTATGCCCGTCTCCAAAGTGCTGTTCAGTTGTGGCTCTGTCAGCGGACAGAAATACAGCTAGGGAAATCAAATATTAAGAGGTATCCTTAACCCTGTAACACCCATTGCACTAGGATCGGTAGTCATAACGATGCCAGCGCGGGCGAATGTTGCGATGGCTGGGCAATTTTTGTCCTCCGCCGGATTATACGTGATCGGGTCCCCAATAGGAAACCGAACCTTGTGCCACATCTTGTCTCAGTAGGGAGACTGGTGTAAATTTAAAATCAGCCCGAAAAATAAATACAATAAGCACTGTCTTTATTTCTGAGATGATATTATGATTCTTTACATACTTTACATTATTCGGACTGTTATCCTTCATTGCCATACACAACTTTTCGGCAGTTGTCCACTTCGGCCTGGGGATAGTCCTCAAGGACACGTAGCCCAGTGGATAAAGACGTTGGCTAGATCCAGTAACTAGACCCAAACATTTGTGAGTTCAATACCAGGCCACAGCATTGGTGAACCAAATTTGGAGAGTTGAGTTAAAGGGAAATAACTAGGGCATCAGGAAAAGGCATGGCACCTGGCACTACCGAGCTGGACGAAATAAAGGGTTCGTCGAAATATCAGTCACTTGAAGAAGGCCGGACCGTACAACGACCGAAACTTTGTGAATATGGCAATGAAGATGGGGATAACAGTTCCAATAATGTAATGTAATTAATCAATAAGAACTGATTGACGAAAATTATGGCAGAATAAGTCCTGACTGCCGAAAGTTATGGCTAAGTCCTGATTGCTTAATTCATAGCGAAATCTGTGTTTGAGTCTAAAAGTAAACATTGGTCGTTCCTCATCGATTCCGCAAGCTTTCACCCGGTAAGTAGCCATTATGTGCGAAGCGTACACTAGGGATATCCCAAACCCCCATCACCAACTAGCCGTGATATTCTGATATTTACATCGAGCACATTATCCAAACAAAAATATCAGGTCCGGCAGTTATTCAAAACATGATTCTTTCCACTTTTAGGTGCTGTGTCCCTTCAGGATGAAGGAAATCTTGGCACTGCACCCGGCTCCTGTCCCCCTTAATTTTTAATGAGTTTAGTCTTTTTTTCTCTCTCTCTCTAAGAACTGTACTGCTATCCTCTTGACGAGGCCGATTAAGTATGTCACGCGTTGCTTTCCCCTGTCCCTTTTCCCTTCTATCGGACCTGTGAGTATCAGATTTTCCAAGCTCTCCTTTCTTATCCCGGAAATTTCAGCTACCTCTTCATGATATTAAGTATAAGTTTCCTCTGTATTTCCATTCTCGCCAAAACTTCGTCGTTGCTCAGATGCTCGGCTCATGGTATCCTTAGAATCTTTCTGTAGAACCATATTTCTGTTTCTTCGAGTCTCTTCTTCATCTTTGAGGACAGATATTACGTAACAGTTCAGTATTCTTTTCTTTGTTGCCAACGAAACTTTCTTGTCTCTTAATACACTGCTTATCATTTCGCATGCATCTTTGCCCATCCCAAGACGTCTTCTGATCTCAGTGTCACACTTTACTTGAGAACACTTCCTAGATATTTAAATTCATGAATCTGTAAAGTGCAAATTTGGGCTCATCTTTTTCCTGATGAGCATGCAATCTGTCTCCTCGTAGTTTATGAGTAGTCCCTTCTTCTCGCTCTTCTTCGCTACATTCTACATGTGGTTTTGTAGTTTCCTTTCATTTTCATGCTACGTAGTTTCAAAAACAAAAGACATTCTAGCTCCTCACCAATACAACGCTCGTAGGATTCAATTCAAAAGAGGGCACAATACAAAGTGGAGCAATATTAACTTTCACTTCTCCCCTTACTTTGAATTGAGCGTGGGACATTCCGATTGGTTGAGCTGATTAAAAACAAAACAAACTCTTCAACCACTCCTTCTACTTTCTTCCTTAATCTTTTTTCATTTCTTCCTTTTCTCTTGAAACCAGGGGTGTATCTTGTTTTTAAATAAATTGTCTTCTCACCAGTTATTTACTAACGCCTAATAGGATCCGTAGATTAGCATTGAAACATGACTGTATTTGTGTAGCGTTTTTTGACACGTTTTGATGCAATATCCTAAAATAATATATATATATATATATATATATATATATATATATATATATATATATATAAACACTAACAAAAACACTTTCTTATGTTTGAGTAACGCAAAAAGCATTAAATGATCACTGAACAAACCGCAGAACACACACATACATACATATATATATATATATATATATATATATATATATATATATAGAGAGAGAGAGAGAGAGAGAGAGAGAGAGAGAGAGACGATTGCGTCTAACATGAAGAGTGCCACTGTTACTTGGAGCACTTGGAAGCGTGGCAAAAGAAGTCGTGGCTGAACTAATTAATAATATGAGTAAGAATTGTTTCTGCGAAAAGGTACTGGAAATTCAAAGAGGCTTTCTTTAATTTAATCTCTAATGCTAATCACGGGATAAATCGTGCTGACACACTAACAGAACTACAACAACAACCACCACCACCACAACAACAACAACAATATTACTACTACTACTACTACTACTACTACTAATAATAATAATAATAATAATAATAATAATAATACTAATATTACGAGGCTAATATGCCAGAAAATTATGCCAATTCACAGTTAGTAAATAAAATAAATCTGCAGAGACACATGATCGCCTCCGTCCTGATAAGAAACAATATTAAAACTTGTTTCATTTCTGCTCACCGTGGCCGGACAGATGGCCGACGGTTATTTCACCAACGGATATTTGCCGACGGATATTTGAACGAACGAAATTTTCCCCAAGAAACATTTGATTGAACGGACATTTCATTTAACGGATATTTTTGCTATATTTATAATATCATCTATGATAATTTAAATTTATTTTTTGTAAATAATGTTTAAACCTTTTATAAGTAGGGATGTTGCCGAAGGTGAATAAAATTTTTGCTTCTTTTAAGAGCATCGAATTAATCCAAACTATAAGTGGAGAAAGAAAACTTTTACTTGATGGCTACTCCTACATCGTTGATAAGCAAAATGATAATGTAATATATTGGCGATGCGAACGCAAAAGAAGTTAGATGGGGCTAATAAAAACAGAAGACAAATTTATTCAAGTAGAAGTAAGTAATCATTCGGTGAAATGTTCCATAAAACTGCCCGTTCGATTAAATATCCTTTCGGCCAAATGTTTGTCAGTGAAATATATTTTTCGGACAAATATCCGTTGGTGAAATGTCCTTTCGGCCAAATGTTTGTTGGTGAAATATCCTTTCGGCCAAATATCCGCCGGAGAAATGACCTACCGGCCAAATGTTTGTCAATGAAATATCCTTTCGTTCAAATATCCGTCGGTGAAATATCATTTCGACTAAATACCCGTCAGTGAAATATCCTTTCTGGCAAATACCCGTCGGCGAAATATCCTTTCGGGAAAATCTTTGTCGGTGAAATATCCTTTCGGCCAAATATCTATCGGTGAAATATCCTTTCGGCCAAATAGCCGTCGGTGTAATGTTCTTTCGGCCAAATTTTTTTTTGGTGAAATATCCTTTTGGCCAAATACCCGTCGGTGAAATAGTTTTTCGGTTAAATAACCGTCGGTGAAATATCCTTTCGGCCAAATATTCGTCGGGGAAATGTCTTTTCGGCCAAATGTATGTCGGTGAAATATCCTTTCGGCCAAATATCCGTTGCTGAAATAATCTTTCGGACAAATATCCGTCGATGAAATATCCTTTCGACCAAATGTTTATCGGTGAAATATCCTTTCTGCCAAATATCCGTCGGTGAAATATTCTTTCGGCCAAATATCCATCGGTGAAATGTCCGTCAGCAATTCGTCCGGGTGCCGTGTTCACTTACTGTCATAATTTTATGATGATGATTTCACGAGTTGTTATCTCAAGGGACTGAATACGCTCACAACAGGCACGCTTTTTATTCGACCTTGTGCCATAAACTAAGCTAAGTTTATTAAATAACGATACTTCAAATAATGATTAGTATATATTTCTGAGAAGTGAGTTTCATCATTTCTTATATTCCGTGCTAAGGGGATAAATAATTAACACCAGGTGTATAATAGAAAAAAGGTTTATTGTACATAACCAGTACAATATGAAATGGGGTACAGTTATACATACGGGTCAATCTAGTAGAGATTGCGACTAACTGGAATATCGAACGTGCTTACGCCTTTTCACTCTCACTGTTACTGCAGTCTCTCGTAGACAGTTCACAATATAGATACTTACTCCCTATAGTGTAATCATTCATGGGGGTGACTGGTTATTCCATTACATCATCCTCTTTGGATCCCTCGTATTCTTAGCATTGTATCTTGTATTTATTAAATAACTATAACCCTAAATAACAACACTAATACGTCTGAAGGGAAAACGTTGACTATTACTAATACTGCTAATAATATTTATAGTCGAAGGTAAGCGAAAGGAAATAACATATTGAACATTTTGAGGGTAAACGAGAAAAGTAGTCGATTGGATATATTAGGTTGGTGCAAAAATAATGTCGTTTTCTCACATAGTAACATATGTGAGAAAACGACATTATTTTTGCACCAACCTAATGTTTATAATAAATGAGGAGGAAAAACTCCGAAGGACACAGAAAATAGCTCCCATATTTGATATGCCAGAGATTAGTAGACATTTTTTTTTTTAGGTATGTAGCGGAAACGTGTTTGCAGTTAGCATGACCGAATAGTTGGATAGATCGATGTGGGGGTCGAAATGAAATATCTGAAAAACTCGAGCCTGAAATGGCTAACAAATACAGAAACATGAAAGAAAAATGTGTTTGTTAACCTTGGAATTAGGGTGTTGTTGGGTATCTTAGCCAAATCTGCTGCCACCCACCAGGGAGATGGTATTGTTTGTATATGTTTTTTTTTTAAAGAGGTTTTTTATTCTTTTCCTTTTTTTTGTTGTTGTTGTGAGTATGCGTCATGTTGGCTCAGAAAAGAACACACAGACTAAAAAATAGCCCAATGAAAGAAAGTAAATGGATAAAAACAATCAAAAAAAAATTTAAAAACAGGAATAAAAACAAACATTGTTTTAACGTCATGTCCAAAATATGTAAACATAGGTAATTTGTTCCGGATAGTAAGCATACTGGTATTTTAATATTTATTGTTTTAAGCCACAGCACCTCTTCTTTTTCTGGTTCACGTTTTGTTTTTAGAGTTATGATGAATAGTTGACATATTTGCCAAATAACTACGTTGACAGTAATTATATTCGAAAGTTACAGATATTTGTCTTTGTTGAAGATATTTTTAACGTCGTTTTTATCTACTAAAGAAAGGGCCAGTGAAAACAATGGGGAGATATTCGTAAAAAAAATGTTCTGTAAGATAGATTTTACACCTAGGAAATTCTTTCACACCAATGGAAACCTAAAACTAAAAGAAAAAATAAGCAAGGGAAAAAAAATGGTTGACCTATATTTCAAAGTCTATGTTCCGTTTGCGCTTAACTTACAGGGCAACTTTATAATTTCAAACTTATGCTTAAAAAGTGGTCGGTTGAAGGTACCGCGTCAGTAAGTACCCGGCTCCTTTTTGCTGTCCTCTACACTTACAAGAGCCAGATCAAGCAGGAAATTGAGTGCCATTGTCATACATGAACAGGAGATTTGCATCACGACGTGGGTTAATGGTTAGTAACCTTGTACCCGATTGAGTAGTGAGTTCGTTCCTTACAGGTAGTCCCATCCTTTCTGCCTTGTGCCGCATCTAAGCTACGCTTAGAAAATAACGATATGTGGACAGTAGCTGTCCAGTCTTCACTTTCAAAATATCGTGGCGTCTTTGAGGGTGAAAAATTATTTTCAGCAATACAACCCCTTTCTCAACGACGAAATGACGGAAGCTTATCACTGATCTACGCTATTTCCTTCGAAAGTGCTCAGACAATCCTTATTTGGACAAGTTCTAACCTTCACGGCTAAGAACCGCTATTCTCATCACATTGTAGTGAAAATTCGTACTTGTATTTGTTGTAATGAGATGTAATGACAAAAGTACGCAGTTGTAGGCTTTAAGAAAGCTTTATTCAAAAAGGTTTGCGTATACTGTCATTTTATAGTCGCAGTATACAGAAATATCTCTCTCAAAGAGGGGAGTAACAAAAAAAAGGGAGACTACACTTGGTTACTGAAAGCAGTAAGTTTCACTCGAGCTGCTTCTTTCCACGAATCGCATCTTGGTGGAACCGACATTCAAGAAGCTACTTCTCCGTTCACTACAATCTTAACCTTTTCAAACCCAGGGTTAACCGTTATCTTTCCAAATAGTGAACATCGCTGTGAAAATAAAAATTCATAAAGTAATGCCTACGTGACAACCTTGGTAAACTCCACCGCATTTCAGGCAGCAAATATGATGAAAGAGATATTCATGATGATGCATTGAATTTGGCACATGGCCACAAAAGATAGATCCCCAGGAAATGTGAGAAAGTTTTGTAAGAATAAGCTGAGAAACAGTACACTATTTTAGAGGAAAATATATAAATATAGGGATACATTTTTATATAATTTTTGCATAGGTTGGCACAGTATGCGATCTAGAATTGAGGTCTCATCGCAGTTATAGTGTTAGGTGAGACATATTTTCTAAGTATCGCCCCTTGAATGGCCTACATATATATATATATATATATATATATATATATATATATATATATATATATATATATATATATATATATCCGGTTGTGATTTCGTTTACGCGCGTCTGGTGATAGAAAGGAAGTGCACAACAGAATGATAAATACGAAACAAACACACGCACGAGCAAACGCACACACACACACACAAGCATAGAAACACACGAGATATGATTAACAAAAGTATGGAATGTGGTGATATCAAAAAGAAAAGCACAACACTTATAAATTTTAATTCAATCTCTTTTGAACTTGTCCTCTTCTGAAGCCACACATTTTATCCATCATTCTTAGATATATTCATTTGCTTATATTTCAAGAAGTTTCACGAATGTATTACGAGGGTGAGGGCGCATGTTTGCTTGTTTTATTTTGATTAGATATATAATTACATTAGTAGTGTTTGTGATAATTGTGAAATATGAAATGTGTGATAATTGGTAAGGCATTTAATCTTCTTTGAATTGGTCCTCTTCTGAAGTCACAACCTTTATCCACATTTGTTCCCCCTTATAGTTTAGCATTCACGGAACTACGCCTTTGTTGTGGCAAGCAGTTGTCGCCTCGCAATCTATTTGATTTCCTCGATGTCTTGCAATGTTTTTCCTTTCAAGTAGGATATGATTTTAGAAAGAGTAAAATATCACTAATGGAGAGAGCTAGGAGATATGCTGGTTGTTTGATCCGTGGAATGTTTTGCTTGGAAATGTCTGATGCAAAATTCATAGTTACTGATGTAACTTATGTGTTATGACGAGAGGAACACACTCTACACACTTTCCTTCCAACTGATATAACAACGAAAGTGAACAAGAACGGTATACCTTAGTGAGTATGCATGATAAACTTCAAGGTTAGGTTTTTCCATCTGTGATCATCAGCCCGTTCCCATAGCAACAATCATGAGTATATATATATATATATATATATATATATATATATATATATATATATATATATATATATATATATATATATATATTATCTTAAATAATAATCTAAAGTGTTATGCAAATAAGAAGAAAATGGAGGCGAAGGTAAAAGTCTCGATGACCACGAAGAAAATCATATACAAAAAATGGGATATATTAAAAGAGTTTTGTCAGTAAAATATTAAAGCAAATGTATTTGTGCGTCCTGGTTAAGACGTTAAACTACATACGCGTCCTGGGTAAGACCTTAACCTACGCCCAGCAGCAAAGCCTCTGACCAGGAGGTTTTGAGGAGCTTGGTCCCGACTATTAATTGTTGGTGTTCCTAGGTCCACCCTAACACGGGGTGTTATCACCTGTTAGAGTTCCAAATATGGGAAAATAGTTAACTATTACCAGCAATTTTTGAAAAAAAAATTACCAGCAAAGAATTTTGAAGGAAATATATTACCAGAAACAGATTTTTGATAAAGCAAAATATTACCAGCAATAAAATATTTTGTCAGCATTAAATAACCCATTGAGGTTTATATTGGTATTTCATAGTAAATATGAGTCCACCGGCAGGAATCGAACGTGAATCCTAGACAGAACTGTCATATAGCCTGACAGTAAATGTCTTAAAATAATTATCAGACTTTGTCGATTTTTTATATATATATATATATATATATATATATATATATATATATATATATATATATATATATATATATATATATATATATATATATATATATATATATATATATATATATATATATATATATATATATATATATATGAAGAAAAATATACGGAAAAAAACAAACAAAAATCCTTATATTCAATTTTGCTGATTTAATGTTAATATAATATCAGCGTCGGATGTTTCGGTCTAATAAACCATCTTCAGGACATATTCATAAAATATAATTGTTTAAATATAATTTTGATTGCGTGAAGATTTTAAAATATTTTCATAATAAAAATCTTAGGAGGATTTATGAAGCAGGCATAATATCCATCTCGCGCACGGTGAATACTAGGCCTGGCTTCTTTAGTATTTCCCCTTTTCTTGCGAGATTAATGCTCGACAAGCGTACATATAAATTTTAGATCAAAACAGAATTCTTTTCATTTTTCATTTTTCATTCAAAATACTCAAATTTTAGGAATACGTTTTCACAGCGTCGCCCACGTGACGACAACGTGACCATGTTTAAACGGAACGCTGATCATATAAAACTTTCAGTTATCTGTTTGGATAAGTCTTGTTCTTATGTCCATCGTCTTTGTCATGTTCAATGGATAATGTTAATTATATTTTATGAATATGTCCTGAAGATGTTTTATATATATATATATATATATATATATATATGTTTATATATATATATATATATATATATATATATATATATATATATATATATATATATGACAAAGAACAAAGGGAGTAAAAATCTACAGTTCCAAGAGTTTACTTTCAAAAGATTGCTCAACACAAAGTAGAGAAAAATATTTTTATTATAAGTGATTATAATAATAATAATAATAATAATAATAATAATAATAATAATAATCGCTACACAAAGATGTCATGTTTCAATATTATGATTGTACATCCTCAGGCGATGGTTGGTAACCGATGATAAAATGATTTTTTAACGGAATTTAAAAACAAATCGTTGCCTCTTTTCCGAAAGTTGTGGGGGCATAAGGTCAGAATTAAAAAAAAAAAATATGCTAGTTTATCGTGACATGAAAATATATCCTACCACTGCCGTTATTTTTTTTTTCTATTTAGCGTATGTCTGACATTTATGTGGTCAAACGTGACATACCCCAAGATTATTTTTTATATAGTTAGAAAGAAAGATAAACCAATATCTCATCAGATTCGTGGATTTATGATGTAAAAATACTGAACCGTCGGAAGACAACATAGGCGAAATTTCTAGAAATATAAATGCCCGCATCTTCGCATATAAGAGAGACCTACATTCCGACAACACTTGAACATGCTCGTAGCACATGGAAATAGATACGGACTGTAAGTTCGATTTAATAAATGCCTCCCTAAGAACATAACTTATTCCATAGAAAATATTTAGAAGAAATCCTGATGAATATTCCATCATCTGTAACCATAAGTCAAACATTATTGTACCGCCATCTTTAATAAAATGAATCTAACTTCTCTCTGCCTACATTCACAACCGGTGTAACCTAAATACTTTGACTTTAACAAAAAACACCCTCTAATAAACATGGGAACAACTACCAGTTATATGCAAAAATGCCCACTAGGTCTTCACACAGACAAACGCTTACACATTATGAACCGAATTCCGCACGAACTGTCTAGAATCGTGATACACAAGCACACGTTAATTATATACAGATACACCAACGTTTAACTAATGTAATGTCCTGGGTATGACAATAAACTACATCCGCGTCCTGGGTATGACGATAAACTAAATCCAACAGCAAGGCCTCGGATGTTTTTCACAAAAGTAATGTTGCCAGCTGTTCGTTTTTGAAACCATAATGTTGTCAGCTGTCCGTTTTTGAAACCATAATGTTGCCAGCTATACGTTTTTGAAACCATAATGTTGCCAGCCATACGTTCTGGAAACCATAATGTTGCTAGCCATAGGTTTTGGAAACCATAATGTTGCCAGCTGTACGTTTTTGAAACCATAATGTTGCCAGCTACACGTTTTTGAAACAATGTTGCCAGCTATACGTTTTTTTTTTTTTGAAAAAATAATGTTGCCAGCTGTACGTTTTTAGTTTTTTCAGCTCTGACCTACGTCCTGGGTATGACAATAAACTACATCCACGTCCTGGGTATGACGATAAACTACATCCAACAGCAAGGCCTCAGCTTTCATCCACGTCCTGGGCATGACAATAAACTACATCCGCGTCCTGGGTATGGCGATAAACTACATACGCGTCTAGGGTATGACGATAAACTACATCTAACAGTAAGGCCTCAGATAAAGGTTTTTGAAACAATAATGTTGCCAGCTATCCTTTTTTGAAACAGTAATGTTGCCAGCCATCCGTTTTTGAAACCATAATGTTGCCAGCTATACGTTTTTGAAACTATAATGCTGCAAGCTATACGTTTTTGAAACAATGTTGCCAGCAATACGCTTTTTGTAAAAAATAATGTTGCCAGCTATATGTTTTAAAACCATAATGTTGCCAGCAATACGTTTTTGAAACAATGTTGCCAGCTATACGTTTTTTTATAAAAAAAAACAAAAAAAAAAAAAACAATGTTGCCAGCTGTAAGTTTTTGAAGATATAATGTTGCCAGCTGTGTGTTTTTGAAGCAATAATGTTGCCAGCTGTAAGTTGTTGAAACAATGGTGTTGCCAACTATGCGTTTTTGACTTTTAAAGTCACTCAAAATCATTTCCGACATAAAATGACCACTAAGGTTGAGATGCCGTTAAACAAAACAATCAATCAATCAATCAATCATTAACTAATGTAAAACTAACAACACAAAAATTTAAAAATAACAATTTTCTTATCTTCTGTATATTTCATTTGCTGACGAAGTATAAATAAAAACGGAATAAGTTATTTGTTCCTTATTTATATATATATATATATATATATATATATATATATATATATGTGTGTGTGTGTGTGTGTGTGTGCGTGTGTGTGTGTGTGTTCATATTATATCTATATATCTCTTTTTATTTTTGTGTATGCCTACACGCGTCAGAAACGCGCAAACATGCATTTATGACTGATAACATAAAAGCGAAATGCTGATACAATATGAAATATATTTCAGTTTAATAAACATTTGAAATTTTATTTAAACCCAGGAAATATGCTTTAGATATTAATAATTGTTTTTGAGATAATTAACCGAAAGCTCGTAGGTGAGAAGAGGTGAACTCTTACCTTTGTCAAGAGTATTTACACATAACTGAATATAACGAACCCAACGGGAATTGGAACTCTGTTTTCCGTTTAACAATGGATATGTTGGCATTTAATTTGAGAACAACAATTTCAGAAGTTCACATTCTCGCTATATTTTCTATCCTCACTCCAACCTCTTTTTTAATTTCAAACGCGGTTCCCAAGGCCTTGATTCTTGTCAGAGATAAGAATATGTTTTCTGACTAAAGAGAGAGCTGGAACATAAAAAGGAACTCCACCACCATTATTCTTTCCATGGTGCCATAAAGACTTTGCGAAACCTCACAGCTTCTTCACTTCAACCTGTTTTCAGTACCTTCGAAATCGATCCCCAGGGCCCTGATTCTTATCAGAGATAAGAATGTGTTTTCTGACCAATACAGGACCAAGGAAATTTGTACAATGATTTTGGAGGGAAAAGTCCCCGATCCATTGGAGCCTACCAAAACTCTATAAATTTGGAGAATCTTGCCTATTTTGCCAGTGAGAAATCTGCCCACCGTCTGTGAGGTCGACATTAGGGAGCTCCAGAACCTCTTTCACCAAAGAACTATTACTAAAGGGTTGTCAAGGACGAACGTCGGTCCACTATTCAAGACCAATCCATCCCTTCACCACTCCTTCTGATGTGCCCACTGGACTTCTGTCGTCGACCTACGAAGTCACTCAAATTGCAGGATTCGTTCATCTGCGAACAATTTTCCCACTCTACACGAACTGTGGGTGTTTCTATCTGAACCTTAACAATAATATTTTAATCGCTTAAAGAATTCTTTAGGCGCTCAGAAAAATATTTTGAGTAATCCTTTTTAAGTTAAGAACATTTTCTCTTTTCCCTTTCTTCTTTTGTTGTTACTCACTGAGCAGGACTTTTTTCTTTATTCGAACGCGCCTAAAAGAGTTTGTCCGCTCTAATCTTGCTGTTTTACTCGCGTTTTTTTCGCAATTTTTTAAACCTCAACCCAATTTTTAACCTCAACAGATTGATGCGGGAAAGCCGGAACAATTTTCCGAGTAGATAGTGCCATCATCTATTACGCCACCGGAACAGCGCCTAATGTTTCTCAAGCGGTTACTCTTCTAGATACTGTCCAGGTTCAACGCTGTTTAATTTTGGAGATCGTATAGGAACCGTTGTATCAACGTGATGTCGCCTTATGCTAAGATGAAATATGAAAGCATTGCAATCGTTTTTAAAGAAGAGAGAAAGTCGTTTGTAAAAGTTAGACAAAGACTGTCAACAAGTTTCTTGAACCTTCGGGGAGATTATCGTTTTCATGTTGTTGTCTGTTTAGATTCAGAAAGAATTTGTTTATCAATGCTTTTGTTATTCTGTTATTTACAAAACAACTTCTTGTTCAGCTAAACTGTATGCATTTATATTTTCCTGTTAGTGAGTGTCTGTCTTAGACTGAGAAAACCAAATACAATTCGTGATCGTTCTTAATTTTTTTGAAAGAAAAATATTAAAGAATAAAACCTAACAACAGTCTAATATTGTATAATAGTTATCGCTTTTTTCTTAGACAAATAAAAATAAAGCAAAAAAACATTCTTAACTTTAATAATACATTATTGTGGAACGAACCTTTATTTATCTATTTATTTATGTTTTACCATTCCGTTACAAATATCGTGAATAGCGTTTTATTTCTTTAAACCTCCGTTGAACTTTAGTTGCTTCCCAAATTATTAACACTTCCTGATCGGCTTAGCACTCCCTTTATATTATTTCCATCTCCATCAGACGCGTTGATTTTTTTTTCTGTAAATCGGCATCATCTTATCGTTAAAACTGTTTGTAATTAAGATTACATCAAATAAATTATCTCATCGAGAGC
Organism: Acanthosepion lycidas; assembly: GCA_963932145.1. Classification (NCBI taxonomy): domain Eukaryota; kingdom Metazoa; phylum Mollusca; class Cephalopoda; order Sepiida; family Sepiidae; genus Acanthosepion; species Acanthosepion lycidas. The sequence goes on along the minus strand of OZ010590.1, from coordinate 23,629,396 downwards.
ATTCAATAAGAATGAAAATATCCTACAAAAACAAAACAAAAGCTGACTACAAGTAAAATGTACAGACGAATATACACAATATTTTTTTCCGTGGGAATCAGGATTTCATTTTATACCTTCGACATTCCATATTTGGTGATAATAGTAGATAGTTGCGTCTGTCGTCCGATTCAGGCTCCAGACCGGCCTTTAAAAAATGAGTAAACGTTTGTCCTTGATTTGTTTTCTGGTTCGTTCTGGTCATTTTCTTCATTTTCAATTCGCATATCTATAGTATATTGTATGATATGAAAATTGTTTGTTGTCACAGTACCGACTAGATGGGCTCTGTGAGTGTTAAACACAAATGTGCCTGAGAGAGAGAGAAGAGAGAGAGAGAGAAAGTTGTAATGATGTTTGTGACAATGCATCAAAGTATGTTAGGTCTACCTCCGATATTGAGCCCTCTCCAATAAGTACCGCACACACACACGCAAACAGACACATAAATATATATATATATATATATATATATATATATATATATATATATATATATATATGTATGTATGTATGTATGTATGTATGTATGTATGTATGCATGTATATGAAATCTAGTGATGACAAGCAGCGAAATCTTGTGTAACTACATGAAATTGAAAATTTCTATAAAAAAGACGCTCCTTTGTAAGACTCTATTTGGATATCAGAATGTTTTTTTTTTCTTTTTTCTGTTTTTCTTTTCTTTTTCTTTTTTCTGTTTTTCTTTTCTTTTTCTTTTTTTTACTAAGAGTGAGTGTTTTTTTTTTGTTTTTTTTTTCCATGGCGGCAATGTCTAAAATTTCTCAGAATAAATCTGTGAAGAAGACATTTTAAATAAAATAGAAAGCGAACACTGGTTTGTCGTTACTTGCCTTGATAAAGTCAACTGACGAAATACGTCGCCAAGGACTATGTACTATTTTCCAAAAGTCTGTTTTTTTTTTATTTATCTTCTCTACAGATTTATTCTGAGAAATTTAACACACCCACACATACACACGAACACATACACAAAGACACACACACACACACACACACACATATATATATATATATATATATATATATATATTATATAATATCATATATATATATATATATATATATATATATATATATATATATATATATATAAAGTAAAATAATATCGTTTTTAGCGTTAAAAAATACGTCGAAAACGATATTATTTTTGCACCATCCTAATATATATATAAGTGGACAAGTAAATTGTTCAGTTGCTTCATATATCTAATTTTTCTGTCTTTCTATGTATCTTATTCTCTCTCTCATTGCTTTTATTTTTATTTAATTAATAATAATAATAATAATAATAATAATAATAACGATATTTACAGTATTTGACAGATGCTTCGGCCTGAAACACGGAGTTGTGCAATTAATAAAATATATTAGTTACATTTCTTAATCTATATAACTAGTAAAAGGCTCTGTTATTTAACATTGGCCACAGTTTATTTCATAAACTATAGAGTCTGTATATGTATTTGTATGCTATCGCTTGCTCGTATACCTACCCATATACACCCATGGAAAGTTTATTTTGTGACGCGTTTCATCCGTTAGGATTTCATCAAACTGGGATTTGATGGCGGTGCCATGTCTACACATGCGCACTAAACAAGAGGCAGGTAATTTCAATATATATATATATATATATATATATATATATATATATATATATATATATATAGTATGTATGTGTGTGTGTGTGTGTGTGTTGGGGTAGCACATCATTATTCAAACATAAATGTAACTGACAATGTAACTGACAACGAATGTCTATTGTTTGATCATGAGCCGTTCTAAGCTCCGTGTAGTCGATTTAGTTGCGGGAGAAAATAAAGACAAAATATCTCCAACATCTGGATATTTTTTATTATGTTGGTCCTCCATATAAGATTAAATGCTGGACAGCTTTTGTCGTTATTTTCACCTGAAACTAAAGCCACTGTACGAAGCTTAGTACGGCTCATGGTCAAATATTATAAACATTCGTTGTCTGTTATGTTTTTAGCAATGTATGTTTCAATATATATATATATATATATATATATATATATATATATATATATATATATACATACATATATATATATATATATATATATATATATATATGTGTGTGTGTGTGTGTGTGTGTGTGTGTGTGTGTGTAAGTATAGGATTAGTGTATAGCCATAGATTCCAATAACCAAAAATTACGAATCTTGAAAGAGTGCTCAATACAGATTAGAGCAAATATCATTATTCATTCGAAAATCATAATATAAATATGTTATAAAATCACTAAAAAAATATAGCCATTTTGTTTCAACACTTCTGCTGACTTATGAAGGGATTGTGTTGAATGTCGAATCATTGAATACCATCACTTGATAAGACACCAGAAGTGTTAAGACAAAATGGCTATTTTTGTAATGATTTTATAACATATTTATGTTATGATTTTCGAATATATATATATATATATATATATATGAAGAGAGAGAGAGAAAGAGAGAGAGAGAGAGATGGAGACAGATATAAAGATGGGAAGATAGAGTATATTCGGGGCAATGGCTGAAAATTCTCGCTCCGAACGAAAAACCTTTACTAAAATTTTGTTGTTTCGTAATATAAAACATTTTTTCAGTCTAAGCAAATATTAACACCCCTCAGGAATACATTTGCATACGTAAAATGCGTATAGAATTTACGTGTATAAAATTAATAAATATTTTTCTATATATATGGATCTATAATGTTTTTAATTATATCAAACACATATATAGGTGTGTATCAACTGATCGATGAATTCGCTGAAATGAAATATCCGAAAAAAAACTAAGTATGATGGAATGTTTTAAAAGAAGCGGATGATAATATATGTTGTTTTTATTTTAGTTGTCAATGTGTTGTAGGGACATCCTGAAAACAACTGAAAAATACAGACATTATGAATCTTTTTTTTTTAAGCGTTTCACCCCAAGCAAGGCAGGAAGCCACTAGGAGTTACAGAGAGTTGAAGCGAGAGCAACGAGGAGTGATAGACGAAAGGATTAAGAGAAGGATATGGGATAGATAATGGCATCTGGAGACGTCGATTCACATTACATTTGAAGATTAGGAGGTTATAGCTATCAACGAAACAGAAGAAGGGGAGGGAAAGTTCAACAGGCGAGAAGTGCGAGACATGAAGCTATTGTAGTAGAAGAGACGGCTACATTTAACAGTTTCGACAGTGGAAGGGGAGAGCTAGATGCCAGCCTAGTAGAACGCTTAATTTTCATGAAGTTTGGTAACCAGCGAAAGCAGCTCATCGGAACAGTTACCATGAAAGTATTAGTAAAAAGGACAAAGGGAGGCGACGGCACATCTGTGAGAGAATCTTAAAACAGCTTAAAAATCTGTTAGCATTTGAATTTTAATCCGAAATATTGATTATAACATTTTATCCTCTAATATATAGCTCTCTCGTTCAGAGCAGGTCAGTTAGAAGGTCACTTTTGCGTTTCAAACTTAAAGTCAATCTCAAGCGATGCGGCATCCCCTGTTCTTCCTGAGAAAACAAAACGTCACAGCGAATGAGGTGGCGACTGCTCTTCTTCTCATCTAGAAAAATGTTTGAGTGAGGCCAACTTGAAGAACGGGATCAACTACTTGCAAATATTAAATCAAGTTGGGAGCTGGTTAGCTTACCTGCCACTGCGGCTTTCTTGAAAGCTATAATGCAGGCCTTGCTCTCCAGTAGCGTCCTCAACCACACAAATGAAATGAGTCAACCACATATTCCATCGAAAAGTCTAAGTACACCCGCAAACCTCGGGAGACACATGCGTATCCAGAGAAGTTGAGAACCTCTTTATTTTACAAAGTCGTCATTTGTGGTTTGCGACGAGTCTCCGCAATATATATATATATATATATATATATATATATATATATATATATATATATATATATATATATATATATAATATAATAATATTTTTTGTTTAAAAATATGATTCCTTCGCTACATAAGAGTTCTCATGTTTCAAAAACGTGAGCCGAAATCATCCAAATAATTAATAAAATTAAGTTGGATTGAGGTGTTTAGTCACGTTTCATCTTCAAGCGAAATTTTAGGAATAAGCTATCTCTCGGTTTACGTGTATTTTTACAGAATTTGTTATTGTGGGAGTGGCTATACTATTTTCATTCTTTAAGTGGTCAGGGAGTTAATTCTTATCAGTAGATTCATCATCCTCTGAGAGGTTTTGCTAAGGTTGGGTAGGGTATCCATTTCAAGGCTAATGTTTACGGTCATCCTTTAGTTGGTTCCCAGTGAAGGATATTTTTATGGCGCGCCTACAGTCGTTCTGTGTCTGGAGAATTGTCTCTTATTCTTGTCTATCTGATTATCTATTTATTTATTTGTTTATTTAAGTGGGTGTTTAATATACAAATCGCTTTGCATTGAATTTCGGTTTTTTTTTTTTTTTTTTTTTTTTCTTTACGACGACAAAAAGGGGTTTTTCCTATTTAAGGGTTTGGCTGAGCTTTTTAGAATTTTACTTAGCTATGTTTTTTTTTTTTTTTTTTTTTATGCTAATTATCTAATGCGAAAGTCTGTTGATGTCGGCAAAAAAGCGTTAACTCCTGCCTATGGTTTAATAATTTTTCATTATTTAGGAATTTAATGATGTGTAGTTTTTCCTGTAAGCATAAGAGGCATGGGTCATCCCAGGTTCTACAGGTTCTTGCTCTATTTACTATTTAAATTCCTAAATAATGAAAAATTATTAAACCATAGGCAGGAGTTAACGGTTTTTTGCCGACATCAACAGACTTTCGCATTAGATAATTAGCATAAAACAAAAAAAAAAAAAAAAACATAGCTAAGTAAAATTCTAAAAAGCTCAGCCAAACCCTTAAATAGGAAAAAACCCTTTTTGTCGTCGTAAAGAAAAAAAAAAAAAAAAAAAAAAAACCGAAATTCAATGCAAAGCGATCTGTATATTAAACACCCACTTAAATAAACAAATAAATAAATAGATAATCAGATAGACAAGAATAAGAGACAATTCTCCAGACACAGAACGACTGTAGGCGCGCCATAAAAATATCCTTCACTGGGAACCAACTAAAGGATGACCGTAAACATTAGCCTTGAAATGGATACCCTACCCAACCTTAGCAAAACCTCTCAGAGGATGATGAATCTACTGATAAGAATTAACTCCCTGACCACTTAAAGAATGAAAATAGTATAGCCACTCCCACAATAACAAATTCTGTAAAAATACACGTAAACCGAGAGATAGCTTATTCCTAAAATTTCGCTTGAAGATGAAACGTGACTAAACACCTCAATCCAACTTAATTTTATTAATTATTTGGATGATTTCGGCTCACGTTTTTGAAACATGAGAACTCTTATGTAGCGAAGGAATCATATTTTTAAACAAAAAATATTATTATAATATAAGCTCTACTTCTGTATGGAGCACTGTTTTTTAAAAATAAAAACAAAAATACTAAGGAACCCCGGATTATGCACCCAACGTGTTCTTTTCTATTTTCTGCATACCTGCACAAGGATACATATATATATATATATATATATATATATATATATATATATATATATATATATATATATATGTATGTGCGTGAGTGCGTGTGTGAGGGTGTGTGTGTGTGTATTTCTTTATTTTAGGATATTGCTTCAAAAAACACGTCAAAATCGCTACACAAGTGCAGTCGTGTTTCGATGCGTATCAACGCAGCTCATCAGGCCAGTGAACGATTTAAAAGCAAAGTACCCCCTTTGGTGGTTTTACTCAGATCACCCAATCAAATATGACTTACATTAAATTTAATCTAAGGGAAGAAGTAAAGTTTTTTTTCTTAAATGTTTTATGACTCGTAGATTTGAAATCAATGCCAGCAACAGACGTTAAAAAGGTGCGAATGTATATGGATACATATTAGACATTGGATAATGTTATTTCCTAAGACGGAAAAAATGAATTGGTCATCTAACAAAATGCTAGTCAATTTATATACTTTGTGAGTTTCCTACATGAATATCTCTTAAGTTTATATATATATATATATATATATATATATATATATATATATATATATATATGAAAAATATAGTTTTAAGATGTGCTATATTTATGGGATAAAATGCTCAATATCAGAGACAGAGCGTATGCAAATATAAATGTAAAAGTGAACATTGAAGTCAACACTCAGAGGCGACAGGCTGTTTCATGCTGGACGATTGAAACAGCCTGTCGCTTCTGAGTGTTGACGGCCATGTTTACTCATATATATATATATATATATATATATATATATATATATATATATATATATATATATATATATACATATATATATAAGGTTGGTACAAAAATAATATCGTTTTTTGACGTTAAAAATACGTCCAGAAACGATATTTTTTTTGCACCAACCTAATATATATATATATATATATATATATATATATATATATATATATATATATATATATATATATATAGATATAGATATATATATATATCAAGAGAGAGAGAGAGAGAGAAAAGAGATCAATGCAAATTATGAATACTTAATAGACGCATAAACAAGTAGTTATATAAACGCGTGTATCTATAGGTATGGAAGAGACAGTGCTAAAAGTTATTAGTCCTCCCTCCACGTTCCAAATAGGATATTTAAATGTCCATACATACAAATATTTCTGTTAGGAGCCCGGTGGGAACGATGTCATTTCAAATTCCAATATATTTTTTCCATCACATAAACGTTGTTTTTGTTGAAGCACATATTTGAGTAGGTGATCGTTTATTTGCTAAACAAACAACATATATATATATATATATATATATATATATATATATATATATATATATATATATATATATATATATATTTCGTCTACAGGACTGAATATTCGAGAAAACTGATTGATGAAAAGTGGCAGGATTCCAACATATTCGAATATAAATACTGTGAATAAACATTTCTCTGTGCTTAGTATTAACTGATTATCAGATTAACGAATAGTTAAATAATCACTCAAGGCGGGAATCGGGCGATAAAAAGCCAGTGTGTGTGTGTGTGTGTGTGTGTGTGTGTGTGAAGAATTTCTCAGAGTAAACCTGTAGAAAAAGACAATATTTATAAATGTGAACGACAATAGGTAAACTGTAATATTAGCCGACGCGTTTCGTCCAATGTCGACTTTTTCAAGGCCAAAACGAAATCAATTTATTAAAACTATTAATAACAAAACAAAATATTTTTCGCAACTGGAAACATTTAGAAAACCCTATTATTTTTATATTTTCCACTGAAAATTACGTCAAGTACTGTCACGTGTGGAAATATTGTTTTTGTTCTTGTTTTACGGATTCATCCATTTTTCTTTTGATTTTTTAGTACACTTGTGTACGTTTGTTTGGTAGAGACGTAATTCTGTTATGAAAGGTGTACTATGGAAAAAGCCTGGACGTAAATTAATATTTGGATAATATTCCTCATCAGCACTCTCGAAGATTTTCCTTCTGAGTGTGTTATTTTTTTATGAGTGTAGCATTTTTAAAATCAAAATTTTGGTTGAATTTATTTCTATGAATGTCTTGTGCATTGGTTAAGTTGTTTTTTGTCGAAATTTTCAGTTGACAATTTGAATATAATAGCGTTTTCTAAATTCTTCCAGGAGCTAAGAACATTTTTTTGTTATTAATAGTTACTTTGTTTTAAAAAATCCATTTTGTTCTTGGTTTGAAAAAGCCCACATCGGACGAAACGCGTAGGCTAATATTACAGTTTTCCTATTGTCTTTTACATTTATATTTATATATATATATATATATATATATATATATATATATATATATATATATATATATATATATATATACACTTCTACAAGTTATGCTAGAAATTAAATCAAGTTCTGATATATTAGCCTATTATAAATGCAAACTGTTATGTAGAGAAGTTTGTAATGAAGAGTTCTCGGTGTTTATTGTGAAATTTTGTCTCGTAGCCTTAATTGTATTTGCTGGTTAACGCACAAGCTGATTATTTCGATGTGGTAATCAACAGTACTGGTGAAATCGGTCACATTCCTTCAACACTTAGCTGGCCACATTTTAAAAACCATAGCCTTCAGCCAGACGGAAATAGCAGCAGTTGATATAACAATCAATGTGAGAGATACTTTCATTCATCTCTGTAGCAGTTATCCAGTGCGGATCGATATTACTACTGTCAGAACGGTATGAAAGAATAGCTTTTAATCACTGCTAAAACAAGATTTGGCTTAGGTTTACTCGAGTCTCACAAAAGTACACAATTTTTAACGCCTATGAAGATGAATTTCATTAGTTTAAATATAGTCTACGATTATAATCTACAGTAAGTCATATTTGTGTTTAATTCGCCAGGTTATTTTTTTCGTGTTACTCCCTTAAAAAATAAAAGAAAATCTCGATGATTGAATTTACTAATATTGCAGTGGCTTTCTTAATGATTTTGATTCCTGGTTTCTCTAGAATACAGATAATTTGAAGTACGTGTTACTGTTCCATTTATAGATTATCATTCCCACTAGATCTCTATATCTCTTAATCTTTTCTTCCACGTCCAGCAGCCGAGCAACGGTTATCTCATCTTATCGTCCATCTTGATTTTGCACAATGATCTTAGCCAATCAAAATACATCATCTCTCTACGCATGCGCTATTCTTTCAGTCGCCCTTTTGCATTCAGAGTAAACGCCTTTTATTATTAAAGCGCTTTACTTCATTTTTATTTTCGCCTATCGTAGATACAGTGATGATAGACGGATGAATATTTAATGGCATTCCCTTGAGTGCAGATATGGAATGTTTACTGCGAATTGGCAAAGCGATTGTTTGCGGAGGTAGATATATTTTGGCACCTTTGACTGTCCACCAGGAACAGAGCCAAATGTTGCACAAATCCTAAAGTTATAATTGACAGTCTCTTTTGCGTTTTAAAGTTGGGGAAACAACTCAATTCACTAATAATATGACACATATATTTGCCCCCTAAATAACTGTAACTGTGTTTACACGCACTGACATCCAGACGCTATCATTATCGTCTGCTTCATTTTCCTTGTTTTTGAAAAATCATTTCCAAATAAACTACCATGAAGATTCTAGCCTCGCACCTCTCCGTCTCTCCCATCTCTTCCTCTATTTTAACGGGAAATTCTTTTTATTAGATTTTTTTTCCCACTAGATTTGCGGTGTTTAGGATTTACATTTTGATTATTGCCCCAATTTTTATTTTGTTATTATCAGAATATTTTAACCGTGTGACCTCCTTTCTTCATGATTCTGTCGATTCTGTAACTTTGAGTGAATAAAGCACTTTATTCAATTTTCAGCGAGTATGTTATTGGTTTATCAACGCTTTTAAATTTGAGAAAGTTCATCATTGTTTATCAGGTGGCTGAATGTTAAGTCAAAACCAGTAGAGGACACGAAGTATCATAATACAAAGTCTGGTAATTTTTTTTCTCCTATTAAACGTTATTTTTAGTGGCTATCCTTATTTTTATTTTGAAAAGTATATTCCTTTTGATCTGTCGGCCTGAATATTATATAAATCAAATTAAAGAAAAATACGCGCCCTCCGGCAAGGATCGTATTGAGTCACTCTTTGCAGAAGAAACGACGCATAAGACCAACACAGACATGTTTGCATCTTCGGTCCGTGGAATCCTCAACATCATTTTACAGAACGATTTATCGGTTTCTTCAAGTCTCTTCATCATTTGTAAAGTGATTTTCCAGCATCCACTGCTATATAGGAGGACTGATATTATATAATAATCCAGTACTCTTTTCTTTGTTTCTAACGAATTTTTTTCTAATTCTTAATACTTTGCTTAGGTTTTGAAAGGTATCTTTTCATATCCCTATGCACCATCAGTTTTCCGTGTCATACTCTTCGTCACTATATATTCCAGGTGAAATTGACAGGCTATCGTAACAAGATCATGCTTTTACCTTGTCACACACGAAAACAAATGCACACACATATACACAACCATTTCTGTGTGTGTATATATATATATATATATATATGTGTGTGTGTGCGCGTTTATATATATATATATATATATATATATATATATATATATATATATATATATATATATATATATATATATATATATACTTGGTTCTATAGCCTTGGATGGCAACTGGTCTAGGAGAAGGACAAATCTGAATTCTAAACCTGCGGAGGGTCGTTTGTGGACCCGGTGGCACGTAGTGCACCACGTCTCTGTATTAGGCCCTTCAAAAAGTGTGGATGGTCCTGCACGAAACCTTCACCACTATAATCAAATCTCATGTGCTATTTCAGGCTGTCGGTTTTCTAGGAAATGATATGTTTGACTCTCAATTCGATGGAGAGAGTTTAGTATATATATATATATATATATATATATATATATATATATATATATATATATATATATATATATATATATATATATCATGAATTCTATATTCATGTAGATATATATATAAATATATATAATATATATATATATATATATATATATATATATATATATGTGTGTGTGTGAGTGTGTGTGAGTGTGTGTGTGTGCGCGTGTGTCTGTGCGTACTTTATAAATTCCATCTATGGCAAAAGTGATATCTGCCAAAAGGAACGACTGGATTATGATAGTGCTCAATACAAAGCGCAAAATGAAATGTAGAATATAATATATAAAAACCAACCTTTGTACTACTACGTTTTCTGACAGAATGTTTTTAATCTCATAGTCCTCAAGAAGTCATTGCAGTTAACAAAAATGGTTCTGTGGAGAGGCATGACTGCGTACACCAAGAAGAGACAACATAATCAAATGAAGGGTGTATTGAATCACATGCTTTGTCACATGCTTTTTCTTCCAGTCTGAAACGCTAGATTTAAGCATCACAGGTCAGTGGTGCTACATCTCCCTTCAAAATAATGACTGTAGGACTGTTGCGTACTGTACAGTTCCCTCCCTGGTCATTTGCGTCCCTACAAACATGCGTCCCTGGATAATTACGTTAATTTTTGAAACTTTTAAAGGCAATTAGTATAAGTTTTTCAAAAAAAAATAAGTCATTGGTAGTAAACATAATTATTTAAAAAGGAATAAAAAAATAAAATAAAAAAAAATGAAAGTTTTTTTTTTGTTTAAATTGCAATGACATATTTACAGTGTTGCAAGATCTCTCTACACCTCGCCAGCATGTTTTTGTTTCATCGGCGTTTTTTTTTTTATGAGAGCGATAGCTTTAATTTTTCTCGTCCACAAATATTTTTTAACCAACGTTTGTTTTTCGGAAAATAGTCATAGGTTGCAAATAAAAATATAATCTATTAGGTTGGTGCATAAACAATGACGTAATAATGTCGTTTTTTGACGTAATACGTCAAAAACCGACATTATTACGTCATTATTTTTGCACCAACCTAATATAAAATCCAGAATCTATTAGCTGTTTGTGGTACGCACTGTTAGAGTGAAATGAAACCTAGCTTAATTTTCTCTTGATTTAAAAAAATGAATTTTTCTCTCTTTTTTTTATTTATGGTAACTGCCTTTCTGCTTGTTTAGAGAATAGAAAGATACTGGTGGGCAAATTTCTCTATTAAACAACTCTTTAAAAAATGGTAACTTCAAAAAATTATCAGAGTACGCAATTATCCAGTGACGCATTCGTCTAGGGACGCAAATGTCCAGAGAAGTAATTGCTTGTACGCAAGACTCCGGGACGCCAATATCCAGTACGCATCTGGCCGCCCACCCAAAATAATATCTTCAGGACCAGAAATATCCAAGAATTACTAAAAGTTTTCAGACAAATCAGCAAATTCTCTTTGGGATTGTCATCAACTGCGTCGATGTTTTCTCCTTGTATATGTGGCGACATAACTGACTGATGAAATGTTTATCATCGATTTACCCACCAAAATAGCATCTCGAAACTTGAAAGATGGGAGGTTACACGATCAAGATGAAACTCGCCGTAAAATACTCACTTAGTGTTAAAATATGCCGGAAACCTATTGTCACTTGACGCTGCAGGCTGATTGTAAATGGTCTTCGAAATAATGAAAATAGCAGACCACTTTCCATACAGATCTGGTATTTAAAATCCTGCCTATGCTATCACCTATTATAAAACTATTGTTAATATCAGATATTAATCCGTTGTTTATGTTTATTATTATTGAGGTCCGCCTAGTGTTTACGCTGTCAATGAATTTTACGACCAGCTTGAGACATCATTCGTCAGATAGGTCAAGGAACAGCACTTTGTGATGTGTGAGAACGCTGTTAAGTCTTTTGCGTTGCAATATAATAGCTGGACGCTCGTACCTGTTGATTCTTGATGCAGACGCCTTCACAGGCATATTTGTGTATGTTTAACACCCACAGAGCCCATCTAGACGGTACTGTGACAACAAATAATTTTTATATTATACAATATATTATAGAGATGCGAGATGAAGTCCACATCACATTTCAAGACCTATACGTTCGGTGATCTCATTGCAATTCAAGGTGCCGTAAACTTAGGCGTGCGTGTATTGTAAATAATAATTCATCGGAATTGAAAATCGAGTTCAATTTACAGTCGGTACGTTATATTCACTTCTACGCAAATACCCCTGGGAAAAGATATGAATTTGTCTCTTCACCGACCATATTAAGTTTAAATTGTAGAACTTGTATCAGTAAATCTATATTATCACCAAAAAATGATTATAATCTAAAAATATTTTCTGGCTTTAAATAAACTATAAAAGAATGATAAGCCGCGAAAAAACAATAAATCAATATAGAAATAATTGAGGAGAAAGCCTCAGCAAAACTGTGAAATAAACAAAAGACTTAATTTGACATCATAATCTCAATCCATAGTTTCCAAATTATCTGAATCATTTGTTTAAAATTACTATTGGCATTAATTTTAAAAAGAAATCCGAAAACTACGTTTTCCAATTTTTTTCCGAGACATTAGCTTCTAATGCCTTTATATCAACTTATAAAAAAAGGAAAACGAATAGATCTTATTCTAAAATATAAGTACAAGCCCCCCCGCATAATATATATATATATATATATATATATATATATATATATATATATATATATATATATATATATATATACGGTCCTGGATATGACGATATACTACATTCGAGTCTTGAGTAAGACGATAAACTACATCCAGCAGCAAGGCGACTGATCAAGTTTTGTGGAGGTTGGAACCACCTCTTAATTGCTGGTGTTCCCAGGTCCACCCTGACCCGGGGTGGGAACGCCTGTCAGGGTCCCGACTATGGGCAAATATGTAACCCCGAAACTGGGGAAAAAAAAAAACAAAAAAACATGAAAGTGGAAAAAAAGGTTTTGATACCAGAAATACTTAAAAAATTACTACCACCTATACCGTTTTGAAAAAAAAAATAATATTACCAACAATATGTTATTAAAACATATATATTACTAGCAATACAAGGTTTTGCTGGCTCTTTAGCATTATATTAGGTTTGCTCTATTTCGTGTATTAAGCACTTTACATATTTACTTCTACCCGTTTTGGAGGTTTTTTTTTTCTTTTTGACTCAGATCTTGAACTCTGGACGGTTGTTTTTAGCCTCAATTTCCTGTTCATAGTTCTTTTTTTTATTTTTTTGTTCCTCATTTTTCCTTGGGTACTAGTTTGTTCTACTAGAAGCCGAAAGACCCAAGATTTTTCCAAGCGAGTATCACGATATATATATATATATATATTTATTTATATATATATTTATTTATATATATATATATATATATATATATATATATATATATATATATATATATATATATATATATGTGTGTGTGTGTGTGTGTGTGTGTGTGTGTGTGTGTGTGTATGTGTGTGTATGTGTATGTGGGTGTGGGTGTGTGTTAAAATATATAGAAATTAGGAAAGAACTGGTTAGGTAAATAAACCAAAGTTCTTTAGTATTTTTGTTATTATTTTTAAAAAATTGTGCTCGATACAAAAGTAGAGCGTAAATATTATTATTTATTTAAAAATATGATGTAGCGTGTTGAAATCATATTTTTAAATAAATAATTATATATATATATATATATATATATATATATATATATATATATATATATATATATATAAGAATCCTATAAAAGCTTACCTACAGATCCCCTTCCAGAATACCAAAAAGAATTAACTAGCTCACTAAACATAATGCTTCACAACAATCTAATCGACGAGGAAACATACACAGCACTTACACCCACAAACATTACACCTGCTCGTTTCTATCTCCTTCCTAAAATACACAAGAGCAACACCCCAGGAAGGCCGGTTATTTCATCGTCCAACTGCCACGCGACAAAAATTCCCAAATACATAGACCATTACATACAACCACTAGCTAAGGAAGTAAAATCCTACATCAGAGACACAACAGATCTACTGAACAAAATTAATCACATACAAACAGTACCAGAGAATTCTATTCTAGTGACTATGGACGTTAGGTCACTCTATTCAAACAATAAAAACATCGAAGGGCTAACCGCCCTTCAGGAAGCACTTACTAAAAGAAGAAAACAAGCCCTCCTCCACAGAAGTCATCATAAAACTCATGCAGCATGTCCTTACATTGAATACTTTCAACTTCACCATTGCAGCTCCATAATTTGCTACAATATTCATAGGAAAATTTGAGGAGACCCATATCTATCCAATCATTGGTAGAGACTGCGTATTCTACGCAAGATATATCGATGATATATTCTTTGTATACACGGGTAGTGATGACAAACTTACCCAATTCCTATGAAAAATTCACAACATCAGTAACATTTTTAGACACCCGCATTTACATAGATGAAAACAGGAAACTACAAACGACACTACACACTAAAATCACCGACACCCACAACTATCTACACTTTAAGTCTTCCCACCCTAAACACTTCAAAGAGAACCTTCCCTATTCACAAGCACTTAGACTCAGAAGGATATGTTCTAACATTGAAGAATTAAATAAATACATTGAAAATATGGAGCATCAATTCACAACACGTGGCTATGAAGAACACCTAATCAGGGAACAAATAAATAAAGCAATTTACACACCTCGAGAAGACACCCTAATGTACAAGATTAAAAATAAGTCTAGCCGCATTCCTCTAGTTACCACTTTCAACCCCACTCTTCCTCCAGTATCGGAAATAATCAAACGTCGCTGGGAAAAACTACATCTCAAACCAGACCTAAAAAAAACTCTTTAAGGAACCCGGCCTTCTTGCATATCATAGACCTAAGAACCTAAAAGAAATCATAGGTAGTAACCACATTTCAGGGGACAAGGTAATCCGTAATAAACTAAGAACAAAAACAACAGGATTTTCCCAACCATGTAACAACAAAAGAAGTTTATGTTGCAACCATATTAAAAACACGAATTCATTCACTAGCTCAATCACTAAATCTACTTTCAAAATCTACCACGATTCTAACTGTAGAAGTCATAACATAATTTACCTCCTAGAATGCACACTATGCCAGAAACTATATGTAGGGAAATCTGAATGGCCCTTTCACTACAGAATGAAAAATTATCGCAATCGAATTAAGTCGACTGCCCATGAAAAATTATTTCCTGTAGAACAACATTTCCGCCTGGAAAAACATGATTTCAAAACCCATGCCAAATTCACTATAATTGAGAGAATAGAAAAGTTCAGAGCAGATAACATTAGAAAGATTTTAGAGTCCCATGAAAATAAGTGGATACAACGTCTGAAAAAAAAATATCCAGCCGGGTTAAACCATAAATTTAACAATATATAGATAGTATCAATATATAACTCAACACATCAAAACCTACCCACATTTCTCACCGACACAAGACAGACATGCTTCTTACGGAGGTGTGGAGGCCTCACACTTATACACTCACCCACACGAATATACACACTTACACACATCATACTCACTCACTCCCTAATGAGCCAAATGATAACACGCACCCACAGCAATACACTCGCTTACACATATCATACTCACTCGCTCCCAAAGAACCAAATAAAACACACACAAACACTAAACAGAAACACATCCCCTCACCAGGTCCAATAAAACTGTCAAACCGACCAGAGAGTTCAGAGCAACATGTATCTATCCAGCTCTTATCTCAAATAACAACTTAAAAGAGACTGTTTGACCAACACAAGGAATGTTAAAAGATTCATGCTAAAAAGATAAAAAAACAAATAAAAAAACAAATGAAAACTACAGACAAAAGTTCATTTTCTCCAGCAAAAGACTCATTTCTGTAGTTTAGTGCGACCAGTAAGCAGAAATATTTCTCCTCCCGATGATGGCCATTTTGGTCGAAACTAGTCGAGGAATCTAAATAGAATAATAATAAAAAAAAAAACGAAAGAATATTAATCTACAACCCAGTGTGTCTAAAGATTTTAATTTTTTAATTTTTTTATTGTTCAATATATATATATATATATATATATATATATATATATATATATATATATATCGCGTATTCACATGAGAGTGAGTATCAGAGAAAATGTAAAAGAGATGAGACGATTGATAGCGATATGACAGTTTTATGAACGTTTTTCTTCTTTTTCTGTGACGTGTCACTTCAGGGCGTAAGCCGTCATGGCTCTACACCCCATCCTGTTCTTTCAAGCTCTATATTTTCTTTTTGGCGATTAATCCTAAACACTGTCAAGCGTTTGCAAAATTCCGCTATGCAGTTTATCCGCTGTTTTACGCCTTTAATATGTCATGCGAATGCCAAATTCTCCAAGCCTGATTTCCGCATGATGTAACCTAGAAATTTTAACTATTTCTGATTTTAAGCATAAATGTGCGTTTTGTTATCATTTATTCATATTAGAATTCCAGAGTATTATTATGACTCTTCTGTAGGACCGCATTTCTGTTGCCTCGATTCTCTTCTTTATCTGTGATGAGATTGCCCAGTATTTTTTTGGTGTCAAGGAATACTTGCCGCTAGTTTTGTAATGTCACCGATTACTCGTTGTCACTTTCGTAATGCTCGTTGTAGTAGAGACTTTGTAATCGCAGATACAACTATAGTACCGCCGTTGAATAATACTGAGTCAGACGCCTTCGAATATCACTCGTACTAATAGTAATTGCTTGATAATACTCACTCGAAAATAACCAGCAAATAGTGATCTGAATAGTAAACCGTATAGTGATCAGTATAGAGAAATATTATAGTGAATAGAGTACATAATAGTGATCCATATAGTAATAGAGGATAGACTATAAATGCAGATCCGTATAATAATAGAGAACAGAATAGAAAGGGTGATCAGTTAGATGCCACACTAATCCCAATATATACATTTCCTCTACCATCACGTGATCTATTTATTCTAAGATCGTCTGTGTTTACTCTCTGGTGATCTCTGTTCAAACTACAGTGTCGGCAGCGTCGCTTTATTCCTATATAACATATTTTCAGCCATATCGGAGGACTGATATTACATAACAGATCAGCACTATTTTCTTTGTTTCTAATGAAACTTTCCTATTTCTTAATTATTTACTCAACTTTTGCAAGGCATCTTTCGCTGTTCTAATGCACTTTTTAAAATCCGGTATCGCATTTTCCGTGCTCTGTTAAAACATTCCCTAGATATTTACATATTTAGATAGACTTCCTTTTGGGGCCTCCAATTTGCTTACGGAACGTCGCGCCTGGTCTGTACATAGATGGGTGAATGCTTAGGAATAGTAGGTGCTGTAAGCTTGAATGTGCAGGAGGTGTAATGAATAATGAATCTGAATTGCTAATCGGAGTGCCGAGTTTCAATTATATTTGGTTTCGTTGCATTCGCTTACAAGCAAATTCTTTATGGAAAGGTAGGAATCCACCTCGTCTTCCCCTAGCTATGGGGTTATTAGTGAGGCATATAGCATTAGACTAGATTATCTACAAAAAAATGAAAACTGTGTTAAATACATATTTATATTCCGGCATTAACTAACCGATAGAGACTTATACATATATATATATATATATATATATATATATATATATATATATATATATATATATATATATATATATATATGTGTGTGTGTGTGTGTGTGTGTGTATGTGTGTGTGTGTGTGCGCACAGATAGATAGATTGAGGTTGAGAGAAGTGGTTGATATGCAAGGTAGTATTATGCTTCCTTTAGATAGATAATATAGACTAGTGTAAGTGCACATTGACAAAACGTACACAATTTTGACCGCAAGATATTTATTGCTTGCCGTTGGCGCCGTCGAGTTGTTCTTACTGTGACCTCGACAAGGGTGGCAACTGGGAACGTTAGGTGCATTACGCAATAAACAATCAATATAGATTTCAGGCTTTCACTTCCACCAGCAGCGTTTTCGGGCTAATTGGGGTGCTGGTTTAGTTGGAAGCGGCTTTTGATAGGCGCTTTCAAAGCAAGAATAGAAAAACAAAAAAAGGGAAAAAAGACGAGAAGGCGAGTGCGAAGTAATGAAGATTTTGAATCAAATAACAGAAAAACCATGCAAGGATTTAATTTATGTAACAGTCAGAAAAACAACAACAACAACAATAATAATAATAATAATTGTAGATAGACAAATAGACATTAGGTGGGAAAACATTAGAACGTATCAGAGGTAAAGAAAACAGTTGAAACCTAAGTTGAGAGTAAAAGTGAAAGGGTTTATTGGAAACAAAGCAATATATTGACACACACACATATACAGAGTGAAAGTTAAAAGACAATACGAGCATATACAATTAGATAGCTAGATAGCTAGATAGATAAATAGACAGGCAGACAGCCAGACAGATATGACATGGGCAGGAACTTTAAAATATATACGTCAATATAAGGCAGATAATTATTGATAAAAAATAAAGAAAAAAATGAAACTCACACACATATTCAGGTATACACACACACATATATGCTTATATATATATATATATATATATATATATATATATATTTCGATTATAGGTGCTGTTTAACTTATAATTACATGAATCATTCATACAAAAACAAATATAGAGGTTAATGATTTAATTGGCGAGAATACATCTCCTCAAAAAATATCAATAAGATACACCAACCCCGAACCTGTATATGAATGATATGATCCCTGTTTATAAATTCCAGTTTCATATGGTCTTTTCATACAAAAAAAAAATATAACTGATCCAATGTGCAACTTTCGGATAATAAGTGTGACATTTCTGTAATTATTGAACAATATAGTTCATACCACATTAATGGAAAATCTACCAGTACAAAAGAATTCTCTTATTACTATTTTTGTACAAAAACGCACAGAATTAAAATTTAAAATTCAAACTCAGCGTTGCGACCGCACGTTCTAAAATAATAACACATTTCTCATAGCATTTTTTCGGATTACATCTCTATTTTCGTTGTCCTCATATTACCGAGAAGTAAAAACAAGAACAAATCTATTTCCATAACTGAGGATGTCTGTAGGAACAGACGAAAGCTTGTAAAAACTAAAAAAGACCTTATGAAACTGGAATTTATAAACAAGGATCATATCATTCATATACAGGTTCGGGGTTAGTGTATCTTATTGAAATTGTTTGCGAAGATGTATTCTCACCATTTAAATCATTAACCTCTATATTTGTTTTTTGTATGAATGATTCATGTAATTATATATATATATGTATATATATATATATATATATATATATATATATATATATATGTGTGTGTGTGTGTGTGTGTGTGTGTGTGTGTGTGTGTGTCAGAAATATTTTAGAGACATTGGGACAGGTTTTGCTTTATGATGTTCTTGCAGTCTTGCTTTAAGGGGACGGCCTATTTTCCCTTTATATTTCTTAACACAGATGCACGGGATGGAGTACAAACATTCCTTTATCATGTTATCCTCTTTGAGGTGGTGCGGCTACTCGGAAGCGGTGTCCGCGCATTGTTGAAGTACTTTTGAAGATTATCCTGCTTTCATATGGAATACAGATCTTTTGTATTTTCTCCGATAATGCCTTCACATAGAGTAGACAGACTGAAGACTATTATCCTCTTGTACCCTTCTATCCCAGTTTATCGGAACTGCTGCCATGTACTCTGGGTAGTTGTTACGTTGTAGTGTACTGCTTATACTGACTATTTCTTGTTCATGTGTCGCGGATTCTCCACTTACGACTTTTGCTCGATGTTGTAAGCAGCGGACGATCCTTTTCTTTATACTGTATGCATAGTGGCAGATGAAGTTGAGGAATAGCACAGGGAATGTAAGTTTGCCATTAAAACCAAGTTCTGTTTAAAATATTAGTACATCCATGAAGGCGATTTTTTTGTTGTTTTATCTCTCCATCGTGAACTGTATTGATGATCTTATGAGTTTACATGGTCCAGTAGTAGCTGGACTTCTTCCTGGTGTGGGCAGAGTGTGAAAGTGTTATCTACGTATCTCAGCCATACGGTTGATTTTAGTGATGTAGATTCTAATGCCATTTCCTCAAACTATTCAATATATAGGTGTATCATTCCTGGTGATAATGGGGAGCCCATTGCTAAACCATCATCCTGTCGATATATGTCTGATCCTATTCCAAAGTGTGTTTGTTATCTCTTCTTATACGTTCTCCTAGGGATGAATCCGAGGTGGGTCTGTCCCTGACTACTGAAAGCACTTCCTTTGTGGATACCTTGGTGAACAAACACACCACGTCCAGGCTCATCATCTGGTTGGTTTGAATGGGAGTATCATTAATTATTTCCACGAAGTGTGCGGAGTTCCGGACATACTATGGTGATGTTCCTATTAATGTGTCGATTATATCTACTAGGAAGCGCCTTATACGGTGGCAGATAACATTCGGAATAGGTTTGGCACGTGGAACTAGAACAATTTACTCCGGTGGACGAATAAAGGGTTCGTCTCTAAACTAAAATCACTTGAAGAAGGCCAAAGCGCACAACAGCCGAAACATTGTGAATATAGCAATTTTGAATAATGTAAATAATGTAAGTAAAGGTTTACTGATTGATTTTCTAAAAAAATTCATCATTGCTCACATGTTCAGACCATACTATCCACCGCATCCTTCAGTAGAACCGCATTTTCGTTGACTGATTTCTATTCTTCATCTTTGAGGGAATTGTCCAGCATTCCCTGCCATATAGCGGGGGTGGGGGGCAGATATCACGTAACAGTTCAATACTCCGTTCTTAAAGAATTTTTTTAGTTTCTTAAAACTTAGCTTAGATTTTGGAATGGACTTTGTCTATCCGAACATTTCACTGTCGCATTTTACGTCTCCTGTTAAAACACATCCACGATTTTTGTAATTGTTTGACTTTATGATATCTCCAATTTGTAATTTTCATTTTGATCTTATACTCTTGCTAACAATCATGCATTTTTCTTCTTTTACCTGATAACTAACGTTTTCTTATCGCTTTCCTTCACAGTCTTCTGTAGGAGTTTTTGTAGTTTTCATTCCGTGTTTGCTATCGACACTGTGTCATCTATATATCTTATGTTGTTGGTAATGAATCCTTGTAGGATTCTTAACTGTCGCAGTATAGTCCGGTGAGAAGACATATCTATTTTTGTATACCCGCTCAATTTCTATCTGTATCGATTTACTGCCAGGAGAGGTTCTTGATTATTCTGATAGTCTTATTCTCATTAATATTTCTTAATTTATCACATGCCCTGTCCATAGTATTCACAACATTCACCGACACATCCACATTTCTATCGCTTTTCTTCACCCATGTATAACTTATTTAGTATCTGACTATATTTCTGATATGAGGTATTATGTATATTATTTACATTATTCGGAGTATTGTCCTCATCTTTGTCACCATATTTATTACAACGTTTCGGCCGTTGTACGCTCCGGCCTTCTTCAGATGGTTAGAATGTCGAACTGAACCCTTTATTTCGCTCACTGGGGTAGATACATGGAACTAGAACAGTCTAACCCAGTGAGCGAAATAAAGGGTTCAGTTAGACATTCCAACCAGCTGAAAAAGGCTGGAGCATACAACGCCGAAACGTTATAAAAAATATGGTGACAAAGATCAGGACAGTAGTCCGAATAATGTAAATAATGAACATATTTAGTATTCACTGACATATAAGTGATGAGATATGTCAGTTTAAATCCCAAGGGTGATGACAGCAAAACGTTTGTCCCTTCCAAATTGATAGATATATACAGACAAATGCATGCTGGGATTTTTCAGTTTCTTAATGGTTAGCTTAGATTTTGGAATCCACGGTTATTTTGTTAAGATTATGGCCATCAGTAATGAATCCTGGCCAGTCAGTTAAGTGCTGTGCGGAAAACACGCTTAGGCGATCATGTATATTTATATACATGACTGACGAAGCAGATTTTTCTCCTGCATTAGGTTGCCATTTATTTCATAGCCATCCAATTATATAGTACCCAGTGTGTCCTGTTGTTTACCCACAGCTGGGTCAATAGAAGATTCATATCTTTCCCAAGCACGTAAGTGAATATTATGGAACCGACTAGAATTCGTCTCTCCAATTCCTCAATCCGAGGGGATATCCATTACTCTAGCGTTCTTTCGAAATGAATCCTGGTAGGACTTCTAATACTCTCAGAATCGTCTCACTGTATTGGCTGAATAATTCCGGCGAGAACCAATCCCAAATATTTATTATACGCAATTCTCGTGTATAAGTAAATTAATCAGTGATCCGCCATATTTAATTAAGTATACGAGACATTTCTTGTCTGACCTGACCACGAATGGAGGAGCCGGCTATGATTAGTCACATAAGCTTTTCCGTATTTGAAACTGTCTATTTACCACATATACATATGGAGTTATTTAGTTACTGTCAAGGAAATATTCATACGAGTGTCTTCCAGGAAAGGACCCAATTTTCACACAGCGATATTTCTTCCTTCTCTCAGTGATTTGTTATAATTCAACTGTCAACGCTCGGCCGAAAAGAAATGACTTGTATATATACAAAATACAAACCGGGATTAGAGGAATGAATGATGAATAAACAAGGAAATGTCATATACAAAGGTTAAGTTCTATCACGCTCTATTTTTTTAAGCTTAAAGAGCATTGTCTTAAAATATTTGTGAACAAGTTCACTGGTCACAAAATGGTATTTATAAATGTAAACACAACTTGGATAGAACATCCGGGCGCAAGTTAATGTCTTCATGTAGAAATTTGTAACTGGTTCATGGGAATTAAAAAAAAGAAATAAAAATAAGATGTCAATCGCCTTTTCCTGGTAAAAGCCCCTAATGAAAATAAGACACCAAAGTGATATTTTTTTTTCTTCTCTCTAACTTGACCTAATCCATATGTTATCAAAACCAATCTTTAAACTATCAGATCAAGAAAAAAAAAAGTCACCCCAGGCAAGTGTTGTCATCAAATCATGAGTGGTAAAGTCAACTTTCTGTAAGGAACAGCAAGAAAGTATATGCAAATAAATAGAGGAAAATAAAGGAACACGCACACACAAACACACACGTTTGTTTATATATATATATATATATATATATATATATATATATATATATATATACATATATATATATATATATATATATATATATATATATATATATATATATATATATATTCTATATATATATATATATATATATATATATATATATATATATATATATATATATATATATATATATATTTGAAGAATTTCTCAGTTAACCTGTAGGAAAAGACAATATTTATAAATGTAAAAGACAATAGGAAAACTGTAATGGTAGCCGACGCGTTTCGTTCAATGAGGACTATTTTTTTTCGTTTTTTGGCTTAAAAAGGTACAGATTGGACAAAACGCGTCGGCTACCATTACAGTTTTCCTATTCTCTTTTACATATATATATATATATATATATATATATATATAATGAAATGGATTACGTCCGACATTATTTATCATAATATAATTTTTGTTTATACGTTTTTTTATAGCTGCAATTTATTTAAGTAAATGATCTTTTTATTGTTTTTTGTTGTTTTTATTTATTAAAGTGTATTAATTACATTTACCGGCCTCAATGTTCGAGAAATTTCGTAGAAAATATGCGTTCTCCGACAGAATTCGAACCTGTATTGCCATTGGCCTAACGAGCTTATTATTTAGCTATAAAGAACCGTCTTTGTTAGGAAAGTCGAAATTACGGTTTTCAAACGCACAATCATTGAATTTTCTCGATCAATAATTTCTGTATCTAAATAGTATATTACTTTCCTGGCAATAAGAAATAAGCAAAAACATCCACCGCACGGACAGATTACTCCTTGTTATGAACAATAATCACCCATTACGAGTGTTCTATATTCATTTAAGAACAAGCATAGACAATTTCTCAAACTGACCAACATGGATTTTGAAAAGAATTTTGATATTTGATCAGATGATCAGATTTGAAGAAGCGATTACCGTCGAAAAATATTTTATTATACCAACCCTTTTCGTTTGTTTTGTTTTGTTTTACGGCATATCAACCTCAATGGGTTACTTAATGTCGAAAAATTTTATTGCTGGTAATATTTTGCTTTGTCAAAAATCTATTTCTGGTAATATTTTTCCTTCAAAAATGTATTGCTGGTAATAATTTTTTCAAAAATTATTGCTGGTAATATTTTTTTTCTTAAAAATGTATAGCTGGTAATATTTTTTATTCAAAAACATTGGTAATATTTTTTCCCCTTCAAAAATTTATTGCTGGTAGTATATTTTTTTTTACAAAGTATTTATGGTATTAAAACCTATTTTTACAGTTTCATATTTTTTTCCCAACTTCGGTGTTAACTATTTGCTCATACCTGGGACCCTAACAGGTGCTACCGCCACAGGTCAGAGTGGACCTGAGAATATCAACAATTAAGAGGTAGTTCCACGCTCCTCAAAACCTCCTGATCAGAGGCCTTGCTGTTGGACATTGTTTATCGTCTTACTCAGGACGCGGATATAATTTATCGTCATACACAGGACGGACCAATCCTTTTGATGAAACATCATAATAACTGTTTTATTTGTTTGTTTTTATTTGTTTGTTTTTTTTTGTTTTGTTTTTTTTGTTTTTTTGTATTTAAGAATTGTTAAGTGTGTTGTGATGTAATGGATAACGAGCCGGAATAAGAAGTCGGGCACTTCGAATTCCAATCGGGTTAGTTACATTCACTTCCGACCAAATATCCTTGGTGAAGTAATGAATCCATCTCCTCGAAAACTATGGGTTGAATAACAGGGAAGACTTGGATGGCAATCAGTCTACCGCAGAATTAAACGGCAACCTAGAATATGAACATTTTCTACCTAATGAGATTTGAATCGAAAGCGACGTCATCACCAAAGAGTGTATGGCACAATTGTCTTGTTGAACCATGGCTTCACCAGCAGAGTAAGTAATATGTATTCTTTGATCGCCTGAGTAAAACCTGACGCCTCTATCCAAAGAATTCATTACTATAAAAAATGCCAACGCAAGAGTTCCATATTTAAGTAAATAAACAAAAGTTTCGCGAAACAGGTTCTGTTAATGACAAACCATAATTTGACAGACTAACGATAAATGAAGAAAGCATCCATAAAAATATATCAATAAATTAAAAAAAAAATTCAAATACTTTTTACAAATTAATTATATCATTGCATAATTTGAAATTATAAACTCCTTATATCTTTATATCAACGAGAATTGTAATAGAAAATGTTTCTATAGAGGAATAGATAGGTTTACTTTTTTGGAAAGGATTCGGGGTTTATCTCTTGTTTAAGGATTAGGACGGGTTGTCCCCTCTAAGAACTCTCATTCCCATTTACTCTCACTAACACCTTCATCGCAGTATCGCCTTGATTGGGGTGAACTGATTTTTTTTTTTTAAATTCTTTCATCAGTTGCGCTTAAACGTTCTCATCTCACACGCACTGTCATGCAAATAACACAATGATATAAAATAAATTCTTGTATTGGTTTCCAAATTATATTAATGTTCTTCAATAAAACTAACTTCAAAGTAAACTGGAATTAACACCATAATATAAATTACAGTAAAATACAATAACCAGACACACTAGGATTACAAACAAGTTCAAGAGCGTTGTGCATACAAAGTCAGTTTCGCATAAAATATATATCTTTATATATTGCAAGTATTTAAACCATCTATGCGTCACTAATAATGTTTATCATCAAATCACACCACTGAATAATAATTAGGCTAGTTACGAATGTTCTCATCCGTTTGAAGAAAAAAGAGA
The DNA here is from genome assembly GCA_963932145.1 of Acanthosepion lycidas. Classification (NCBI taxonomy): domain Eukaryota; kingdom Metazoa; phylum Mollusca; class Cephalopoda; order Sepiida; family Sepiidae; genus Acanthosepion; species Acanthosepion lycidas. The sequence continues at coordinate 23,602,939 of OZ010590.1, read as the reverse complement.
AAACTACAGACATATATGTTGGCCATGCCACCAAATTTTCGCATAGTATAACATTTTTTACTCAAATTAATATTGGGTTGTTGCATAGTTATCAGGCGTTTTTGTAGACGATTTACTTGGTAATAAAAATTGATGTTTTATTTACTTTTTTTACGAAAAATGTTACTTTATTTTCATGTTATAAAAATACCTGTCGATAATTATACTGATTTAAAAATGTTATTATTGAATTCACGTGTTTCTTTTTTCATAATATATATTGTTTAAAAATGCCTGATAATTATGCACCAGCCCAATACATATATATATATATATATATATATATATATATATATATATATATATATATATATATATATATATATATATATATATATATATATATATATACATATTAATACATTTTTATTTTTAACATTCTTTTTATAGATAAAATATTTAAGTAAATGCTCTGTTTATAATAAACAGTATTAAACAACATTTACCGGCCTGAATGTTGTTTAATACTGTTTATTATAAACAGACCGTTTGCTTAAATATTTGTATCCATAAAAAGAATGTATAAACATAAAAATATCTTAAAATAATTGTCGGACTTTGTCCATTTCCTATCTATCTATCTATCTATACATATATATATATATATATATATATATATATATATATATATATGTTAATGAATATCATAAGAAAATGAGGCACAAGGCCAAAAGCGAAGATAGGGCAATGTTGGTCTTCAATCTGTCTTAAACTTATCTAGCAACATGTATTGATCCAAACATACCACAATATTGCTTACAACAAAACAATACATTCTTATTTATCATACTTACTACCACACGCAAAATACCTCAAATATTAGGTTGGTGCAAAAATAATGACGTAATAATGTCGTTTTTTGACGTATTTTTAACGTCAAAAAACGACATTATTACGTCATTATTTTTGCACCAACCTAATATCTATGTCGTCCTAACTAATGCCCATATGTACAATTTGTTTATGGGAACGGGAATAAAGTAACGATATTTTAGAGGATAGAGGAAATTTCATCTAAACGATTACCATGAAACTATTTATAGGAAAGGGACTGGGGAAAAAAAAAAAACTTTACGGCGGTTCGAAGGTGACTGAAGGCGAGATGCCATGTCAGGTTCAATAGCGTTGCCAATTCTTGTTTGTATTTTTTCAAGAATCTGATAATTAATCTCTCAATACAGAATCACCAGACCAGGCAGCAATATTCAATGCAAGGACGATTTTTTTTCTTTTTATGTGCTATGTCCTTTCAGGACCTAGGCGATCATGGCTCATCACCTCCCTCTCTCCCCTGCACCATTTAACTAATTCCCCTCCTTGTGCCATATCCCCCAGACTACGTTCTGTCATACACTTGCTCAAGACCCCACTAGGTATGTTAGGCGTTGTTTTCCTTTGCGTCTCTTTACCTCTATTTCACCCGTGGGCATCAGATTCTCTAGGCCCTGCTTCCTCATTATGTATCCAAGAAATTTTAGCTGCCTCTACCTGATGTTAAGTCTAAGCCTACTCTTAGTTTGCATCCTCTCTAAGACGTCATCATTACTCACATGCTTGGTCCATAGTAGACATAAAAATGTGTAAGATTCTGTCGAGCAAAAGTGTCCAATAAGCGACATTGAACCAATTTCCTAGAAGAAGATCTATCAATTGAATCAATATAATCTTTCCACTTCATGTCAACAAAGATTTTTAACCCTAGAAGCCGCAATTAATCACTATTCTGGAGTTTATAATCACCGATGTTGATAGTAAACATGGTTCTCTCAGACGAATGAAACAGTGTAGCTTCGTTTTGGAGGCTTTAGAATTAACAAGCTATTCCTTGCTTCAGTTAAAAGCAGATTGAAGGTCATTTTTTTTTTTTTTTAGATCAGATTGTTAAGTGTTTTACATTCAGGCCAGGCTTAACTCTATAAGTCTCGAGAACAGGTTCGAACTTTACTCTCGAATGTAGGTGGAAGTATATATAATTTTTAATTAAAAAAACAAATATGTTTGCTCATTGTTATTTTTAAAAATGTGTGTATGTTAACAAGAAATTACTGCCTCGAATTAATTTCCAAAATGGCTATGAAGAACACCAAGGTAGCAATATGGCAATAACATCGTTGATAGTGTATTCAGCTATAAAACACGAATTGTACATATATTTCAAGACGATCAACTTGTTCTGATTTGATTTCTGTTCAGAGACGCCCGCAAAGTAATTTTTGATACCCATTTTTGTTTGACAATTATTTGTTGACTGCTCATTATCTATTCCGTAACTGTGCTTATATACACTCTCTGGTTTCTGTAAATGTTCAATGATATTCCCTGTATTTTTCTTTTCCAATAAGGGTTTCAATGACAAACCATTTTTCTATACACACTTTCAAATCAGGCACCATTTTGTGAGATTACAGCTTAGCTCATCTCAGTAAGAAGGCAACATAATTTTAGGCTATTAGCAAGAATGTTCAACTCTACGGTCATATCTCTGACATCCGCTTCCGACCTCTGGAACCGAACGTAATAAACAGGATGCAATAGCATTTTTTAAAATCATTTCACCCACAGCAAACACATAATGTTACTAACAAGCAATGTATTAGGTTAGTGCAAAAATAATGACGTAATAATGTCGTTTTATGACGTATTTTTAACGTAAAAAAACGACATTATTACATCTTTTTTTGCGCCAACCTAATATTACTGGGAGTGCTAGAATATGAGAAAAAATTAATGAGTAGAAAGGACAATAAAAGAACTGGTGTCAGAAAGTCAAATGATGGCGATTGATGTTGCATTTAAAAATTTGAAAATTGTATTTGAGAGGAAGGCAAAATGTCGGAAGGGACTTCAACAGGCGAGAAGTGCGAGGGAAGAAACTATTAGAATAGAATATATGCCCCTCCATCCATGTAAGATTCAATATATCTCTAGTTGTTCTGAATGTATTACAGATTTTTTTCTGCAATGCAGCTTAAGGTTAATGTGTTTAGGTTTCAATGCAGCCTTGTTTTATTCATACCCCTGACTAACAGCAGCCTTATATTTTAGGTTAGTTGGTATACATTCTCTATGACGAGATGAATTCTTGGCGCTTTTACGAACTGATATGACAAAAGTAAGCAATTTGGTCACTAATAAAAATATACAAGGTTTTCATTTTCACCATTTTCAAAACACACACACACACATATACATACACACACACACACACACACACACATATATATATATATATATATATATATATATATATATATATATACAACCAATAATCAAGTGCTACCCACATTTCTCACCCAAACAAGACAGACATGCATGTGGGGGTGTTGAGGTCTCACATTTGTACACACAGCCATAAAAATATATACACGTACAGACATCATACACACACCGGAAGAATTACATGAAAACAAATATACCCCTTTCCCAGGAGCCAATAAAACTGTGAAAATGACCAAGGGAATTCAGGTTTGCATGAATATATGCAGCGTCTCTCTTAAAACAACATAAAAGAGGCCGTTTGACTAACACAAGCACTGGCCAGAATTAAAGATAAGAAACAAAAAGAAAACTACAGATAAATTTCATTTTCTTCAGAAAGTCATTCATTCCTGTAGTTTACTGCTATTAACAAACAACAATTGTTTTTCTCCTGATGATGGCCATGCTGGTCGAAACTAGCCAAGAAACCGAACTGAAGTAATAAAACAAAAGAATATTAATATACAACCCAATGTGCCTGAAAATTTTAATTTTTTTAATTTTGTAAATTTTAATAATTTTTCTTATTCTAAAAAAGTATATATATATATATATATATATATATATATATATATATATATATATATGTGTGTGTGTGTGTGTGTGTGTGTGTGTGTGTGTGTGTGTATATATATATATATATATAACCTAATTAGGGAAAAAAGTGCAAAAAGCATAAAGAAATCTACATTAACAAAAAATATAATCTTTTTCGTCGCGGCATTATAAACATTATCATACACACACTGACATCACGCACACGTGTGTGTGTGTTCACGTGTCAGCATGTTCAGACATACACAGCCATAATTATACAATTTGCAGGAATATCAGGTATTTTCTCCATTGCGCATATGCGAAACTATTTTACGTTTACAGCTTTGATGGCGATTGGACATTACTGTCTCAGGATGTTGATGTCTCTATAATCAGTGAAGAAAATGATACGCCGCTAGTTTCTTTGTGATTTTTTTTTTGGGGGGGGAATCTACTTTTCACTTCTGATTTCTTTCTTTCTTACTTGACATAGCATGACGTTCTTGTCTTGTGGACAAATTCTCTACGCAGTCTTTCATGATGTTATCTGAGATGTTAGCCAAACGATTTTCTGCCATTCACGTTGCCCTAATTTCCAAAAGATTTCTTTCTTTCGTTCTTTCCTTCTTTCTTTCTTTCTATCTTTCTTTCTTTCTTCCTTTCTTTCTTTCTTTCTTTCTTGTTATTTATCCTTCCTTGTCTTTCATTTTTTATCAGTTTTCAGGATGTTCACCCTCCGTAAGCAATATCTTTCTTTGTTGTGCTTTATTTCTTTCTTTCTTTCTTTCTTTCTTTCTTTCTTTCTTTCTTTCTTTCTTCACTCTTTTTCAGGTTTCTTTTTCTTTATGTTGTTTTAACTACAAAATTTTTCTTTCTTTCTTTGCGTTCTTTTTCATCCCAAGTTTTTATTTCTTTCTTTCTGTTTTTCTTTCTTTCTTTCTTTCTTTCTTTCTTTCTTTCTTTCTTTCTTTCTTTTTCCCCTTGATTCTTTCTATTTCTTTATGTTGTTTTAACTACCTAATCTGTCTTTCTTTCTTCGCGTTCTATTTCCACCAAAGTGTTTCTTTCTTTCTCTCTTTCTTTTTTCTTTCCTTCTTTCTTTCTTTCTTTCTTTTTTCTTTCCTTCTTTCTTTCTTAAAAACAGCTTACAATACGCTGTTTATAAAGCGTGGGTATTCGGCTAATTTACACTCATGATTCAGGTCCTGGGGTGCTCGCTTATGGCTCCGAAGCCCAGGTGGGATGTTTCTTTTCCTTGGCTGATTATCAAAACATTCGCTTCCTCTCGTTTGAAGATAAATTTCCACCAAATGATGCAGGTTTAAACGCTACAGTTTCGAGTTACGAGCCAAACGCCGGCTTCCAACTGCTCGGAGTAAAGCAGCAAAGAAAAAATAAACGTGGCTGGAAATATATTATGAAAAAAATGTAGTTGAAATAGGATAGACAGTTTTACTTAATGAACAAAACCAGACATCCCTAAGTCAGTAACACCATCAAGAATATATATATATATATATATATATATATATATATATATATATATATATATATATATATATATAACAACAAGCACTTTGCATTTTGTATCACTTTTTATTAGATTTTTTTTTTTGAAATGTACGAATATCCTTTCGCAAATAGTATTGTGTGTCTGTGTGCTTTAAAATTAGGAGAGATGACGCTTCTTTTGGAAACTACAAAACATTAACGGATTTTAAGCTCATCTGTAAAACGTAAATATTGAATAAAATTGATATAAAAATTGTATATAATTTGGTATTTTATATATATATATATATATATATATATATATATATATATATATTAAAAAGGCTTAAAAACTAGTACTCGATGGTCATAATTTATTACATTGGAATTGTAAATACGATCCAATTCATCAGACCAACAAATTCAAAAAAATATAATAATCTCAATATATATGGGTTTCGTGTGTGTGTGTGTATATATATATATATATATATATATATATATATATATATATATATATATATATATATATATATATATATATATATATTGTGATTATTATATTTATTCGAAAATATATATTTATTTTTTCCATCATGCCCCAAGACCAGTACGGGTTGGATTAAATATACCCACACCTATCCGGAATGTTGCGTCACCAAATCTTTCTTGATCTGATATTCGCCTATAACCAAACTGGTCTTAGATGACACTGCCAGTCTGTATATTTGAATCGTTAAAATGAAAACATTTTATTATTATTTATTTTATTTTTAATGTAATTACCTATATTTCGGTTGATTGTTCTTTTCTTTTGGGCCATCCTATTTCAGAATATTATTCTATATTTTTTCTTTTTGTTCCTTCAATTTTTTAACTTTCTTTTTCTTCTTGCCTCAGATAGTCTACACGCATATATATATATATATATATATATATATATATATATATATATATATATATATATGTATTGAAACAAAGACCTAATACCACAGAACAGGAATATTGATTTAAATACATATAATTTTATGCTCTATTTTTTTTTAAATAACCTAGGCTGCTTTTCGGCCAACGCATCATCAGTGACCAATTCCTTTTATTTCATTTGGATCGATAAGATACAATACTGGAACAGGCATACAATTACGAAATACGTAAAATTGAGAAAAAACAGATAAATTTACGATTAAAATACGTAAGTAAAGAATAAAACAATTTGATCCAGTGGAGCATAAACAGGAATACATAATGCTCACGTATCTTCGAATAAATTCAAGTATCTTAAAAAATTCTCATTCTGTTTGCACAGGTTGGATGAAAGCTTCCAAAATTAATAAATGATGTTTTGATCTACCTGTATCCAAAATGGAAAATGAATCAGTCGAAAAACTAGACGAGCATGACTCATTATCTAATAGGTGTTGTCCAATTGAAGACTCGTTCGCTGATTGCGACACACGAGAATGATCAGAAGAATGTAATTTAATATACCTAGGAAGATGTTGGCTTATTCTCGACTCTAATCTGAGACTCGTCCGTCCTATGTATTCAACTTCGTTGACATGTAGTTTGGCTGAAAAAAAAAGTGGCACAGACAATAGTAGAAACTCTGTCCCCTAAAAGTTTGTATTTTCTACCAAGCCAAGGTAATTTAAGATAAACAGGACACAGACCAGGACCCAATTAAGGGGGCATATTAATGTTGTCTATTTTTGGTTCAATTGTGCGGTCCATAATATGAGTTGGAAAACCATTATTGACAAGAATACAACGGATCTTATTTAACTCCTTCTGGAGTGTACATGAGAAACAAATTAATAGGGCTCGATGTACTAAAATTTTAATCAAATTTATTTTTCTTTGCTGAGGGAGAAAAAGAATTCCAACTGGTGTAAGACCTGAAAAAAACTGATGGAGAAAATGAACTTTTCTATGTAGTTTTCATTTTCTTTTCTTAATATGAATTTTGGTCAGTTTATGTGTTGGTCAAACAATCTCTTTTCAGTTGTTATTTAAGATAAGAGCTGGATGGATTCATGCTGCTCTGAATTCCCTTGGTTATTTTGATAGTTTTATTGGTTTCTTTTTCTGCCACCTTCATCATCAATTTTTTTTCTTTTTTTCGCCCCAGGTATATTATTATGAAGAAGGTCAGAGGGCAAAAGCGGTTATAATTGGGAGGATGTGAGACGCCAACTGTTGTGAGTGAGTGTTGTCATGACGGCGAATATATATATATATATATATATATATATATATATATATATATTATAATTATTTTTAAAAAATATGATTCCTTCGCTACATAAGAGTTCTCATGTTTCAAAAACAGGAGCCAAAAAAACTCAATTTAATTATTGAAATTAAATTGAATGAAAATATTAAGCCCTGTTTAATCCTCAAGCGAAAATTTAGGAATAACCAATCTTGAAATTTACGCGTCTTTATAAGCATGTTCATTCGCAAAATTAATTACTATGGAAACGACCATTTTGATAAGTTGCGTACCAGTTAGTTTGTATCAAGATATCAGTCACCTTCGGAAAGTGGTCAAAAGAAAGAAAGATGGTCGGGTGTCCATTTCAAAGCAAATGATGACATTCATGTACGCACATCGTCTGCTCAGTCACAGCGACAGATAGCTGTTGACACCATAATACGTCTTTAACTGTCCAGAGAATTTTATTTTATGTATTTATATATTTAATTTTATTTTTTTTATTCATTTTTTTTATTTCTGAAGGTCTGTTTCGTACATAAACTCGCCGCACTGAACAGCAATTTGTTTTTTTTTTTGACGACTTCATAAAGGGTTTTTCTATCTTATGATTGGGTTTAACCATTTAAACCTTTTATTAGACTATGAAATTTATTTATTTTTTATGCTAATTATTTAATGCGAAAATTTCTGAATCGTCACTATCGTTCACACCAGCATCCTCGGTCGCCATATCACACAGGCACCACTATTTTCACATATGCTAGCGGGACAGCTCTCGTCATAACAGGGGTTTATTTTCTACTGCTTGTAATATATGGAAGCGAGTTCTCGATAAAGCTAATTCCCTGTTTGCTGAGAGAAAGAGGCACCGCATAATTTCTAAAATGTTTGGCTCTCGTAACTACTGGCATTTCTGTAATAGGCTACTAAATAAACGCAAGTTCTTTATTGCCACTGTACATCATCTGCTGATGAAGCTGAATGCTTTGCCCTTTCTCGACAGGCTCTATTCTTGATTCATCTGGAGTATCCCTGCCCAACTTCAAGCTTAAAACTGAGTTTCTGTTGAGTGATATGCATATAACATCTTCCTTGGTTTCTGCAATCATGTTTAACCTTGATCCCCACAGAGAAAGTGAACCATCTCTGTAATCGTCATTAAGAACCGTGCTAGCTGCGTGCGAAGATCGTAAACCTTGTCCATCTCTGTGCCTTGCTGCCTCCTGCTTTCTTTCTTACTGGAATCATATTCTTTGTTCCACTTCTTAAGATATCTGGTGAACCGTTTGACCCATCCAACTCTCTCCCTATTAGACTTATGCCTCTGTTTGGAAAACTTTTATGGGCCCTAATGCTGTATTGGTTCGTCATCTCTCGCCACAGCGCCTTTTTCAGCCAAGCAATACAGTATTCGTTTTTCCAGATCAACTGCTGATATACTAACAATAATTGCGGTAGGAGTCTATCGTGCTTTGGCTGAAAGATCTCATCAAATTATAGTTGAGCTAGCTAAATCTAGCCATAACTTCTATGTCAACTGTTACTTATCCTGCACTTCTAAACATTAATCAGTAAAAATTTTAATGCATTGTCAATCGCTATCTACCGTCCTCCTGGCTGTTTTTTTCTCTTTCTCCTCATTGTTAATGTTTCTGTTCCTACTACCTCCTGACAGTGTATCCCCTTGCGTGCTAGTAATTTGGCTTCAAGCTTGAATAATATTTTCGTTTTTTTCAATTTTTTTCTAAAATTAATAAATATTTTGATATTTGTAATTGTTAGGAATTTTTTCTTGTTTTCTAATATTTTTCTTTACTAATATTTTGTATATTAAAAAAATTTGGGACACTTCTAAAACAAGAAATGCATATAATCATTATAATACTTACATTACATATAGCCAAATGTTGTCTACCCTGGGTTGATAATGGGATCAAGCTCCTACTGTTTATAAGATTCTTCTGTAGCATGCATCTCAAATAGCCGATAACAACTAAGTCCATCTCCAAGCCGGAGACTGATCGAAAGTTGACAAATGTGTGGAATCTTCCACACTTGCCAGTTACCCACCGCGGGAAAATGCACTCTTCCCCTGTAGTGATTATCATCACATACATACAAATAATGCGACAAGCATTCATTCGTTAATCGCCTCAAAACTTGCTCGCTGATTGGTCAGTTCCGATCAATCAGATATCCTGCACGCAAGAAATGAAATTTTCCGCTCACTAACGTTTGAGCCAGTCACGTGATACACCATCTTATATAAACAAAACACGAGTAAACTTTATCTCTCCGTTCTCTCTCGCGTCTCATTTCCCTGCTGCCAAAACGTAACCTTCAAGAACTCCCGTCTTGACCAGGCGTTCAGGCGTTACAGATCATTACCAACATTCACACAAGTACGAACTCTTATCTCTTCTGAACTCTTACCAAATTTACCAATTCACATTTCCTAACATGCAACAGAAAATTTATTCTTCTAAACTACAATTTAATAATTAATTCAACTTTATGAGCTCCGGTAGAAATATTTCCAAATCTAAGAGACATAACTCATTCAAAACTTCAGATTATAGCATATACACCAAAACACTAATAAATTCAATTGTTAAGTTTTCAACCATTATGTTCTGTCTTGTATTTTATACTATGTGCTATTTTACGTCAAATATAAATTGCATTGTGACCGCTTACATGTTTGGTAACCTCCAGTGACTTTGCTAGACCTTTTCCACGTCATTCCCAGTCAAAGATAAATAATTATGGTGATGCGCGCTACAAATGCTTCGGGTAGATGGATATAATTCATCGTGTCTAGAAGAATCCTCAACATGAGTCAGAATCCATTTTGGCCTACTTTGGGACTCAACAGCAGTGCTCATCCATTGCCGACAATAGAACCTGTGTGTGTGTATACGTATATATCACTTGTATATGGTATATATGTATGTGTCCTATATTTATGGGATAAAGTGTTCAATATCAGAGATAGAGTCTATGTAAATATAAATATAAAAGTGAACATTGAAGTCAACACTCAGTGGTTACAGGCTGCTTCATGCTAGACGGAATCGTCAGGGGGTCTGATGATTGCGTCTAGCAGGAAACAGCCTGTCACCTCTGACTATTGACTTCAATGTTCCCTTATATATATACATATATATATATATATATATATATATATATATATATAAATATGTATATTTTTTTTTCTATGAGAGAATTATTAATTACTATGTAATTCATACCAATAATGTTATAGAAGCAGCAATGTGTTGCGATGTTTAGGAATTCGTTTCTCAGAACCATTCCCAATAGAAATAATTTAAATTGCCATTGTTCATTATTTACCAATCCATACTGATAGATGCACACACACCACATGAACACCTTCACTCTGTCTCTCTCCGAAAGATAAACGTACAAACAAGTTCAGACCTTCACATCTATTATATGCCATGCTGCGTAGAGACGTCGTATCATCCTAATTTCAATCATATTATTTTGGGAACGAGGAATTCCCACTCAGTGACCTTCTTCGCCAGGATTGGAAATCTGTGGAATGGACTCCCGAGAGCATGTTTCCCAGACTACTAAAATCGTAACGTTTTAGTGTAGGTTCAAACAGATATCTGCCTTATTATTTTCATTATATTCACGCTATCTTCTCTTACACCCTTGCAGAAATCTCACTTAGCAATCTTCTCGTTTGAGTGGCTCTTGAGCCATGTATTGTATAAACATGTTAAAAAACAGAGATATAAATATATCTGTAAAAGTTAAAAAATGAACAAGTAGATAGATAGAATGATAGGTAGTTAGAATTTCAAGCAGATAGATAGATAGATAGATAGATAGATAGATAGATAGATGGTCGGTGCGTACTAATCCTAACTGGGGCGGGGACAAGAGTGATTGGAGTCCTCTGGTAATTGTTTGTGAACCACGCCATTTTATCAACATTTGCTTTCTTTTAAGCACAAATAACTATTAAAAGTTGAAAAATTATGAAGTCATTCTGGACTCTTTTTTAATCGAAATCCACTATTTTTTATCCATAGTGTGGAATGTGTTAAAATTCATCAAATGAAAAATCCCAATCGGTGTTAAAAACTGCTGCAAATCATTGTTGATTTATTTAAGATGGAAACATGTATTATATCATGTCTCTAATTTGTATTAGGTTGGTGCAAAAATAATTACGTAATAATGTCGTTTTTTGACGTTAAAAATACGTAAAAAAACGACATTATTACGTAATTATTTTTGCACCAACCTAATATTTAGATATATTGTATTTATTTTCCATTGTTCTAGTTGAATTGTTTATCTATATAGTATATGATCCATTACTGTGCATAATTAGGTTACAATAAAATTTTACTTTATGTGAATACAACCCTATGAAAAATGAGATTTAGTCGAGGCCCTGTATCAAAGAATCGGTCCGGTACGAAACACTTGCGCCGATCCTGCATAGATAGATAGATAGACAGATTGGCTCAAAAACATTCATCAACATTTTAACAAGAAAAATCTCAAGTTGATGTTAAAAATTGCCGCAAAACACTGTTGTTTTCATTGAAGGTGGAATGAACACTGATGACATGTCTCTTATTTGTATTTAGATACATTATATTAATTTTCAATTTTACTAGTTGAATTATTCATCTATAAATGCATAAGATCCATAATTGTATATGATTAGGTTAGAGGTTTATGTGAATAATATCTTATGAAAATTGAGATGTATATAGATATTAGGTTGGTGCAAAAATAATATCATATTGTGACGTTAAAAAATAAGTCAAAATACGATATTATTTTTGCACCAACCTAATAGTTAGAAAACTAGAAAGAAATAGATTTAGATAGATAGAAAGTAAGAAAGAAATATAATTTAGATAGATAGATAAATAGATAGATAGATAGATAGATAGATAGATAGATAAATAGATAGATAGATAGATAGATACATAGATAGATAGATGGTAAGAAAAAATAGATTGTAGATAGATAGAAATCAAAAAAGAAATAGACTTTAGATAGATAGATAGATAGATGGATAGATAGATAGAAATCAAGAAAGAAATATACTTTAGATAGATGGAAAGATAGATAACAAGAAATAGATAGATAGATAGATAGATAGATAGATAGAAAGAAATCAAGAAAGAAATAGACTTTAAATAGATAGAAATCAAGAGAGAAATATACTTTAAATAGATAGATAGATAGATAGATAGATAGATAGAAAGAAATCAAGAAATAAATATACTTTAAATAGATATATAGAAATCAAGAAAGAAATAGACTTTAGATAGATAGATAGATAGATAGATAGATAGATAGATAGATAGATAGATAGATAGATAGATAGATAACCGTTGGAAAGAAAAAATATCAAAACAATAATAAAGTAGAAATAAGAAAAAAAAACTTAGAGCAGCTAATGAATATTCGATAGAAAATAACCTACGAACTTCAAGGCAAATACATCGTTGCTGCACTGATATTGTTAGCTTTAGAGCATCACAGAGTCCCATCTTGATGTTCACGTTTCATTTCTGGAACAGCATTTCCCATTTCCCTTTGGATATCTTTCTTCTACCAGTTGCTGTATATCGCTGTTCCCGCGCTAAACTTAGTTTGCCTCTGAGTCTTAGATTGAATGCATCTGTCTATTCGCTTACGGCTTCTTATTCATTGGGCTTTAATGAAATGTAGCTCGTGTCATGAAAGGAGGCGATGAATGATTAATGAAGGGCTTGAACAATCGACAGGGGAACAACTGAAAAAAGCTAGAAAGAAAGAAAACAAAAAGTTAAGATCGGAATCAGGCAAGCAATTCAAAATAGACGGAAGAGAAATAATGATAAATTCACATGTAAAGAAACAGTTCGGGAGTGTTCGGGAAAATTACGGAAATAAAATGAGCGTATCTAACTAAATTTAAAGAACGAAATATATCAAAGAAAAAAATAGGGAGTAAAAAAGACGGATTAATATATATTTCCATTTATTTTAAAAAAATACTATTCAAAACAAATACTGTAAACTATATGGAATTCTTTCTCTACAATGTTTTCAATTAACGCCTGAAGATTTCGTTGGAACTGAAACCCTGAGTTGAGATACCAGAGAGAAAAAAATGTATATTTATTATTAATATATAATTTGTAACGTATTATTATACATCGAGCAGTATCAGCACCAGCATTTTATTTATATATATATATATATATATATATATATATATATATATATATATATATATATATATAAGAAGAAATATAGTATTAAGATATAAGCTATATTTATGGGATAATGTGTTGAATAACAGCGATAGAACGTGTGTAAATTTTAAATATAAAAGTGAACAATGAATTTAAGACTTAGAGGCGACAGGCTGTTTCATGCTAGAAGCAATCGTCAGGCAACGAGTGTTTTTTTTCTCGGCTATATATATATATACATATATATATATATATATATATATATATATATATATATATATATATATATATATATTTTAGTGAAAAGAAAGAACAGTAAGATGTACAATTCGGTGTTCTTATTGATATTTTTATTTTTGCAAAAGAGTGTTCATTATAAATCTACAGAGCCTAAATATTATAAATTAACTGATTTAAAATATGGCTGTTTCGCTACACTGGAATTACCATGTTTCGAATAACGAAGGTAAAAACAAATTGAATTATATGATTAAATTAAAAGCATTAGTTCTGTTTCATCTTCAAGCGAATTTGAAATTATATATATATATATATATATATATATATATATATATATATATATATATATTATGTCTGTGTGTGTATGTGTGTTACTTTGTGTGTGTGTTTATGTGTGTGTGTGTCCGTGTATCAGAAAAATTGTCCAAATAGTATAGCAGCATTCAATAATTGTCCATCCCACAAATTAAAAATAAACAAATTGAATTAGAACAACAATAGACAAAACGAGTTTCTTTTTCCCCGGTTTTAAGATAAAACGTTCAGCTACTTGATACCATTTGTTGTTAGAATCACTGAAAAAACTCTTTCAAGTTATTCAGCTAGAAAGAGAACAGGCTACAGTCGTTTCGTGTTAGCCCCACTATATCTTCCCAATTGAGCAATGGTGACAGTAAAAAGATCACTTAGGCCTTCGGTAACGGTAACGACATTCATACTCGAGCTTCCAACTTCAAAGTCCATTTAAGAAGCATGAAGAGAGAGGTGAATAAATTTTTAATAAGAGGGAACAGTAGAGAGGAAAACTGAATCAGGAGGCCACAACAGCAACAGGGATCATCATTATAATTTGGAGCTGAACATATACTTATTGTTCAATGTAGAGTACAATAGGCTTATAACAACCTCGGAGACTTCAAGTAAGATATCATTAATCATTTCTAATATATATATATATATATATATATATATATATATATATATATATATATACGTATACTTCTCAGATATTAAAATTAGTAAGTTTCGTTCCTTATTCGTCTTAATTAAATTAACTAATTCCCATGAAGCTTGCATGTTTAAATTATTTAGGCCACCATTACATTGCGCCCTGTTTTTACAAGGGAATACCTAATATTTTACTCCACCAGCCCCAAATGAATCATTAGCCAGCATGTTGAATTAGGCGAAAATATACAATTTTACGGAAAATTTATTCAGTAATCAATCAATTTCTTCGTTGTTATTATTATTATTATTATTATTATTATTATTATTATTATTAAATATATTAGGATAAATCCGTTAGGATCATAATCACTCGATTGCCCAAAGGGAGCTTGTAAATTAATTTTGTAGAAAGAACGCAAAATTCTATTTTAGTTAAGTCTTCGAAATCCATAGCTATCTTGATTATATAAAGAAGAGAACTTAGTTAACGGTCTATGAATTTAAAATACCTTAAGTGAATGTAGCAAACTGGTTTCAAATTAAGCATGAAAATTCATACAACAGTGAAAGGAGCGTAACACATTGATAATTGTGCAAATATTGGAGCTTTTTTTAAAAATAGTCCTTTGGCCATGGCAAAATGTGACAGTATTTTATTTCAATTTTATACACAAATATGCAGTATAAAATTTCACGTCATCATTTCTGACCTTTGGGACCCGGAAGGAAATGAGCATACAATATAAATTGAATATACTACTACTTCTACTACTACTACTACTACTACTACTACTACTACTACTACTAATAATAATAATAATAATAATAATAATAATCCTTAATGAAATACAAAAAAAATATTTTCACGTGTACAGTCTACACTATACGAAGGGCTTTATCTATATAAAATATTTTTTTTTGTTTTTTGGGGGGTTTTGTTTTTTTGTTTTTTTGTCAGTGGAAAATATCATGATGCCATTTTAGTTCTCTGGGCGGAACCCGGAAAGAAATGTGTACACACCAGAAATCAAAGGAAATAAAATAGTAGTAAAAAATACTCTGATGCTATATTGGATGATGGCTATCATGGCTTCAGATTTTAACTGATTGGAGTTGTAATATATATAGAATGTGTCTTGATAGAAACTCAACTGGGAGTTAATAATCATCCCGCAGCATGTGCCTAGGAATAATACTTTTCGAGCTTTGCGACATTTTTATATCTTAAATCAGTTTTATAACAATCGCTGGTTAAGATTTTTCTCCCAGTTGTCTTTTAAAGAATGTGGGAGTGCCAACAGGATAAGACAGGCCGACAAACGTAAGACACACCGTTTAAACAAAAAAAGGGGATGTCTATTTCAAATAGCGACATCCACTAAAAATAACGTAATATAAATGCCGGATTGGAACTAATCCATTAACTCTTTGGAAATACTTACTTTATATGCTATTTCCCTTCAGGGTATGAAGGATTGTGGTTCTCCCCAACTACCTTTACATTATCATGGCCACGATAAAGCAGACTGAACTTACAACACTGTGACAAAGGGAGAGAGCGAGAGAGAGAGAGAGAGAGAATTGTGCATTGATTTGAAAACTGAAGATACAGTCTACAATTAGCTTAGATGTAAGGTCCCAATATTATGAAGCTTAAAAAGGCTAGAACTCAGTAATCTTTTACATGCCAAATCCCTTTAAGACGTGAGCGATGACGTTTTTTCTGAATTTCAATTTTCGTTTACCGCGAAGAAACTTTTGACTCTTTACACATATCAATATATCATTGTTCTCCGGTATATATCTCCCACGATATATTTGATAGAGTCAATTGACGGCCACAAGTCTCGCAACGAAAATAAACGGCAAAAGTAGGAAGTTATGGTGAATTTCAATTGGCATGTAAAAATACGAATCAGCAATTTGTGAGATGACAAGAATCTATGGTAAGAAAATGGAGGTTCCACCTTCCAAACGTATTCGGTGAATAGTTGCACTACATAGGAACACGCGCTAGAATTGCGAAATTTCCTTCTCGCTCACGTTTCTCTCTACCTCACTAAGTAGTAGTCGGCAAAATTTCCCTAATGGAGGAAATAAGAACGTATGATTTCTAATGTTTAATTCTACAAAAACTACATTTACCTGACGAAAAAACGGCTGAATTGATTTTCCTTAAGAGATAGTCTGAATTTAGTCTATTAATCTGAAGACAGCTGTGAAACAGCCCATTAGAGAACAGAGAACGTCGCCACCAACCAAAAAATTAGAGTTATGTACATTATTATATATAAGGTCGTGAATATATCAGTTTATTTGTAGTTCCTATTTTCCATTAATCTTCTTTCTTGCTCACATGTTTTCACCATGGTATTCTCAGCATTGACTTGTATGAAATCTAAGATAAAATCACATTCTTTATATTGCTCCTGCTACTACTTATAGCAATAATAAATATGGCGTTGATAATGATAACAGGTAGGGTAAAATAAGCAAAAACATTTTAAAGAATAAAAAGAGAGAAATGAGTTTTTTTTTTTTTTTTTGGCGGGGTGGGGGTGAAGAAAATGATTGAGTAATAAGGAACAGGAACCGTAGGTGGATGAAAGGGCTTCCTGAAAGAAGCAGCGTAAAATCGATAATCGATGAAGTGTAAAAAATAATTGAAAACTGATTGGAGAATCACCGAGGAAAAGATTCTTAACTTAATCCCGGCAAGCACAAGATGGAGGAACAAAGAAAAGAAATCATTTTGAAATATAATAACTAGAATGAAACGGAACGAAAGAAGATAAAAGAGTCGGGTTAAAATAAAATGAAACCGAATCGAAATGACAGGTTTCGACCGGATAAGAGTAAATATATATATATATATATATATATATACATATATATATATATATATATATATATATATATATATATATATATATATATATATATAATATATATATATATATATATATATATATATATATATATATATATATATACATACATATATACATACATATATATATATACATACATACATATATACATACATATATATATATACATACATATATATATATACATACATATATATATATATATACATACATATATATATATATATACATATATACATACATATATATATATATATACATACATATATACATACATATATATATATACATACATATATATATATATACATACATATATATATATATATATACATATATATATATATATACATATATACATACATATATACATATATATACATACATATATACATACATACATATATATATATATATATATATATATATATATATATATATATATATATATATATATATGTATATTCAAAAAAGTAAAATTGATTTTTTAAAAGGAGTGAATATGAAAAAAATTGATCGAAAACAAGGAAATATAAGATAGAAATAACAAAAAAAAAAAAAAAAAAAAAAAAAAAAACGGAGTTGAAAATGAAATAAAATTGGGGGATAAATGAAAATAAATTGAAATAGGGAATAATAAAATAAAAATAAAACGGCCAAATAGTAAAAACAAGGAGAAAGTCAATCACAGTAGAGAAAGTGAGAAACTCATGCCATAAAATATGAAAATGAGAAAACCTCAGACAAAAGAATAGAAACATAAGAAAATATTGCGAATAAAAAGAAAATTCCAAACCAAGGAAAATGAATAACTATACAGCTAATATTTAATTATATAGGATATGATAAAAGTAAAAATAAGATTTAATATTAAAATAATAAATATATATATATATATACATATATATAATTTCTATCATTTATATATATATATATATATATATATATATATATATATATATATATATATATATAAACTGCGATGAATAATACATACGTCTACGTTTTTATCATACTTATCATTTATCTTTCCATTCTTATACTGCCCTTACTCGCCTTGCCCCGCACTCATTCTCATTTTCACACACACACACACATTTATGTTTGTATGTGTGTGTTATATATATATATATATATATATATATATATATATATATATATATATATATATATATATATATATATATATATATATATATATATATATATATATATATTATTTGTGTATTTATTTCTGAGATTTTACTCGATATTGTATCAAGTTCGAGCCGGGATTCCCAGAAAGTTTTTTCAAAGTGTGATCAGAATCCGATTTTTCTGCAGAAATCTTTCTTCTTTTTCTTCCTTTCTTCTACTACTACTGCTTCTTCTTCTACTTCTTTTTTTAATACTTCATGTTCTTTTCTACTTTTTCTACTACTGATACTTCTTTTTCTCCCTCTACTACCACTACTACTACTACTTATTTTTATCATTATTCTTTTTCTTCTTCTTTTTCTTCTTCTCCTCCTCCCTCCTCTACTTCTTCTCATCCTACTGCAACTACTACATTTCTTCTTCTTCTACTACTTCTAATACTACTACTTCTAATACTACTACTTCTAATACTACTATGAATTCTTCTTTGTTCTACTACTCTTTCTACTACTAAATCTTTTTCATCTAATACTTTTACTTCTTCATCTTCTTCTACTACTACTACTCTTTCACATTATTAGTACTATTATTATTATTAATAATAGTAGTAGTCGTATCCTTTTTCTTTAGTTAGATCGTTAGCATCCATGTGACGCCCTGACAATAATATATAAATAATAAACTTTTCCATTTTGATCAACAGGAAAAACAGAAAAGTCATATCAGATGTGGCGTTTTGTTTCAGTGACCAAATTAAAGAAGGGAAGAAAGATAAGAGACGCTCATTTTTCTCTGTAAATGAAGAGCCGAAATTGTCACCTCTTTTTCTGTTATGATTTGCTAATGAAAATCTGTCTCTCAATTTCCATCTTCTGTGATGAATTCTTTTTATGCGCCATGTTCTTTGAGGATGTGGCCGACTATGGATTCCTACAATCCCCAGTCATTTCTGACTCTCCTTAATATTATTCTTCTTTGTGCCGCTTACTTCTTCTTTGTGTCGTGTCTATTAACTATACAGTTTTGAGGAAAAAAAATATTACCAACAATACTTCTTTGAAAAAAAATTTAAAAAAATATTACCAGCAATACATTTTTGAAGGAAATAATATTACTAGAAATAGATTTTTGACAAAACAAAATATTATCAGGTCGACATTAAATAACACATTGAGGTTAATATGCCGTAAAACCAAACAAACCAACAAACCAAACCAACATCTAATTCAAAACAATGTTTTCACAATAACAATGTTATTATTCGAAACTGGAAAGTGTTTCAGGTATCGAAATATTTATATATCAAATATAACGTGAATTTTAGCTTATGACATCAGTTTTATGTTTCAGTTTTTCAAATAACTTTTTTGTGATTTTCTTTTGAGACAATGTTGTAACCATCATATTAGAAATAAATATGTAATAGTATAGTTATTAATATTTATTTTTTAATTTCAGATATATAAACTTTTCTCCTCGGTTGTAAGAATGATATAAAGTAAAAAAAAATTGTTACTGTTCACGTATTGTTTGATTAAATCATAAGGATGGAAATTACGATAAAGGTGAACAGAGATCAGTAAACAATAAAGAAATAATGTAATTGAAAAACATTGCAAGATAACAATAAAAAAGAAAACATTCTTTTAAGAATATCGCAAAAAGAGAATCGAGAAATTTTAAAAAGACAATAAGCCAAAAAATTAGATTAGCCATCAAAAATATATGGCTTCAGTAACTTCCGTACGGCAGTAACCTAAATTCCCTCTGACTTTTCTATAGACATTGTTCTGAATCGTCTTGAGGCAACTGAAAGGTGGCTTTACAGAACGATGCTGAAAATACTGTGGACTGAAAAGGAGAGTAATGCAAAGGTTTTAAGCAAAAAAGAAACAAAAAGGAGAGTGCTATTTACAATAAGAAAAAATATATGAACATCCTTGAATACAATGAGAAAAATGGTCTTGGAGAATTTGACGCTCACAGGACGCAGTGAAGACAAAAGAGAGACTAACAGCGAATAACCTACTTAACAAGTTGTTAAAAATGGATATCTTAGTTAGAAATGTATAGACAGTTTTGGAGAAGTTTGATCGTCCACGTCCTGACAGAGCACATATAATAATAATTATTATTATCTGTTTTGTTATCCTCTCCGACTAGATGTTTCGCTCGGTTGGTGGTCGTCATATTTCGTCTGAGTTACACAAGACGTTTGCATACAAGAAGCGCTAACATCTGCACACGGTCATTGATGACACACAAGTAGTTTTTTGAGGCAGAAAGATTGCTTAAAATATATCCGAGTGGCGAACCACAAAAGGAACAATTTCAGTTGCTGCTTGGTATATTTATTTGATTTTCCTTACCAAGTGCCGCTACCGCTGTATTTTCACCTGCTCAGCGTGCACGATGTTCGTTCTTATCCCAAGGTACAACAATGTCTATTAGGATGCATTCATAGCTGACCTCGGGTACGAATGTGATGAGAATTGTGGATTCCTCTGCAAACGCTTGTCAGTCAAGGTGGTCGTATCACATATGAGCTTCTATGTCTCATTCTCGGCTGCTGATAAGGGTGATTGCTCGCGAAGATATGCTTTCTGAGAGACACTTTGTCACAGTGCCGCCTGCTCCCTTGTGGTATGAACTGGACGAACAGCGTGAAGAATATATCAAAATCAATCTTATACGTAATAACGTTATTTGTGCTTAAATCATCAATGACTTCGTTTGAATCTCTGTGTATTATATCATTTTTATCCTCAGAGACTCTCTCCGGTTTATTCTTATACCAATTTTTATTATTATTATTATTATTATTATTATTATTATTATTTTGAAATAGTTCTTTTGGACCTGCATTTCCATTTTTCCAATTAAGCAAAAAGGCAGATATTAACAAAAAATGAAAGCTTTAATAGGCAAAGCTCTTCGCAGGATAAATCTATTTCTGTGATTTACAGGATAGACGATACAACAGGTATTTTCTTTTGATATTGTCTTGAGTTTCTTTCTTTATTACACCCAAAGCTCCAACCACAAAAGGTACAGTGTAATTGCTTAAATGCCACGTATTTTTTTAAATTTATTTCCGTCACAAGAATTTTGTAATTTTTGTAATTAAAAAAAGAGCTAACATAGATATATATTTTGGTCCCTTGGTATGCTCATGTAAATCAATGTGCAAAGTTTTTGTTTACTATCTTCGATAATAATCTCTGGGAGATTTTCTTGTACATTTCCGAGTGGATGACAACAAAAACATCTACCAAATATTACAAACAAATGTGAATTTCTGACGATACAATATGCCTGAAAAATATTTCTGTTACTCTTGGATTCCAGTAGGGTACTCTTTAGTAAATATAAGAAAATTAGTTTAATTTCAAGGAGACTCATCATCTTCTTCTTCTTCTTCTTCTTATTATTATTATTATTATTATTATTATTATTATTATTATTATTATTATTATTATTATTTTCTTTGATTTCTATTGTTCCCAACCAGAGACCTAAGGTCAGAAATGACTTCAGAACATTTACTATTGATCATTTTTTATAAAAATGTAAATAAAATAATACCCTGAGCTCATCCGCATATTGCATCGATAATGCCCTTCGTAAGGTGTGTGTTGTACTTGTGAGAACATTATTTTTCATTTTTGAAGGCATGGCCTACAAATTATAAAATCAGTGAGTCTATCGGGATCATTTCCAACCAATCCGAGGGTTCCAACTACAACTGCTCTTATTGATGTCAATATGTGCCACATTTTTTAGATTTCCACTAAGACAGATCCTTGTATTTTGATAGTTTTGTTGAGGATCTTCAAATATAAGTTACAATCTCTAGGGGCTGCCATATGAATAAGAAAGCACATTCTGATTTTGTGGTATTTGATCACGATGCCTGGGCGATTAGCTCTGATTGTTCTGTGGGTGTGTGTATAAGTCCCACAAAATTGTTACAGGTCCTATCTCTGTTACTGGGCCTGAATTATGTTCATGCCAGTTCCTTGCAAATTCCTTTCCGTAAAAGCTGAATATTTTCCAGTGCATATATTGGCTAACTGTGTCATGTTTCATATTCTGTGGGTCCTATCACCGTACAACTTCACACAGGATGGGAAACTCTTTCGGGATCTTTATCACAAAATTTCGGGTCAACACTTGCTAATTTCTAGTTAGCAAGAATTAGTCCCGTGAGGAGGAGGGGGGAGAAGTTGTTGTTATTGTTAATAATAATAATAATAATAATAATAATAATAATAATAATAACAATATTATTATTATTATTATTATTATTATTATTATTATTATTATTATTATCATTTTTATTTTCTTTGCTTTCTGGCGTTTACACATTTCTTTCCGGGTCCCACCCAGGGACCTAAGGTTAGAAATGGCATCATAACACTTTTCACTGACAAAAAAAAAATAAATAAAATAAAATAAAATAAAATAATTACATAGATAAAGCCCTTCGTAAAGTGTAGGCTGTACTTGTCAGAACAATTTTTTGTCCTTGAGGCATGGGCTTCCAGGAATCCCTGCAATTAGTCTACTGCAATCTTTTCCAACCGGTCCTAGGGCTCCAACTACAACAGGGATTGTTGATGTTCCCATATGCCACATTTTCGAGACCTCTATTTCTAGGTCCTTGTATTTTGATAGCTTTTTGAATATCTTCAAAGATACATTGCAGTCAGCAGGGACTGCCATATCAATAAGGAGGCACCGTTTTTGTTTGTGGTCTTTAATAACAATATCTGGGCGGTTGGCCTTGATTGTTCTGTCAGTGTGAATTGTGTAGTCCCATAGAATTGTAACAGGTCCTATCTCCGTAACCGGGTCTGGGTGGTGTTGGTACCAGTTTCTTTCAGTTTCCTTCCCGTAGGAGTTGCAGATTTTCCAGTGCAGATATTGGCCCACTCTGTCATGTTGGGTTTTATATTCAGTGGGTGCCAACATCGTGCAACCTGATACAAGATGATCAATCGTTTCTGGATATTTATCACAGAATCTGCATTTTGGGCTGACACAATATTTTAGTATATGTGCTTGATAATTCCTAGTTAGCAAGCATTGGTCCTGCGCAGCAAGGATAAAACCTTCAGTTTCCGCTTTCAACCCTGCACTGCGTAGCCACTGATGGGTACGGGTTTTGTCTACATCAGCTTGTTTGATACGGGCAGAGTATTGGCCATGAAGCGGTATATCTTGCCATCGCTTCTGTATCTGGTCGGTTGCATTCGTCTTTGCTGTCTTTTTCAAGTATTTTGCAGTTTCAGCCGGTGTATTGTGCTGTACTTGCATCTCTACGCCCATTTGAAGCTCCAGTTTGAATTTGTTGGCTTCTTTCATTACGGAGTAAAGACGCTTACTACTTTCATGTTCCTTGACGCATACCATCATCCAGTCTTCTGTAGTTTCCAAGTATTTTAGGAGGCCAATTGTTGTAGTTTTGTAGGACAGTTCTAGTTGAACTAATCCTCTGCCTCCTTCGGATCTGGGTACATACAGACGATCAACATCAGCTTTGAGATTATTATTATTATTATTATTATTATTATTATTATTATTATTATTATTATTATTTTTTTGATTTCTGGCGTTTACACATTTCATTCCGGGTCGCGGGACATAAGGATAGAAATGGCATCATGACACATCCCACTGACAAGAAAAAAAATATTACATAGGTAAAGCCCTTCGTAAAGTGTGGGCTGTACTTGTCAGAACAATTGTTTGTATCTCTTTGAGGCATGGAGTTCCAGGAATCCCTTCAATTAGTCTACTGGAATCTTTTCCAACCAATCCTAGGGCTCCAACTACAACAGGGATTGTTGATGTTCCCATATGCCACATTTTTGAGATTATTATTATTATCTGGTTAAAACACGGAGTGCAACTATATTCTTTTTTTTCTCGTCTTAAAATGAGAGTTAACGGCGCTGTCGTTTGAAGTCATTCCTTAGTTCAAAATGATTATTATTCTTAATGCATCGTACCCACTAAAGAAATGAAAACTTTCCAGTCCTACGAAACAAGATAATTCTTCCTTTACTTTTATTTTAACTTGTCAGGCGCTAAAATATTTAAACATTATGTCATAACGTACAATCAAACATTTAATCAAATAGTGCGACTTT
>OZ010590.1:23555280-23572780 GCA_963932145.1 Acanthosepion lycidas | reverse complement strand
ATAAGAAAAGGAATGCAAACCATTTGCAATCTTGCAGATCCTGCGAATGCCTGATTAAACATCTGCAAATATAGTAGGGTGTGTTCTACGCGTTCATTCAGAAAGCATTGGTAGTTTAAGGAGATTTGCCATCATTGTAGCCATAAAGATAATCCTCCAGACAGCTTGTGGATAGGTTAAATAATATAAGTACTGAAAAGTTATCGGCCTAATGCCTTTCCTGAGTTGATACTTCAATGAGTAAAAATCATCTTTTTTTTTTTATTTACATGCGGACTATTTTCATCGTCGTCGTTTTTTTTTGGGGGGGGGGTGGAGTTGCTTCCTTCGACAGGTGATTCATCACTGCAATGTCGGTGGGAAGAAATATTGCTCCAGGAAAAAGTGTCTCTGCCAATTCCAGGTAAGAAAAAACCTTACAAGACATCTTCAGACTGCATCGAGACAGTTGACCCACGTCATGAACTTTGGAAAGTAGGTGTAGTCTGGTTAAATGCACGTGTATCAAGTAGAAGTTCACGTGATGATTTTAGAGCTTTTCTTCCTTTTAAATGTCAACAGAGAAATATATTCATTACATAATTTCTCTGTGTCTTGATCTTATGTCTTATGAATGGAATCCCAAATATTTACTTCGAATGTGATTGTTGATCTCTGTGGATTTTCGAAAAACCAGCATCTCGATATTCCACATGTTTTTTTTCCCATCTGATGTTCCGGACGGATCGGATAATTCTTTGGTGAAATTCGTTGAGAAAGATAAAATCGAAGCTCTATAGCATGTAGGTCTCGCAGCCATAATATAAGTTGGATATTACGGCTTCTTTGTAGATAAATATATTCGTTTGCCACAGTTACTTCCGGTGGAAGATGTCTTTCGGAGTGCGTTTCTGTACAGTACATCAACGAACTTAATTTTTTATGAGACTCGTAGTCAACATTAATTTGTGTACTTTTATTAGATCCCAAATCATTTCATTAATTTTGAATCAATCATTACTTCAACTCTAGTTTTCCCTTTTTTTATCGCAACATTTATCAATCCTGATTCACGAACAAGAGCACTCCGACGTACATTGATGGTTAGCATGCTTGTCTCGATAGATAAATTACGACTGAATATCGATTTCGATTCATGCCTAACGCTCCATAATTTCGGCCTCGGGTCACATCTGAGTCATGCTCAGAAAATCGGCATCCTGTTTCACGAGCAAATGAAACTTTACTTTTTAAATGAAGAGCGTATGCCGGTTCAATCATAATATGGAACTTGAACCTTCATTAATTCACATTCAGTTTTATTCAACTCTTCATTTCGGCAATTATTCTAAGATATCTATCTATATTTCTGAGATAAGGTATTATGTACACTATTTGCATTATTCGGACTATTGTCCTCATCTTTGTCTCCATATTTATTCCACGTTTTGGGCGTTGTACTGTCCGTCCTTCTTCAAGTGGTTGGAATGTCGAACTGAACCCTTTATTTCGTTCACTGGGGTGTACTGTTCTTGTTCCACGTGCCATGTTTTTAATAGATGTCATTTATCAGTTATCTCCTGTTAATTCTCCTCCATACTTTCTCCTGTTTGGTTCCTGTCACTGGATCTAACCAATAACTTTATCCACTGTGTCATGTGTTCTTGAGGACACCTGTGTATGAAATTCTGGGTATTATAATGAGCGAAATACAGGGTTCCGTTCGACATTCCAACCACCTGAAGGAGGGTGTAGCGTACAACGGCCAAAACGTTATAATAAATCTGGCGAAAAAGATGAGGACAATAGTCCAAATAATGAAAAATATTATTCTAAGCTAGTTTGAGTATGGAAGCCTAACGTCATCATCGGACATGTGGTCCTTATACTGATTCCATATATTACTCTATTCTCGGTCTTATGTGGCCCTTGAAAATGTAGAGGATAACAAAGGGAGCAAGGGATTTGCTGAAACGGTACTGGAAAACGATTTTTTCCAGACATTATAGGCGTTGGGTCGTATGTACGTGTTCCACTTCAGTTATGGGGTGAGCTTAAGTTCCAGCAGGCTCTCAAATCACGGGGCCTCCCTGAAAGAACACCAGTCCATTGTAATACGAGAGTCATTCAATAAATAAGGTGAATTATTCGGTATACAGACTTCTAATACAGATAAAAGCTTATCTTTTTTTTCAACGTAGTCTCCCAGCACTGTCACACACTTTTCTCATCTGTGCACAAGCTTCCGTTTTTCCTCAGCGTAAAAATCTTTGGACTGATGTCCCAGCCAGTCGCTAACAACACTTTTGACTTCATCATCACTTTCAAACTTCGTGCCTCTCGTGAACGCTTTAAAGGGACCAAGGTGAAACTCTGAAGGGGCAAGGTCCGGGCTGTAAGGGGGATAAGGGAGCCCAGCTCGTTGATGGTCTGCACCGTTTGGTCTGCTGTGTGAGGCCTTGCGTTGTCATGATGCAATATGACTCCTTCTGACTGATGACCCCTGCGTTTGTTCTTTATGTCTTTCTTGACCTGCCTCAGCAGTTCACAGTAGTTCTTCTGTCAGACTGAAAGAGGTCATTGACTGATTCGATCACCTCAGGAGACCTCACTTCTGTAGGCCTCCCAGGCCTGTCTTCATCCTCAACACTGCCCCGTCCTTCTTTAAACAATTTAGCCCACTTGTAGACATTTTTTGGCTGAAACATGTGGTACCATACACAGTTGACATTCTCCTATGAATTTCAACTGGTTTGCACCCTTCAGCAACCAAAAACTTGATAACTGACCGTTCAATCCTGGAGCATGTTTCTTGGTTGGCCATCTTTGTTCATCGCCAAAACTCTCAAAGTTTTTTTTTTTTAATCTGCAAAAGAAATTAAATCCATTTGAAAAAGAAGTAAAAAAGAAAAAAAAGAAAAAAAGGAAGCTTCTATCTGTATTAGAAGACCTTATACCAAAATATTCACTTTATTTATTGAATGGCCATCATAGATTTAAATTCATCGTCAGAAAATTGCTTCAGAAGATTGTGAAATTGCTTTTAAAATGGTTTCCATACATGATAGAAACGGTACAATTTTTACTACCTACAGATACTCATGTTTTTGTAAAAATTATTTTTTGTTTTATATTATTCAGTCTTTCAGCGACCACCTAGTATACACACACACACACAAACACACACACACACACACACACATATATATATATATATATATATATATATATATATATATATATATATATATAAACTTCCGAATTTTACGTCGTTTTTAATGAAACATGTATAAACGAAGGATTACTGCCTAAATATGCAACTATATATATATATATATATATATATATATATATATATATATATATATATATATATATATATATATATCATTAGCAGTTCCTCAGTTTGATTGCGTCAAGCTAGGATTGATTGAAAACAATGTCAGAGTTTCTACCACTGAACTATCTTCATTCGACAGAATGAGCTAGCCAAATCTAACGTATTTTTTAAAGAATGTAAACAAATGCCAATCAGCCATAGGGCTCGAGACACTCTACTGAAGAGCTTTGCATTAGTGCAGGTGGCTGTTGTTTATAGAATTAGCTTGTCATTCAACAGTGCCCAATTGAAATATATTTTCAAGATCTAAATTATGACTCTTATGGTGAGGATGGAACTTCACTAGTTTCCTTTTGGGGGCATTGAATGTGAACAGCCAGTGACTTCATTGAAAATTATGAAACACTTACAAAAACAAAGGTATTCAATATTGTTTATTTTTTTTTATAGATCATATGCACGAGTTCCACATAAGGTATGGTTTGACTTTAATTCCCAATAAGCTCTCAAGTCCCTGAGTCTCCCTTAAAAAATTGTATCTTGTTTGTTTGTTGTTGTTTTTTTTTAATAGATCTTCAGTTCTTTTTTAATGCAAAATTTATCCATCCTTTTTCTCGAACTAAAGAAAATTTATTTTCGATAGTATGTTATAGCATTGGACGAAGTTCATGTGCTGGTTAAAAGATAACATGAAGATTGATTGATTATTAATTAACATAAAATTTTATTCAATTCTGCACTTCGACGACTATTTTCCGTGAGTGTCCGATACGTCATCCTTACACGATCGTTAAATGTCAATGACACGTTCCCCTCTTTCCGGGAAAGATGTTTATATATCTAACGATTTTCCTCAAATACAAATATATCAGACGTATTTTAGTCCACGGGTGTTCACATCACGAGTTCACCACTGACGCAGATTCAAACAGGGGTCGTAAAATGTCAAGTCTGCACTTGACTTATTCTATGAAATTGATTGCCACACATAGGTATAGTACCACATCTTTGATTGACTTTATAATACGATATTATTTCTTATTGCTTTAAATGTTACCTTTAGAAGGTACCCGTGTTTCATTCTACTTGCTTGATTTTGATTTTTCTTAAAAAGAAAAACTGATGTCAGCCTAACTACGACATTATTTCTTATTGGTTTAAATATTATCTTTAGAAGGTACTGGTGTTTCATTCTGTTTGCCTGATTTTCAATTTTCTTAAAAAGAAAATTTGATGTCACCCTGACTAGATTGCGTAGTCCTATTATATGGAAATGTACCCGATCCGATAGGATTCGAACATGTATTTTTCTTTTTTTATAAAGGTAAGTTAATGAGAATAGAGGTTCGATTCGTGTCAAGAGGTGCATTTTTTTTCCTTTCTAGGATCTCTCGATCTACTGGTTGACATTAATTGCACTGGCTAAGAAAAACAAATCTCTAAAAATAACGTTTATCGTAGTAAGAAATCCTCTATTGTAGTGTGTCTACATATTTCAGGATCGTTTCTAGCATCTGATTACCATTTGAAAATAAATTCAAACACCTCTTTGCAATAATTGCTCTTTCGGTGTGCAAGTTTTTTTTTTTTTTTTTAATGATAATAATCGTTTTCTGTTTGAGTGTGATTTTCTTGAGTGACAATTGTCAGAACTTTTCACCAAAATACTCTTCTCAGTCAGAATGGCTCCGTATTCATTTTCCCTGACTTGCGTCACACCCGTCCGCATCCTAACCTCAGTCGCCCACCAAGTCCCAGAATAATAAATACTATTTCGGTATCGTCATGAAGGCCCAGCAATCGGCGGACCAAATAAGGATGTCTCGCAAGCCTTCGCGCCAAAATACACTCCCTCGCCGAACCCATTCACTTCTTCTTCTACTTTCCTCTTCTTCATTTGCTGTCCTTAGCTGTAACCATCTCATAGATTCTTCACATAATTAGCCCCTCCCACTTCTTTTGTTGTCTCTTTGTCTTCTCCCATCTAAATATAACTCTACTGAACTAAGCTAAAATCAACCGACAGCCCCACGCCTTTCCCTTCATACAAACAACCTTCTCTCTTTTCTCACCGCAACCACCCTGCCCCAGAGACGTAAGAATGTATAGTTTGGCCATGGTTATTTCTTGCTTTCGGCATTTCAAGTTTCAAGGGACGCAGAGTCACGCGAAAGCACTCCCCTGCAGTGTTGAAAATCTAAAAGTCTTATACCTAGGAATCATACCTTTTCTACGTCGGACTCAAAGCCGACCGTTCCATTATTCATAGGTGTTGGCTGGCTTTTGAAGTTATTTCAGGATTCCATCACCACCACCCTGAGTAGGGCTAATATTAAGAATACTGCTGATAACAAGTTTCCGGTAACACCACCGGAAGTCCTTGTCCGTTGCCGAGAGTTGAAATTGCTTCTAATAAGCAGCTTTCGGCTCAAAGCCAACATGCCGGACGTTTTCACCGGTAATTTCACTAGACGTTAATAATTAATTTTTGTACCACAGACGCTTCGCCTGTCACGTGAAATTGCAATCGTGATTACTAGCATTAAAAATCATGTGAAGAAATAATGAAAAAAAAAAAAACAACTTTCGTTACTTTCTGTTTATTCTGGGGTTAATATCAATTTCTGTCTAGAATCTATGATTTTATATTTAATTTTATATTTAAATTTTCTTTCGGAGCAAATATTTGAATTGATTTCAGTTTAAGGCGGAGTGACAGTGGAAAATCGGTTAAGTTTAGAATTTAAAGGTCATTTCATTGTATTTCTGAAATCTATTCGCTTGAATTTCTTGTCTATTTAGGAGTCAAAAGGTTTGAGTTGAACATGCAAACTGCAAAGTTATATTTATTTTATAATTATTTAATAAATATTCCTAATTATTTAGTATATTTTCTTTATCTTCTGCTGTGCCGATGGTTTATTGAAGCCGAAGACATATAAATCTATTCCTTCTATATCGTTATGTTTTCGTCGATATCATCAAATTCTGTGAATGCAACAAAATTGGTTAAAAGGAATATAAACAAGAAACTGTGATGAAAAAAAAACAAGAATTACACAGGTGAAACATCTAGAAACTGAAATAAAAGAATATATGAACAGAATTTTTTTTTTCGAAACAACACGCTACACACATTCGTTAAAAGTAATAAGACTAGCGAAGATCTGGGCATAAATATGTAGTTTTTAAAGCCAAACATTCTTAGAAAATGAACTTCTGATCTTCTACGGTAAAAATAGTTCCTAGTTTAGAAGCATTTAACTTCCCTTGAGTAAAAAAAAATCAACGATCATTATCTAGTATATTTCAAAACAGTAATAAAAAAAATAGCAGAAAAAGGTGGTAAAAAACAGAATATTATCGTCTGGACCCGCATCTAGATACACTAAACGCCAACATTTTAAGAGTTCAACATAAAGTTAAGTCTCTCAGTAAAATCTGAATTTTCTCAATGTTTATTTATAATCGAAATTTTTTTGATTATTTCCCGATAGTTTAAAAGGTTTGATGAAGTTAAACTGGGAGCTTATATTGACAATAACCTTCAATTAGTTGTTAAATGGCACAAGAAATGACTTGTTAAGTTGATGTCTCCGAAACGAAAATGCTATCTTTTAGTCATCTTAAGATAACTAATGTTTGGTCATAAACCAGCATGGTTGATGCTAACCTCCAGGTAAGCAAATCATTGCAATTTATTAGTTTCATGCTTTCCACTCACATGAACTTGGTCGATTATATTGAATCAAGTGGCAGATTTTCTGCTAGGAAGAATAATTCAATGTGTCGTGTTTTGTTACTTCAGCACGCTTTTGATTTTTGGTTCATATTGTAACCTGATAGACGAGATTGAACTCATTTCAATTTCTTAGTTCTAAGTATCCGATTTATTCAATGTCTCGTCGACACATCAATTAATGTTTTCTATCTGTAGATGTCGAGTCATGTGGACTGTCGCTAAAAATAAAAAAATAAACAAACAACTGTGCTGGTTAACAGAAAACACATGGCTTGAGAATTTTTGACGGCAGTAAATGATAATATTGATAAATCGAAATTAAAAATGATGACATAATCAAGGTGTTGAGATTCCGCACGACTTCATATAAAATGTTAGGAAGGAAACTCCAACAAATGCTGGAAAGAGCAATAAGAATTCACGTGGATCTATCAGGTCATCCCATAAGTTCTCTCCGAATTTTGAATAAAGAAAACAAGTGACCAAATGTTACATTAATTACAGATTCAATCAACAATGTATTTTCCCTGATTCTATGACTTCCTTCCATCTATTAACAAGCTTACTAATTCGATTACTGGAAAAAGATTTTTGGCTTTGATTCGAAGAACTCATAAATGTTAGATTTAAGCTCTTCCTGTGTTACAAAAGCTCTTTCTTCCAAATGATTCTGTAAGCTACGAAACAAATGGTACTCTGAAGGAGCAAGATTGGGAGGATAAGGTGGATGAGGAATTTTATCCCAACCAATTTCTTCGATCTTTTGTGACGTGATTCTTGCTGTGTGGGTCCGCCCATTCTCCTGATAAAACATCATCACTTTTTGATTTACTAGAGCAGGTCTTTTTTCCTCAAAGCTTGGTTGAAACGCTCTAATTGCTGACAGTATATTTGAGCATTAATTGTTGCATTAGATGGTAAGAATTCAAAGTGGATTATTCCTTGGCGATCCTACCAGATTGAAAGAAGATCCTTTTGCCCATGAAGTTCCCTCCTCGGCTATGGCTGCGGTCATTCCCCTTTACCAAGCCACTGTCTACGACGCTTAACATTTCGATAAAAGATCCATTTTTCGTTGCCAGTCACAAGTCTATCCAAAAAAGGTGAAACAAGTTGGCGAGAATGGAGAGAAGAGCAGATATCAACTCGAGATTTGAGGTTGTTTTCAGACAATTCATGAGGCACACATTTTCCAAGTTTAAGAATGTTTCCAAGTTGTTGAAGATGACGATGGACAGTTGTATGGTTTGAACCGAGAACCACTGCTAATTCGTCAACTGATAAAGCAGGATTTTCTTCAAGAAGCCTTTCATCAAACTCAACTGAACGTCTGGTTCGATCTTGATCTTGAAGGGTGAAATCTCCACCTCTTAATTTTGCAAACCATCTTCTGCAAGTTCTTTCATTCACACATTCCTCTCCATAAACTGAGTGAATGTTTCTAGCCGCTTCGGCTGCTGAGTTTCCTTTCTTGAACTAATAAAGCATTACGTGCCTGAAATGATTCTTGGGTACTTACATGTTATCAGGGTTTTAATCAAACAAAATTTAATTTTATTGTTCTCTGAAATAATATTTCATCGGTTTAAATGCATCTAAACATTAAAATAATGTTCAGCTCCATTAGACATTATAAAATAGTCTTTAAATTTCGTTCATTTTAGCAAAAAGTTAAAATTCGGACAGAACTTATGAGATGACCTGATAGTAAATAATAAATACTGCGATTATCAATGTGTATAAAAGCGTTATAAGAAATCTAGTATAGGAGATGAGGAAATTGAACATAGAATAGGCTGCGTTAGAAGTAGTTTTATCCGATGCCACAAAGCCCGTCAAAACGAAAACATTCACCTTAAAACCGGAATCATGTTTTCATGCGGACGTCATTAATGGTTCCAAACAAGTTCAGAAATCTTTAAACTGTCAGTTTTATTCTAACATTTTTCTCCGTCCAGTGTTTAAAATGACTTTAAGCAAATGAAACCGGCGGGGTTTTGCGAAGGCCACCCTTCTTCGAAGCTTGGGGACTGGACTTACAGAATCACAGAGAATTGCACTCTGTGAGAGAAATCACGGCTAATAAGAATTTTGAACAGCAGCAACAGCTAAAATGACCATCACATGTAAAGAGACAATAAAGACAAAAATTAAGATGTTGACGTTCCGCAGCACTATAAATAAAATGTTAGGAAGGAAACTTCAACCAGTACCGGAAAGAACAATAACAGTTACTAGGTTGGAGAAACCTGTTTTCCTGAAAATTAGTTTAAGAAAATTATTATATTAATTTTAACCGTCAGTAGTAGAAGTTGCTCGGATAATGAATGTCGAAAGTTTCCTCATAAGGAAACAGCTAATATTGGCATTACCATTACGCTAGATATTCCTGTTGGCTTGATTTAGTATTTTTCCTATTCTTTGATGAGTAGCTCGTCCTTTTATTCGAATTTGATTAATAATAGCGTAAATGTTTGTAGTTTCAATATAATCTTCGTAGTTTTGATTTCTATCCTAAATTATTTTATTTTTTATTTTTTTTTTGCCTTCATTTATAAACTGTAAAGATCCAAAAGGCTCTTATCTCCCTTTGATTGAGATGACATCACAGAGGTCACGTCCTGACCGCTTAGTAAACTCACTTGATAGAATGACGAAAGTCGACAATTCGTCAGTCAGTTTCCAGGAGTGGAACTGTAATTTTGCTTTTTGTTTTCAATTTTTTTTTTTTTGTTTTAGTACGGGCCAACATAAACCGGCCTCGCCCGAGCCAGCCGCTAAAAGTTCAGCTTACGAGTCACCTGGCTTTTTTTTTTTCCTTTTTTTTAAAATTATGTCTTCAGCAGATATAAAGAATATCTGTTACAAAGTCCCTATGTTCGGAAAAAAACAAAAACTCACCCTTTCCTGTTTGAGAAATAGATTGTCGCTGTATACGTAGAAGATAAATCAGCACTACTGGATTCCACATTGGAAATCCTAAATATGTCTTCTCCACTAACAGTTATGTATCTTCATTTTCGCACTGCTTGTGTGGTATATATATATATATATATATATATATATATATATATATATATATATATATATATATATATATATATTATAGTTTCTATGTGTGCGTTACGTGCAAATAGGTTTATATAGTTTTCTGCATGACTTAGAGGTATAAAAATCTCCCTAAGAACATAACATGTTTATCATTTCTCATCTTTTGGCCATTCCATTCTGTCTGTGAAAATAAGGTGTTATTATATCATAGATATAATAATATCCATAATGGGGCAGATTTAAATGGAAAGGATATTCATTTCTTCTATAGGTCACCTATTAACTAGTTTGTCGGTGCCATATGATACTATAAACCCTATTAACCGATATGATATTAGTTACCTTATTAACAGCTACCCGTCAACTTTCATGCATTTATTTTGTTATCGCAATTAATTTAAATACGCATATATGACATATTCATAATTATTGTATCTATGTGTTTAGTTTTTTTTTCTTTTCACTTGCGTTGTTAGGCGTCTCGGAGAGACACAGTCATCTGTGAGCGGTAAGGCGAGTGACTTTGAGGAGAGATATCTCATGGGCTCTGAGAGTGTCTGCCACTGAGTCGCTCTAGCGTCTTCTTCGTCCGCCTTTTGACTCTCCAGCCAGTGTACCTGATGGTGTATGCTCGTAAGCCTGGTTGTTTGATAGGCATATGTTTGAGGTGTCCGAACCACTTGATAATGTCGTTCGATGTGTTGTATGATTGGTATTGCTCCAACCATATCTCTTATTTCATCATTCCTGATCTTATCTCGTCTGCTCTTTTTCATTGACTTCCTCAGGTATTTCATCTCACAGCTGACCTGTTTCCTCTCATGGCTTTTTGTTAGGGGTCATGTCTGGCACTGATATGCCAGTGTTGGTAGAAAAATGGCGTTGATGCGATTTGCCTTGGTGCTCATGGAAAAGCTAGCATGTTTTAGAGCAAGTTGGTAACTGACTGCGTTGGTGTTCTGACATCTGGTTTCGATTTCTCTGTCGAACTTGACTTTTTCAGTAGATATGCTGCCCAGATATATAAATTCACTGGGTTTCATTAGCTGGAAGAGAAGAGGGTGTACCTATGCCATCTTTGCACTTCGACAACGGTGTCAGAGGCCGATGGAACACGACCAAGATCTCCACCTTGTATTCATAGATCAGGGAAAAAAATCTCTGATCAAATAAACAGATAAGCTCTGGGAGGTTCACGAGCAGTACGATGTTAAGAGGCAGCTGCAAGACAACGTCCAGGTCATGTACATTAAAAGCATTATATAATGAAAAAAAAAAACGCTTAAAAAACAATAGGGGAATTATAATTCATTAAAGTCGGTAAAAATGGTTTCAATTCTTCGGACGTCTAAACTAAATGGAAAAATCCGCTCCAGGTTTAAAAATTACGAATAGCGATTTACTATTGAGAGAGTGGGAGAAAGAAAGATGTAAATTTATTATCGTGTAGGAAAGGGGAGGGGGAAAAGTTTACAATGAGAATAAAAGAGTTCGTCTCAGTTGTATTAACTGGCATTTAGGATCCGTGGTGACCCAATTTAACATCCGGATTGTGAACATATTTCTATGAATAATTACCACAATAAATTAGGTGTATAGGTGCAATTCTCTAGTTTGCTTTATCTAGATCTCATTAATGTTAATGTCCAGTTTTTTCTGGTCTCTTGCTGACGGTCTCTTGCTGGTCTCTTACTGACACTGAGCTTCATGTCAAATTTCTCGCAGCTTGAGTTGAGTCGGTCAGTGGAAACAAGTCGGATGTTCCACTTGTGTTGGCAAGTGGAACGACTTACTGGATTCTAGTAACATCTGGGTCTAGGCAAAGCTACAATCTCTTTCCTCTATGCTTCATAATCTACAAGGACCAGATTACAAAGGAGGCCATTTCAGATCCTGAGGCGGTCAACGAACTCTTGTTCGCTGACGACCAGGCAATGATGAACAACGGCAGGATCTAGGTGCAGGAACACACTGACCAACTCAACTCAAGCTGCGAGAAATACGGCATGAAGTTCAGTGTCAGTAAGACCGAGATGCTGACCGTCAGGAAGAGACTAGAAAAACTGGACATTAACATCAATGGAACCTAGCTAAAGCAAACCAGGGAATTGCACCTATAGAACTAATTCATTGTGGTAATTATTGCTAGAAATATATTCACAGTCCTGATGTTAAATTAGGCCACTACGGATCCTAAATGCCGAACTCTTGTTCTCACTGTCAAACATTTCTCCCTCTCCTTTCCTACACGATAATAAATTTACATCTTTCTTTCTCCTACTCTCTCAATAGTAAATCACTATTCGTAATTTTTAAACATGTAATGGATTTTTTCCATTTATATTTAGTTTACAGGTCTGAAGATATAAAGTCCTTTTTTATGGACTTTAATGAAATAAATATCACCTACAGTTATTTAAAGGTTTGTTTTTCATTATATACTAATTTTTTACTCTATCTTTAACATACAGCTCTCACCAGATCTATATCCTGTTGGAAATTCCATACGGAATAAAACTATTTTATTATTAATATATATATATATATATATATATATATATATATATATATATATATATATATATATATATATATATATATATATATATATATATATATATAATAAAATAGTTTTATATATTATTTAGAATCTACAATTGATCTATGTATATATTAACTTATTCTGAAATAATTTAAATAAACTACAGAAATCTTTAAGCAACTCATGGTTAATCCAAAAGCCCTCCATATTAATTTGGTGGTTTTCTTCGAGATTACATAACAAAAATAAAATTAACGACAACAATCTAAAAGGATTTATCTAAACATATATTTTTGCTTAAGAATTACTTTAAAAACAATACGAGATATAATTAATACAGAAAAAAATAATAACAATATTCATTCTGAGTCAATAATTGACAAAATAGGCCAAAAAATGCCCGGCAGTGGTGAAGCATTTAGAAATTTAAATAAAATATTATGTGAACACAAGAGAACGATTTCAAAAAAATAATACAATTCGATCGTAATAGGTTCGACCATAATTTCTACTTAATGTTGACAAATGGCTTGTTTTTTTACGGTTTATCAACTCTGTGGATTATTTAAAGCCGATAATTATTTCGGACTATAGGAGTTTGCTTACAGCACCCTGTGTCCCCATTTAAATATTGACCAGTCTCATTATGGCTTAAAATCGAGGAACGAAAGTGAATAATTTTGCGTGTGTGTGTACTGGGTGTATCAAAAAAATTGTCCATATCATACAATCCCATGAAATGTTTAATATCTAAAAAAAAAGCACTATTTAGTTTTTGTTTCAGGTTTTCAGTCATCCTGACAGAACTTGCCAAAAAGGATCAGTGAAAAACCTTTTGAGTTATTCTGACAGAAAGAGATCAGGATAAAAAGTTTGATGTCAGACCCACTATGTCTTCCCAACCAAGCAATGGCATAAAGAAAAAGATCATTCAACATGTTAGTAATTGTACAAACTTTAATACTCTGTCTTCCATCTTCATAGTCCTTTCAAATATCAGCAAGAGAAAGGTGAATAGGTTTAAAAAAGAGTAAAGTGTAGGGAGGAAAACTGGATGAGCATGTTACAACAGCCAGTGCGATCATCATTTCGACCGAGAGCTAAATAAATCAATTGAAAAAGATCCACTTCAATTCATTTGGCACGTGAGTGATAGGTTTCACCTATGGCCGTCCAAAAAGCAATGAAAAGGACTTGAAAATCGTACGGGATAACTTTGAGGACAGAAAGCTGGAAATTCAGAGAGGGGGAAGATCGTCTTGAATAAGGTGGAAAATGACACTGGAATAATATATTTGAACTTTACTTCAATACTTTATGATCTTCCGATCCTTAGCTATGATTAATTAATAATGAACATGACATTTACGTTTATGATCGATTTTATCATGATACTTTTGTTAAGTTTAGGGAGTAATTTTTCTTACTGCTCAAAGTAGAGTCCAATAGTTTTATAAAAACCTCGGAGAATTCTAGTCAGATATCTTTAATCATTTCTATGATACAACGATTCAGAGTATAATGTAACAATTGGAAATTATGTTACTCCCGATATATATATATATATATATATATATATATATATATATATATGTGGGAATCAATATAGTAGTAAGGTGTGCTATATTGATGGGATAAAGTGCTCAATATAAGAGACAGAGCGTGTGTAAATATTAAAGTGAACAATGAAGTCCACACTTAGAGGCGACAGGCTGTTTCATGCTAGACACAATTGCCAGGCTTCGAATGTTGTTTTTTTTTTTTTCGGCTACTTCTATATACGGGTTAGTGGTACATTGTGGGAGGTCTATTTTGACGGTTATTTTACCGGAAGTGGTTTATTTATTTGAGTTAATTTATTTTCTTCTTTTTATTTATTTTTATTTATATTTTTTACCTTTATCTCATATCTTATATATGTATTTACTTTTATGTTAATCGGTGTTTTATTAATGTAGTAAAATTTGTTAATATCGCTTATTTAATATATTTTGGCTTGGGAACATATATATATATATATATATATATATATATATATATATATATATATATATATATATTTGTTTTGATTTGATTTGTGTGTGTGCGTGTGTGTATTTTGACTTGTTCTTCAGCTTTATATCTAGATATTCTTGATCAAAGCCTTGACCTGGCATATCGGCATCAATCACTTTCTTACAGTTGTAATATATTAAGTTGGTGCAAAAATAATGACGTAATAATGTCGTTTTTTGACGTTAAACGTCATTATTACGTCATTATTTTTGCAGCAAACCAATAGCTTCACATTGACAATTCTATCAATATTTTTAACGGTAATTGTTCTGATAAGCTTTCATTGTTTGCTACCAGAATTTAAGTGCAGCTCTTTTTTTAGTAATCAGGTCTCATAATTTCTCTGTTGAAATTGCTAGCGGTAACCGTAAGCTCTTTGCTCATAGTTTATTCCCCCACACTTCCCACACGTAAAAAAAATAAAAATAAAACTCTTATGGCTTCCTACATTCAAGTGAATAATGATTTTCAAAAAAATTAAATGCAATGTCAATCGTCATCTTCTGTTTTGCCTGATGCTAATATTTATCGCTCTTTCCGTTTCTTTCACTCCCATTAACCAAATGTGTCTTTGTGGCTTTTATTGCCGGCTTAGTCGAACCACTCGCAGCTTGGTGTGAAATGATTGCCTCGTCCATTTCAAATACGCGTATCCACTAAAAAAAAAATAATGTTTGCAGCAACGGAAAGTCCGGATTAAAATGAATCCCGTAACTTTTTATAACAACATTTGTTTAGGTTTTGATATACGAAACTTATTAGATATAATTTTTCGGGAAATATCTGTGCGAGAAATTGGGCTTTCATTAAAAATGGGGAGGGGGACAGTATTTTGTAGTTCACTCTACCATCGAGCTCTCTAAGGCACACCGCAATAAAAAGCGGTTTCTCCTACAAATCGGGGGTACAGGTTCGATCCCTCTCAGGCAGTACATGTTATTTATTAAGCTTTCCCGAATGTAATGGCTAATAAATGTAAAATCGAGGCGTCTATTTCAAATACGAGTATCGACTGAAAATAATATTTGAATTAACAGATATGACTATCACAACCAAAACTGAAAAAAAATGTTCCTACGCCTTGCCATAAAATTTGTTACATCTTCTAAATCAATAAAATACTTAATACAAAACAAAATAATAATGAGACAAAACTTGAAGGAGGAATTTGCCCTTTCACCGGTACTAATTGCCACAATAAATACATAGGTGAAACCTCAAGGAATATGAGTAAAGTTTACATTAAGTCGAAAAGTGTTATTATAAAAAGCGATACACTCATTGCATTGATTGCTTATTCTAAACATCATTTTGTGTAAGAAAATACTAATTTAATTAAAATAGAAAGCAATTTCTTACTTTCATTTTTATGTGCCATGACCTTACAGGCCCTCCTTTCTCATTACGTGTCCCAGAAACTTCAGATGCCTCATCCTGATGTTAAGTATAACCTTCCTCTATGTTTGCAACCTCTCTAAGATCTCAACCGCTCGGTCCACGATATCATCATCATCTTCCTGTAGGACCATTATCTTAGTCGCTTCGAGTTTCTTCTTTATTTTTGACGAATGCTGAAATAGTATAGAAAGTGTTTTAATCGCTAGACAATCTACAGTAAATTTACGTCCAAGCCTTTTCAACATTACAATTTTCTTGTCAGGTCTTCTATTATCATGATGTGCAATATTTAATAACAAAAGTGATGAACATATAGACGAAAAGAAACTGAATGAAATCGGCTAAACTTTATACCCAAACACATATTTAGAAAATAACAATTCAAAAGTGATATTCATAATTTCAGTGTGCCTTTTCCTTCATGCGCATTTGTAAACACAACATCTTAAACATCAGTTTAGTTTGATGAAATCGTGAAGGATGAAATGTGTCACACATAAAACAATTTCAACATTTAGATTTCCCTAAAATATATACTAGCAGTATAAACCGTCTTTGACCGGGTCTCTTATTACTGAGAATTTTTGCCGTTAAATTTGAGCAGTTTAAGTTTAAAATCAGCGCACGAGAAAGTTAATGTTAGCAACAACAATTGGGTACAACTGAGGCACATCCCCAAATTGGGGGAGGGGGTAACAATTTGAATGGGGGGGAAAGGTCCTGAAAAGAGAACTGTATAATAATAAATAATATTGTTGTAATAATTTAAAATATTTTTATTAAAATTTTTATGAAAGATATATATCCAAGAACATATATTAAATAGTAAAACGTTGCTGAGAGTTATATTGGACAGAAAGTAGTGGAGAGCCTTTGTCCCCAACATTTTGGACTTAAAATAGTCACTAAAGAATTATCTATCAAACAGAAAAAAATAATCAAAGTCGGAGGAGGAAAACTGTTGAAGTGCATAAACAACCTCCTATCACACATACACACATAAATACACAGATTTTTTGAGAATTATAGATACAGATATATATATATATTATGAAATGGATTAAGTCCGTCATTTATTTAATATATTTTCTGTTTATACATTATTTTAATAGATAAAAATTATTTAAGGAAATTCTCTTTATTTTTTGTTGTTGATTTTTGTTGTTTTTTTTTAATACAGAGTATTAATTACATTTACCCGCCTGTATGTTCGAGATATTTCGTAGAAAATATGTGCTTCTCCAACAGAAATCGAACCTGTCGGAAAAGCAAATATTTTCTATGAAATGTATCGAATATACAGGCCGTAATTAATACTGTTTATTTAAAAAAAAAACAAAAAAAACAACAGGAAATTTCTTAAATAAACTGTATCAATTAATATATCAGAAAA
>OZ010590.1:23532780-23550280 GCA_963932145.1 Acanthosepion lycidas | reverse complement strand
GAGAGAGAGAGAGAGAGAGAGAGAATGATAGGGGGGGTAGCTATTTCAGATTAGGTGAGTTGATTTTTTATATTCTTTAGAAAAAGCATATTGCACTTGGTGTGAAAGCCGGGGTTTTATGTTGTAAATATTGTCACTAAAAATTAAATTAATAGCTTTTATCACTTTTTTGTAGCATTTAGATCGTCTGAAAAATTACAGAAATACCTAATTTTCGCAGGCCTTTGCTTACGAAGTGACATCAAACTTTTACTTTTTCATGAATAAATCCGAATAAAGTTTATATCCTTTGTACTAAATATATTGAATGGGAAATATATTCAAACCTGAATTTTAATTATGAATCACCACAAGCAAAATATGCAATTTGAATTTACTGTAGTCGATGATTAAAAACTGCGTAAAAAAATTGTAAAATGGGTTTTAAAGAAAGCTACTCACTGAATATGATTTGTTAGATCATTTCTTATGCTATTTATTGCAATATAATTGATAAAAAATATAGGTAAATAATACTGCTAGGCACAAAATATAAAGATAGATAAACGTGTATATAACACTATAATACTGCTGGGCGTATAATATAACTGCGTCCAATATCACATTTCCCAAATCGACATGCCCGATTTCAGATGTGTTATCTTTAAAGGGGATCGCTGTTCACTTTAGGGTATACATTGTTTATCGATATACACATTGGGTTTATATTGCCTTCATCTATATTTCTCTGTGTGAGTGTGAAAAGGAATAGATTGTTACACCTTAATTAAATACCGGACGACATGAGCCTTTTTAATGAACTTGCGTATATATCGCTTGTGTTTTTTTTTTCTTTGCTCTTTAATAATCGTTTAAAAACGTTGAGTCTTGCAAAAATTGACGTATGTATACACGGGTTACATCTATAATAATGCAATAAAAGTCATAATATAAATATAGAGAAATAGAAATGTATAATATTAATATGAGTTTCTCTTGTGTGTAATTATTAGGTTGGTGCAAAAATAATGACGTAATAATGTCGTTTTCTGACGTTAAAAATACGTCAAAAAACGACATTATTACGTCATTATTTTTGCACCAACCTAATATATAAAAACAAATGTTTGGAAAGGGACGGTGGGGATGCAACCTGGAAACCAAAGGAGATGACACCTATAAAATTTTACGAGGGGTCAGTAATGATTTGATCTCGGTGCCAATAGAGCGATACTTATAAAACTTTAAATATCAAGATAGTTTGGTGAGAGGGTAAAGTAATAAAAAAATCTATAAAAAATTGAATTATTTCATGATATGCAAGATCAGGACCAACCGCATTGCATATTCGCCACTGGATCTTGTCAAGGACCTTTATACGAACAGTGGGGGCACCAGACCATATATGGCAGCAGTATTACATGCAGTATTATATGCAAGAGCTAAGTGTTGATTTATAGATTTGAAAGATGGCCTCGGGCGAAAGTCATAATATAAATATAGAGAAATAGAAATGTATAATATTATTATGAGTTTCCCTAGTGTGTAATTATTGGGTTGGTGCAAAATAATGACGTAATAATGTCGTTTTCTGACGTTAAAAATACGTCAAAAACGACATTATTACGTCATTGCACCAACCTAATATATATGCCTTTTATCAAAACTATAATATTTAAACCCGTATATTATATATATATATATATATATATATATATATATATATATATATATATATATATATATATATATATATATATGTACTGAACCAGATTCAGCTGATGAATCAGTTTCTAGATTATTCAGGGTGTTTGGAAAATTACTGTGATCTTTTCTAATCATATTAT
This sequence comes from Acanthosepion lycidas, assembly GCA_963932145.1. Taxonomy (NCBI): domain Eukaryota; kingdom Metazoa; phylum Mollusca; class Cephalopoda; order Sepiida; family Sepiidae; genus Acanthosepion; species Acanthosepion lycidas. The sequence continues at coordinate 23,548,454 of OZ010590.1, read as the reverse complement.
TTTTTAAATTTCCTATTTCACCCCAATAAGATTTTAACAACTGCAAAGTGCGTATTTTCCGTCGAACACATAATTCGAGAAGATGGTAGATCCACAAATTTTGTGTGACATCGTTTTGCTGATAAATTTGCAGATACACCTGTATCACATCTCTTTGAAATTTGTAACCTTGTTGATACATTTCCGAAAACTGGCTCAATGGATGATGTCAAACCTTGTTGATGGCAAGCAATGCTTTCGGACGATAAACTTGCATATTGCTGACTGTTATGCAAAAGTGTCCAAGAAAAAAATTACGAACGTTAGCGCAGCAACAAGATATTTGTCTTGAAACTTCTCATAAGGCCGCCAGACAAAAATAAAAATTATTCCCATACAAAATAATCGCGTAACTGGAAACGAAAACAATTGGTCATGAAAAGCGACTGCGTTATCGCACATGGTATAACGGATTTATCGAAGAGAATGATGCTAATGTGTTCGATGTTTTATTTTGTTTTTTTTTTTGTTTTTTTGTGCGTGTGTATTTTTCTTTACTGAGGCAGCAAGCTTCCATCTCCCGGGTTACGAAATATTTACGTATAGTACGTCGTGGTTAAAAATATAATTTTATAAGAATTATATATTAGACGAAATCCGGGTTAACAGATTTATCGAAGAGAATACTGCTAATGTGGTGTATGTGAGATTTTTTATTATTTTTTATTTTTTTTTATTGACGAAGCATTTTTCCATCTGCTGGGTTATCTTTTCAGAAAACTCAAGATTTTGCTCCTCCAGTAATTCTCACAGTTTTTCATGAAACATCTCTACATGTTCTCACGGTTGGAGTTTGGGTTTCGATTTCCAAACGTCGAATTTCCATTATGAATACAATAAATAGTGAACACTAATGGTCCGAGATTCTTCTAACCTTCATGGGTCAGATGACAAATGAAGAAATCAATTACTCATGGTTCCAAACAGGGCTGTGCTACTGCCCACACAACTCACAGATCTATGAAGTTTGTGGAGAAAAATATTGTAGACCGCATTATTTCCAAAGACCTGTTGCTCCCACGCTCACCAGACTTTTATCTATGGGGAACATCAAAATCTGCAGTGTATCAAGATCACCCATGCATACTGGGTGAATTGAAAACAATGACAACAGCGTCCATTTTTCTAATTCAAACGAACAACGTTGTTCTTCATTGATTCTAACGGGCGTCGCATTCAACATTGTTGCTAATTTTCCTTCATATACTCTTCCTATATTTTATATTCAAACATGTCTATTAATAAAAAATATACGTGCATAGTGACTTTCCCAACATGATCTATTTGAATTTATACACTCATATGAGTAGTGTATAACCAACGCACAGAGCGGCCATTTTTGCTCCACGAAATGAATAAAGACCAAATACATGTAAAATAAAAACAAAAACACATTTTTTTAAATGGTGAGATAATATGTTGAAAAATTATCCGAAGTGATAAAACAGACACAAGCTGGGGAATACTATTTCCTTCGGCGTAAACAGGACAGAAATCCCTTGATAATTAAAATACGTGGTTTATTTTTATCGTTTATCACCGTGAAATAAGAACAGACAAGCTAATGTCCCTCGTATATTTTAACATAATTAAATGTCGAAATTGAATGGAATTACGTGATCGCTTAATGGAAATCAACAGTATATGCGTCGGGTGGTTGACTGTTTGGATTTCGACTAAGTAGAAATCAATTTCGATGAATATTTAAAGTGAGAGCAAACGCCAAAATGTGTCATTGTTAGTAAGTGCCATTTTTTTATTTAAATGTTATGATGCTTCCGAGCTTAAGTAATCATAGCTTTACACGGTTTCTTTTTTCTTTATTTTATCTGTCAAGCGTCACGCGGTCTTCGGAAAGACTGGAGTGGTTTCCCGTTGGCTACTTCATGGTTTGGAATACAGTCTCTTAGACAAATTGCCAGTCAAGGTCAGAAATCTACTAAGAATCTAATCAGATTTTAATCAAGTTATATATAAAAGTACAAATTCCTGGATGATTTAAAAACTGGAATTAATAATCGAAATAAGATTTTTTTTCCTGGTATATTTAAGAAAAAAACGTATTAAATGGGCTTTGAGGGTTTCATGGTTTTCATTCATATCAGCGATTCTTAAAGTTTCTTGCAACGTCTCGAAAAAGACCTCTAAATGTTTGTTGACTAGTTGATAGGCTGGTTAATTTTAATGCCTCTAAAACAAAACTGATCTCTATTACTAACCACAGGGCACCATCCCTGCCACCCATTGGAATGTCTAATACTCTTCTCCACGAGAGAACCTCTTTGTGACTGCTTGGTCTCACACTGTCCACTGACCTGAGATGGAACAAATACATTGAATGAATAGCTTCATCCACCGCATGGGAATTTGGTTCCTTGTGTCGCGCCAAAATGTTTTCTCGCCCGAGTCCATCTTTCAAATCTATAAATCAACACTTAGCCCTTGCATGTAATACTGGGGCCATATATGGTCTGGTGCCCCCACTGTTCGTATTAAGGTCCTTGACAAGATCCAGTGACGAATATGCAATGCGGTTGGTCCTGATCTGGCATCTCATCTACAGTTGCTCTCTCACAGGCGTGCCGTCGCCCGCCTTAGTCTTTTTTACAAATACTTTCACGGTAACTGCTCTAACGAGCTACTTCCGATAGCTTCCAGACTTCATGAATTTAAGCGTGCTACGAGGCTGGCATCACGGTCCCACCCTTTCACTGTCGAAATTATTAAATGTGGCCGTTTCTTCTACATAGCGTTATGCCACGCACTTCCCGTCTGTGGAATTCTTTTCCTATTAGTTGTTTCCCCGATACATATAATTTCCAACTATTCAAATGTAATCTCAATCGATATCTCCAGATGCCCTGATCTATTTCCTGTCCTCTTTATCCTTTCTTCCATCAGGACTCTTTACTCTTGCCCCCAATCTGTAAGCCCTTGCGTACTAGTGGCATCCCACCTTGCTTGGGGTGAAATGCTTAAAAAATAAAACGTCCACTTTTCGTTTCTCGGTGGAAAAATCAAGTGGGTGTTGTAGAAGTTGTGGTGATTGGGTTTGGTAAAAAAAAAACTAAAAAAAAAACGAGGTAGTATGGTGTATTTCACGGACAGAATGGCTGAAAGAAAAAAAAATTGAAAAACAAGCCTTGTTCTCAGAGAGACGTTTATACTACTAACACATATACACAACTATATATATATATATATATATATATATATATATATATATATATATATATATATATATATTGAACAATAAAAAAAATTAAAATCTTCAGATACACTGGGTTGTAGATTAATATTCTTTCGTTTTTTTTATTATTATTCCATTTAGATTCCTCGACTAGTTTCGGCCGAAATGACCATCGTCGGGAGGAGAAATATTTCTGCTTGCTGCTAGCACTAAACTACAGAAATGAATGTCTTATGGAGAAAATGAACTTTTTTCTGTAGTTTTCATTTGTTTTTTTATTTTTTTATATTTTTAACATGATTCTTTTAACATTCCTTGTGTTGGTCAAACAGTCTCTTTTAAGTTGTTATTTGAGATAAGAGGTGGATAGATACATGCTGCTATGAATTCTCTGGTCACTATATATATATATATGTCCCCCGCGGTGAATATATCACATATATCTATACTACAAAGCAGAGTGTAAAGAGAAATAAAAAGGAAAGGTCTTACATACAATAAAGAGATTCTCCTATCACTGAAGAAGCAATGTTTAGGACTCGAGATTCAAAAGGACCGGGCATCTATGCCCCAGACGAGGACATATTCCATGAACTGCAATGAGCGAATATTTGGTTTAACCAAATTGAGAACTACGAGTTGGAGTTTCTTTCTATATCTGGGAAATATATATTTCCAAAAGGAAACGTCACCAGGGACTTGTAATCTGTAGCATTTGGCAGCTGGTTGATGCACGGGAAGGACGAAAAAACACAATCGAGTGCTACATTCCTCACTGCACGACTGATGTAATTAAGCGGTCGTCACGTAACTTATCTCCACGAAAACGAGATATGCGTCTTCTGTATTTATACAGCGAGATTAGAATACTTTTTTCGGCTTTTTTTTATATCATATTATTATTAATTAAATTGCTCAGGTTCTTTTCAAGTAAAGAACCAGAGCCTAAATTTACTGGACACAAAGAAATAAGACATCAGGGTCTTTCATTTTGTTGTTGAAAAGCATATATCCATTCACCAGGTACATCCATTATTTTTGAATTGCAAATTTACGCTTTCATGTTGGTAATGAAATTGGTTTATTGTTTTTGCATTTTTTTTAAAGAAATCTTTTTAGAAATTATTTTTTTAGAAATTAAAATGTTTGTTTATAGTATGGCATTAGACACATCGAAAGGACCGGAAAAAACTTTAACGTTTCCAACACGCCAAGCTCTGGCAGATCTTAAACATCAAATGGCAGGACCGGCGAACCGACAACGAACTCTTCACCATTTTCACCCATCGGCTCAGGTGTTCCTGTCAGCCGAATGGCCTCTTCAAGTGTCAAGTTTACAGCGAGATCCTCAACGGCATAAGACACCCCAGAGCCCGAAAACGCAGATTAAAAGACCAACAGAAGACTTCCCTCATTCAAGCCTAAGTCAGCCCTAATATCTGCGGGAGAGAAGCTGCCTACTGTCCTTACCGACGAAAAGAAATTCATTTCAGTTGTTCCAATTCCGAGGAGAGGAGAAAGGCTGAAGTGTAAGTACAAAAACAAAGCCAATTCCGGCAAATCCAGCTAAAACCATCACCGAACCTTACGTGTGAGCAATTTCCGAGTCTGTTCCGTTCCAGACTTGGCCTCCTGAGCCACATCTTGTTCTAACATCGTCGAGACACCGGATAAACCAAATTCAGGGACGAGTTGTGACGACGACGAGATGCAGTCTGAATTAGGAGTATACGTAATGCTAAGAAGTGATTTATACGGCCTTTGGTGGGAAAGACTAGGTATGTGACCTTGAAAGCCAAGTGTGTAGCATCTATAAATATTTTGAAAGCGGACAATGAATGCGACCTGGAATCCAAGGTGATGACATCTATAAAATGTTTGGGGGTCGCTAATGACTTGACCCTGAATCTAAGAGGTTGGCACCTATAAACTAATTAATAATGGATGCTAATGATTTGATTTAGAAGGCAAGGCGGTAACATCTATAAAAAAAAATAGGGAGAGGACGCTAAAGAATGGGACTTAGAAGCAAAGTAGGTGGAATCTGAAAAATAAGTGGGTGGGAACGCTAGTGATTTCATTTGGATGACAACGGGATGGAATTTGTAAAACGTTTGGGAATGATTGCTAAGGGTGGAACCTGAATGCCAATGGGGTGATACTTACAAAATATTTTTTGTGGGGAGGGGATAGGATTTGAGTAGGAAATCCAGAAGTTGGCAGCTATAAAAAATTAAAAAAAAAATATAGGAGTGGACGCTATGATTAAATCTTAAAGGGAAGAAGGTGGCATCAATAACATTTTTGAAAAGAGACGCCAGGGATGTAACTTGGAATCCAAATGGTTGTCGTCTGTAAAAAAATTGGGGGAGGACGCTAGGTATTTGATTTGGAAGTCAACCGGGTAGAATCTATAAAATGTTTTAGAGTGGACGCTCGGGTTGTGTCCTGAATGGCAATGTAGTGAAACCTATAAAAAAGTTTAGAAGGGGACTATAAGGATTTAACCTGTAAGCCAAGTGCGTGGCTTTTATATTAGGTTGGTGCAAAAATAATGACGTAATAATGTCGTTTTTTGACGTTACAGAATACGTCAAAAAACGACATTATTACGTCATTATTTTTGCACCAACCTAATATATAAAAACAAATGTTTGGAAAGGGACGGCGGGGATGCAACCTGGAAACCAAAGGAGATGACACCTATAAAAATTTACGAGGGGTCAGTAGTGATTTGATCTCGGAGCGATACTTATAAAACTTTAAATATCAAGATACTTTGGTGGGAAGGTAAAGTTATTAAAAAATCTATAAAAAATTAAATTATTTCCTTTAAGCGATACGATAACGATTCGATATTAATAAAAGTTTATATTTAATTCCAGAAAAATTAATGATTAATATGTTTAAGTTAGAATAGACTGGCATTTCATGTGAACCCATGTAAATCGCGAAGAATATTAATTAAAATCTCGTCCCATTCGATAAACAAATTATATAAATATATGAGATTCTTGAAAGCATTTATGAAACTAGAATACGCATTATTTTTTACTCAAGTTTTAGTTAGAATTAAGGTTGGGGAAACCAAAACTAAGTTAAATATTTTTCTATTCTTAAGGTAAATAAACCACTAAATCGACGAATAATAATAATAATAATCGAGCGCTAAGGAATCTCTTCAGGATAACAAGTATTTGGTTAATTATATTGGAGATTCTATGAAATATTATCTTGAATTTGTTAATATTAAATGTTGCATTACAATCATATCGACGTTTAAAAATCTTTTCTGGTTGTAATGCAGAATAAAATACAAAATCTAAATTAATTCGCGTTTGATCAAACGAAAATGGATGATAAGTATATTATGATTGTTGTCTAGTAATTCAAATACGAGACTTGAACCAGACGAACATGATATAAATGCAAAAATAAAAAAAATCTATTTCAACGGATGAAATATTCATAAACACTGTAAAAGGAAATCACAAATTTTGATGAGATTATAAATCCAGCGTCTCCATCCATGAGAAACAGAATGTGTGAAAGAGTATACAATGTCGATGAAGTCCTTCGAGAGATTGAAACGCCTTCTACACTATATTTTACAACCTGATATTAATTTGTATAACATACACACACACTCATACATGTGTACATATGTATGGTTGTGTGTATATATCTGCATGTATTTTTTTATGCTTTCTTATTAATTTTGCGTACCACGACAAACACAGCACACGCATATATATATATATATATATATATATATATATATATATATATATATATATATATATATATATATGAAGAAAAATATACGGAAAAAACAAACAAAAATGCTTATATGCAATTATGCTGTTTTAATGTTAATAATTGCATATAAGGATTTTTGTTTGTTTTTTTCCGTATATTTTTCTTCATACTGTCGGATCAATATCCTTATATTTGGTTACATATATAAATATATATATATATATATATATATATATATATATATAAAGGTAAAAAACAAAATTACGTCAGCAGGACAGTAGTATATATCTGGCTGATCTGAACCCAACCGTCTTCAGCTCATAAGCCTTGAGACTTAAGCGGTGAAAACGATAATTTTGGTTTTTACCAGTAAAAAATATATTCTATAAAGATATTGAGCTCTCTTTAGACCAGTGGCAATATTTATTACTAGGATACACCTGGATTATATAGCAACGGAAGTATTACCTGTATTTCAATTATATATATATATATATATATATATATATATATATATATATATATATATATATATATATATAAGTACTTAAAACTAGAGAGCCAGACAAACCTACCAAGGTTTCACCTATGCGGATCGTAAGAGAAGCCAGCCTTCCCTGACGATCCGCTTACATGAAAACTTGATAGGATTTTCTAGCTCTCTAGGTTTAACTAGGTCTGCTCTACATATTGTATTGAGGACTTTATTTTGTTATTTTGCTTAATCGTATCGTTTTTTTTGGGGGGGACTTTGGACATGGACGCTGGACGATTATTTTCGGGTAACGCGCATGTTCTTGGTTCTTTCTTTTTTTATACCTTTTTTTCCCTTTGGTATTGGTTTTCATTATTTAGAAACTTACGTTTTGAAAAAATTAATGAAAAATTATTAAACAATAGGCAGGAGTTAACGGTTTTTGCCGACATCAACAAATTTTCGCATTAAATAATTAGCATATAACAAAATCCCATAGTTTAATAAAAGTCTTAAAAGCTTAGCCAAATCATTAAATAGGAAAAGCCCTTTCTGTAGTCGTCAAAAAACAAATTGAAATTCAGTGCAATACGGTTTGTATATAAAACACCTACTTGAATAAAGAAATAAATGAATAGATATTCAGATAGATAATAATAAAACACAAACCCCCGACTCATAACGACTTGTAGGCGCCCCATAAAAATATCCCTCACTCGGAACTAACTAGAGGATGATCACCAACATTCGCCTTGAAATAGATACCCTACCCAACCTTAGGAAAACCTCTCAGAAGATGATGAATTTATAGATGAGAATTAACTCTCTGACCACTTAATGAAGAAAACTAACCTAGTCACTCCCACAATAACGAATGTTATAACGAACCATGCCTAAAAATCCACGTAAACCAAGAGATAGCTTATTCCTAAAATTTCGTTTGAAGATGAAACGGGACTAAATACCTCAATTCAACTTAATTTTAATAATTAGTTGGATGGTTTCGCCTCTCGTTTTTGAAACATGAGAACTCTTATGTAGCGAAGAAATCATATTTTTAAACAAAAAAAATATAATAAATCTTTACTTCTGTATGGAGCACTGTCTTCTTAAAAATAAAAACAAAAATTACTAAGGAACTCCGGATTATGCACCCAACGTGTTCTTTTCTATTTTCTGCATACCTGCGCACTTATACTTATATATATATATATATATATATATATATATATATATATATATATATATATATATATATGAGTGTGTGTGTGTGTGTGTGCGTGTGTGTACATGCGATAGGGTGTGCGATATTTATATTTCTTCTCCAAAGGAGAAAAAAGAGTATATGTGAAAACTTGTTGAATTACCACATGAGACCAAATGGAATTTTAGCACACACATACGCATGCACGCACACACATATGTAGGCACACGAAATGAGTGAAGAAAATGGTCAGATTGAGAAAGAGTGCCATAGAGAGAAAGAGTGAGAGGAATACGTCATGAAAATAAATATGTTTTTTATTCACATGGCTGGCAGATGACACAAGGGAATGAAAAAAAAACACATAAATTATTACTTGAACAAATAAATCATTTTGTATTTAATTTAATATCTAAAATGCATTATGTGTGTACACGCGTCTGTGCGTATTTGTGAGGGCGGATGAAGGCATCGTGAATGAAGATCTCTGTGGGAAATTCAGAAAATATATCATTCGGTGACTGTTTAAATTAGGCGCCACTGACGTAAAACGATTCCTTCTTTAAGATAACTATGAATTTTATATACCCGCTCTGACACCAACAGAAAATATTAAATGACAATAGACATCAAATACTCTGATTCCAAATACATCAAACTAATGACAAAACATACCTATATATATCCAATAATTATAGCAACCGTTCTATAAGCTGATTGGTACAGATCCTTAATACAAAACCATCTATATATGGAAACTTAGGTTCATTTAGCTTTGGAAATTTCTTTCCCCAGCATACAACTCAATGAAACACTCAATATAATTTCGGGGTTTATTTTTATCAGTCAGTACATGTTGCGATATTTAGACCAGCAATTCTCGGTAAATTACACCCTGCCTACATGTACATATACAATTAAAAAAGAAACTTCTCGATAAAGGGATTATCTCCAGCCACAAGCAACGGTTTTATTAATGGCTAACCCTTTAGTATCTGGCTTTTCTAGCGTCCTCTCCACATGCTCCCCTGTCATTTAAATAAGAGTAAATTTGTGCCACTTGTTTACTCTTTAGGTTTTGAGCTCAGGTTTCTTCTAAACTTTACTTCAACTCTACACTTCGAAATTTTCCTCGTAAATCAGTGAAATTTTATTTATTAAATATTTACTTTTTTATACTTATATATAATTAGGAGTAGATAAGTCCCCTAATCGTTCGGTACACTATTTATTTTCTTTCCCTTTTCCCTTCCGGTGTCACTGTGTGTCGTCGGGGCATTCTCATTTTGCTTGGGGTGATACCTCTTATTCTATATCACTTTTACCTCAAGTGACTCTTAGGCCTCGTACATGTCGAACATTATTACAAAACGTTATGTGGCACTGGTTTTGAGGTGTGTGGAACATTGCTGATTTTCCACGTCCACCCTGAGCCGTGGTGTTATCACCTGTTACTTATTACACACATACTGAACTCAATCTCAAGCAAATCCCGAGAAATATAACAGCACTTAAAAAAAAAGTCTCTGTATCTATATAACATAAATATATTACAACCTAATAGCAAGGAAAATATTTAAACTTATTATACGACGAACCTGACGATGACCGAATATTAATGATAATGGTAATATTATCCTTATGTTTATAAGGAAATATTCACCATTCTTTACCCAAGCAGCTGGTACTACAATAGGTTGCAATTTATAAAATCTGTACGGCCAGTAATTTAGATGTTTTTGTACTAATGCATGTGTGCTTCAGGGTTCTGTTCTTTGACCCACACTGTTACGAATTTTCATCAGAGACCTTCTTCATGGCACCAGTCCTCACCTCAGTATATATATATATATATTTTTAAGCATTTCACCCCAAGAAAGGCGGGAGCCACTAGGACGCAAGGAGTTACAGAAAATTTAGAGCAAGATCAGATAGGAGTGATAGAAGAAAGGATGAGGGTAGTGGATAGATCAAGGCAAATGGAGATGTCGATTGATATTACACTTAAATAGCTGGAGATTATAGCTCAAAGGGTAACAGGAATAGGGAAGGGAGTTCCACAGGCGAGAGGTGCGAGACATGAAGCTATTGGAGTAGAAGAGACGGCTACATTTAGGAGTTTCGACAGTGAAGGGGTGAGAGCGGGATGCCAGCCTCGTATGGCGCTTGAACTCATGACGTCTGGGAACCAGCGAATGCAGCTCCTCGGAGCAATTTACATGGAAGTATTTGTAGAACAGTCAGAGGGAGGCGACAGCGCGTCTGTGAGAAAGTGACTGTAGACGAGACGACAGAGAAGAGCCAACTACATTGCATATCCCCCTCTGGAGCCTATCAAGAACCCCGAGGCAAACAGAAGGGGCACCAGACCATATATGGCAGCAATACTCCATGCAAGAGCGAATTGTTGATTTGTAGATCTGGAGGATCGAGTCCGGGGAGAAAAACTTCCTGTCTCGGCCCAGGGAGCCAACTTTCCTTGCGGTAGACGAAGCAATTGACTCAATGTATTTATTCCATCTCAGGTCAGCAGTCAACGTGAAACCGAGAAGCCGCAGAGAGTTGCTCTCGAGAAGTTGGACGTCAGACATTTTAATAGAGGGAAGGGAATGATCTATGTGGTGATTAATAGAGAGCAGTTTTGTCGTAGAAGCGTTGAAGTTGACCAGCCAATTCTTGCCCCAGTTCACAATCGATTGGAGGTCTTTTTCGAGTTGCACGGCCAGGTGGGTTTTGTCAGTCAGACTAGATTTGTTTTTGAGGCAGGAATAAATTGTGGTGTCATCTGCGTAGATGCCAACTTGGGAAGTTATGGCGTCAGCAAGGTCATCTATGTAGATAAGGAATAGAGTGGGGCCTAGGATGGATCCTTGAGGAACACCTGCGTTCGTAGGATAGGAACTGGAGGAGAATCCGTTGAGAACGACCTTCAATTCACGGTTTGACAGGAATGATTGTATTAGGTTATATAATCGACCCGTAATGCCATAACCCTGGAGCTTGCGAAGAAGGCCGGCATGCCAAACCTTATCAAATGCTTTGGAGATGTCTAGTGCCACGGCACGGGTTTCCCCGTTATTTTGAAGAGCTCGGTAGACAGTTTCAGTGATGGTCGTAAGCACATCAGCTGTAGATCGGGCAAAGCGGAAACCATATTGCTTGTCTGAGAGCAGATTATGGGATATTGATTAGGGCTTCAAAGACTTTGCCGAAGAGGGGAAAAAGACTGATAGGACGGTAGTCGGAAGGGTCAGAGGGGTCGCCAGAATTCTTGAAGATAGGAACGATCGAAGAGGACTTCCAGCAGTCAGGAAAACAAGATTCCTTGAGGCAGTAGTTGTATAGTTTAGAAAGGGCGGGCGCCAGTTCAGGCGCGCATTTCTTCAAGAAAATGGCTGGTATCCCGTCTCCACCATTAGCCTTGTTGGGGTCTAAATTGGAGATAACGCCCAGTACCAAAGATGGGGTTATGTTTAGCCCACTCAATATGGCCTCAGTTCTAAGAGGGAAGTCGGGTATGGGAAACACTGGAAGAGTCGAGCGTAGAGTTGAATGAAAATTTCCGAGCAAAGCATTCAGCCTTGTCGGTAGAGGAGGTCAGGACTTCGAACTGGTTGAATAAAAGAGATATAGAGGGTTTGCAATTATTCAATACGCTCTTGCAGAGACACCAGTAAGCTTTGGAGCCAAATTTGCGATATGCAATACGCTCCTTCATCCGAGCCGCAAATGGTGACTTAGCATCGTTGAGGACACGCTTACACTCGTTACGGGCGGAGACAAAGAGACGTCTATTGCAGTCAGACATGTCGCTACGGAATAGGTGGAAGTAGTGGTTTCTATGGGCGATGGCAGCTGAGCAAGCAGCGGAGAACCAGGGGGAGGAGCGCGACTTGATCCTATATTTCCTTGATGGGATGCTGATGACACAAGTATTTACTCCTGTCTCAATAGTAAATTTGGTCGGATCGATCTATTATGGTAGCTTATCTAACAAATGATATACAATCTGCTGTTAACTGGTTCAAAGAATGGCTTGGTAATTTCAACGCCTCCAAAATGAAACATCACTTTATTAATCATCTGAAAGACCCATTTCTGCTTTCCGTCAGCATGGATGAATCTAATCTCCAATGAAGTGAAACATTGCGCCTTCGAGGCCTAACATTCCCTCCTTACATGAACTGGAAACATTATATTGTATTAATTTCTAGGTCTGCTACCAAGAAATTTAGTTTATTGTGTCGTTCTAGACAATTTATCTCTGCAGAATTTGTCTTACATATTTATGTCTACCATTTGTCCGTTCCTTTGAATATTGATGTCACATAAGGTTTGGTGTTCCTGCTACATATTAAGAGATGCTTGATAACATCCAAATAGAAATCCACAATATTTTAGACCTGAAATGGCAACTAGATTCAGTAATTTCCCCACCCCATGTAATGTATTTTCGCTTTGCTTTTTCTATAAATATTTTATAGTATTTCTTCGAATAACCTTTCCCCTATAGTACCTAGACATTCTGATTTTGCGTGTGGAACAAGATTGGGAAAATGTTCTTATCAATTTACAGTTGAAATGTGTAGATGTAATCGTAAGTTCTATGCTGTCTCATTTCTTGCATTTTGCGCACTTGTATCTCTCTTCCTGCTACTTGCTTTCCAGCTAAATTTGATATTCCGAAATGTAAATGCAATGCCAATATGTTATCTGCTATCTTCTTGATTATTCTTCTTTCATTGGTCACTTTATTTAATAATGTTTTCTTTTTCTTTTTCTTTCACACACAGTAAACACCTTGTCACGTAGTGGTTTAATTGCCTTTCTTGGGGTGAAATGATTATATGATAAAAGAAAACAAGATTACTGATTTTAACCTACAACTCATGATATCCCAAATTCATGCACCGATGGGTCCTGTGTAAGACGATTAACTACATCCGACAGTAAGGCCTCTGATCAGGAGGTTTTGAGGTGTGTGGAACATTGCTGATGTTCCCAGGTCCATCCGGGGTGGCAGCATCTGTAAGGGTCCCAGATATCGGCAAATAGTTAACCTTCAAACTGAGGTCAAAGCACGATGAAAGTGTAAAAATAGGTTTTAATACTTGCTATACATTTTTGTAAAAAAATATTACCAGCAATGAACTTTGAAGAAACATATTTATTCCAAACAATACAATATTACCAGCAAAACATTTTCGGAAAAAATATTACCAGCAATACAAATTTCGTTGCCTTTAAATAACCCATTGAGGCTGATATGCCGTAAAAAAACAAACAACAAACCAAACCTACAGCGATATATCAACTATGAAACAAACAAATCAAAAAAATTTTCCATATATATCCAATAATTACACCATTCCTTCTATAAGCTATTTCGTACAGACCCTCAATACAACACCATCTATATATGGAAACTTAACTTCATTTAGATTTGGAAATTTCTTTCTCCAAAAAAAAAAAACTCAATATAATTTCGTTTTTTTTTTTTTTTTTTTTTTTTTTAATCCGTCAGTACATATTGGGATATTTAGACCAGCAATTATCGGTAAATTACACCATGCATACATGTACAAATACAATTAAAAAAAAAACAAAAAAAACTTCTCTATAAAGGGATTATCTTCAGCCACAAGCAACGGTTTTAGTAATGGTTAACCCTTTAGTTTGGCTTTTCTAGCGTCCTCTTCACATGCTCCCCTGTCATTTAAATAAGAGTAAAGTTGTGCCACTTGTTTACTCTTTAGGTTTTGAGCACAGTTTTCTTCTAAACTTTACTTCAACTCTACACTTCGAAATTTTCCTCGTAAATCAGTGAAATTTTATTTATTAAATATTTACTTTTTTATACTTATATATAATTAGGAGTAGATAAGTCTACTAATCGTTCGGTACACACTATTTATTTTCTTTCCCTTTTCCCTGCTGGTGTAACTGTGTGTCTTGGGGGCGTTATCATTTTGTTTGGGGTGATACCTCTTATTCTATACCCCTTTTACCTCAAGTGACTCTTAGGCCTCGTACATGTTGAATATTATTACAAAAAATTATGTGGAACTTGGTGAAAACAACATTTACAAAAAAAAAAAAAACTCAAATCTACACAACGTGCTTTGACGATATCTTATATTAGCGGAAAATATTAAAGAAAGTAAAAAAAAAAAAAAAGATATCGGCAATTTTTTTTTAAATCGCTCTACTAAATTTTTCATTCGTAAACATCGAAGAATGGGATTTTGTAGAGAACCGTGTGTTTACGTGTTGTTTTTTTACGAACACGTGCTGTTTATACCTACTAGAAGTTCCAACTACAAGAATATGGCGAACTCAAATTGAGTCCAACCGAAGATGTAAATAAAACAAATAAGACCGATACATGTGCAGTGTAAACCGGATATAAGAGAGTTGTCGGGACCGTAGAAGAAGTATCTTATACCCGTGTTTCTCTTATATCCGGGTCTCTTATATCCGGGTTACACTGTATGTCAACAAATATATGCATTGAACAACACATTTACAAGTGACAAAGACATCGCCATTTGTGTTTGTGTGCGAATGTAAAGTTTTTGTATTTTCCTGAATCTTCAGGCGTACGTTTGTATGTTTCATGGCGTTTTCCCACAAGTGGTCAACAACGCTGATCTCCGTGAGAGATTACATTTTTAAATGCGTCCGCTGAAATGCAAAGTAAAAAGAACGACGCAAGAAGTTGCACAGTATTTATAATGTAGGGAGAGCGACCCCTAGTGAACAATTAGGGAATTAAGGTGGAGCTAACTCCGATAATTTATCGTGTTAACGATAAAGCCCCATATATCCATGTTTATATAGATTAGAGAACTAATGTATTTAACACTTCCTTGTATAAAAATACATTAATAAATTCTTGCGTACTCAGAAGTGGTAGATATTATTAAATAGACCACACTAACATCTGTTTCCCAGAATGTATTTATTAGTGAACTCAAAAATTTAAAACAAGGGTTAACAATAATTTA
>OZ010590.1:23522780-23530280 GCA_963932145.1 Acanthosepion lycidas | reverse complement strand
AGAGACACCCAAATGGAGATATGACGCACGCAGTGTGTGTAAAGGTTATAAGATGGGGTAGGAATTGAAGATTGAAAAGACAATGTGTATAGATAACGTTTGCAACACTGTTGCACAGATTTTCTAAGCAGAAAAAATTGGTTGCATACAATATCAAAATTGAAAATTCTATTTTTTAACAGATCACCAATCTTAAGCCACAAACTGTTTCTCACTATGTACTAGTTCCTACATCATATTAACAGAAGCATATAGGTGCACCTATCGCCCGGTTCATATTTATCCACGGCTTTCGAAACAGGAGTAGAGGTTTATCCCTTGTTTGCTGTTTAGAGTCATTCTAACGTCTGTTTCAGCTCTGTACTTTTAACGCCTGTCCCTGAACCAAGAAATTGTGTTCACTATTTATTTAATTATTTTCACTCCTCCACCAATCGGAATAGATAGGTTCGCCTATCGTCAGGTTCACACTCCTCCCTGGCATTTTGAGCACAGGCTCAGGTTTATCCCTTTTTTTTCTGTTTAGCATTGGGATTCTAGTTCCTTCTAAAGTTTGCTTCAGCTCTATACACTTAACGCTTATTGTTTCCTACGCTAATATATGCCCACTCAATAAACGTCCACCTTGAGCGGATCTTGGACCTTGTATCGGATAAATAATACACCTAATACGCAGAGAAATCCTCCATGAGATGACAACACACAGATCTGACCTGTTTGGGGGGCTAATATATTACTAGACTATTCGTGACCCGTTGTGTCACTGTCTGTTTAGGTTATAAAACATAGTAAGTTGATTTCAAAAGTCCGTTGAAATGAAAGTTAATTTCATTATCACTCAGTTAAATATTTCAATATGTTCGTGTCATCATTGGTCTGGTTTACAAGTTCATGTCTAACGTTTTACTAAGTGTTTACAGCATTTATTATTATATATTATTAACTTGAGCTTTATATCAGATTAACTGAAAAATATATTTTTAATATGACAAAAACTATTTTAAAATCATATTCACTTGAAAATATTTTTTAAATATTCAAAAAATAATTCTTTTAAATGTTTCAAATAATGTTTCTTTAAAGAAAGCTGAAATATAAAGAATTGCTTTACAAACAACTGGACAAGACAGGAAAGCGGCATCTCTTTGTGTCTGTCTTTAACTTAAAAAATATTTTAATTAAAAAAATAGTCTGAAGAAAGTTAAAATAAAAATACTTGCTATATAAATAACCCGTATTTATAAATCTTATTCACTTAAATCAAATTAAATGAAATTATTAAGCTCTGGACGGAAAGCCTCACACAAGCAAGTACGCAATGACAGACATTCGATATTATATACAGATTTCAGTAATCTAGTAATAATTCATAATATCTCTAGACTTTATTGTTTCTCTTTCATACCGTGCAAAATTCATATAGTTAACTATCTATAACTGATCAAAGTGCCGTTTGATAAAATAAACTATGATCAAATGTCGTACATGATTTTACCACGGAATATAACGCTTGAGTTGTTGATAGTAAATACTGAAAACTTAACATTGACACGAAATGAATATCCCGCGTCTGTGTTATATATATATATATATATATATATATATATATATATATATATATATATATATATATATATATATATATATATAACTTTACTGTACTATCCGCAGCCGAGATCTGGAATGGAAATAAGAACATCCAGTGAATTTCGACGCTGGGTGACTGTTTAGAAATAGCAACATTTGCAGAGGATAATGCCTCACAATTGTTAATCCGTTACGTTCATTATATTCACTTACACGCAAATACCCTTGAGAAAGTTATGAATCGGTCACTTTTCACCACATGATGGAGTAATGGATAGCGCCTCTGATTGAGGAACCGGAGGGCCGAGTTCAAATTACAGTTGAATCCATTACATTCACTTACGTGCTTATACCCTTAGGAAAGGTATGAATTCTCTTCCTCTCCCTTCAACTATAGTTAAACAGTGGGACAGAACGGATTCTATAGCCTTGGATAGCAACTGGTCTACGCAGAAAGATAATGGCAACCTACTGCGGGATAAAATCTGCCTCGTCAGTTAATATGGAAAGATATATGATCGCCTAAACGGATATCACGCATGACACATAACTGACTGATGAGCTAATTAGCAAGAAAAAACATTATTATCTACACACAAAAAAAAAATCCTTTCAATCTAAAAATATTTCCTGGCTTTAAATAACCTGCAAATGGCTGATCATCAATGGAAAACGAATCAATCTTGTGCGAATAGAATCATACAGAAGAATCGATTTGGAAGAAAATCATGAGAAATAAAACAGGAGAAATACCTGTATATAGAGACAATAATATTTATAGAATTTGGTTTATTTAACCTTTTTGACATTTTTGATGTGAAAACACTGTCCCCATCTGCTCCGTCTATGTTCATTGTTCCGCTCCAAAATGCGAACTTTTGAAAATTACTTAATTCCTTTTAATTAGAATTAATTAAAAAAAAAGTTGAATCGTCATCAATAGAAGCATTTGAAGAAGGAATTCATTGGAAAGTAAATATGTTTTAGTTCTAAATATGTTACGACTCATTAGCATCTAATTAAAAACATTCTGGTAATTTTTCATCATGGTTTTTTAATCATATCGGTGGGCTAACTTTCCCACGATTTTCAATCAAGTTTGAATATATAATTCCAGTTTTCTGACACGTGTAAATTCACGTATCATATATATATATATATATATATATGTGTGTGTGTGTGTGTGTGTGTGTGTGTAACTTTAAAAATCACGAGTTCCATTAGAAGTTGTAATTCCTAAAGCAGAAGTAACAGATATTAATGTCCAAAATATAACGTACAT
Source organism: Acanthosepion lycidas (assembly GCA_963932145.1). Classification (NCBI taxonomy): domain Eukaryota; kingdom Metazoa; phylum Mollusca; class Cephalopoda; order Sepiida; family Sepiidae; genus Acanthosepion; species Acanthosepion lycidas. The sequence goes on along the minus strand of OZ010590.1, from coordinate 23,527,411 downwards.
AGTGTGTAAGGTAGCTACGTTCATATGTAAAAGGGAAAATCATAGGTCGTCATTTAAGCTATCAAATCTTAGGTACTCAACCAAACTAGCTAAACATGTGTGGAATTAAAAAAAAAAAAAAAAAAAAAAACAAAAAAAAAACAGTTATTTGTTTTGGAAGGTGGAAAATTTAAAAGAAAACACCAAATCGTACAGGAATCACAAACACATTTACAACCTCTGCCAACAGGAAAAAATTAGCGATTATGACATTTCCGGACCAAAAAACCCTTTTAAACCAGAAATCCGGTGATAAGTCCTTGCTTAAATAACAGACAATATTTCTTAAGATCATATGAGGCTGCCTAAAAAAGAAAATTTAACTCCCCACCAAATGCATTTCCAAAGCACATGTCATCGCAAACAACTTCTCTTCTTCTTCTTCTTCTTCTTCTTCTTCTTCTTCTTCTTCTTCTTCTTCTTCACATCCTATTTCTCAATTTCTCTAACATCCAAAGTCATGCGTTTGTTTATTTAGTTTTTAAAATATTAATGTAGCGTTCTTTTGTTAAAAAAAAAAAAAAACGTTAGGCGGACATTTGATAAAAAATGCCTGAGAATTCCGTAAGGTTGAAACCATGTTGCGGATTCAACTGACTTCCTGATTTTTAAGTTAAAAGCTCAGATAGGATAAAAAAATAGGAAAGGTTTATAAATTTAACATGTTTCGTGTTTATTATAGCTTCCTCAGAGAAAAAGTTTTCTTGTATTTTATTTTTATGTCGTCTGATTTTCATCGGTCAAACAAATTTCATGTGCATTTGACTAGTCAAGTAACGCTCATATGTCTATTTTCTGTGTGTCTGTGTATTATAATTTTATTTTTTCTAAATCAACATACAGATAACCTCCAAATATAAATAATGGTTAGTAGACGTATACAAGCATACACGCATACATACATAATCATCAGAAACCCACATCGTCAAACTAGAATTATCATACACATACACATATAACTTATACAAAGGAATCAAATCAGAAAAAAATAAAAATACTAGAATTTTTTTCCATATTTAATTCTCTGACAAAGGAAATAGAAGCGAAACTTGTTATATTTATAAATATTTGCTTGATATTTATTGCTATTGTTCGTTATTCCATCATTCTGTCGTATCGTATATGTATTCTGTATTTGATCCACAGTCTTTCTCACTTTCAGACACCCAGGCATTATATATATATATATTATTTCAGCCGACTTGAATGGAAATGAAAGGGAAAGGAGACATTATATAACCTGTGAATCGTTTTAAAACTTCATGGGTAAAATAAGTAATTTTATTAAAATTGGGTTTCTTCTTTACGTATTTTCTTTTTTCCAAGTATAGGTGTATTTATCCGGGGTTTTTCTTATCAAAATTATTTTTAATGAAATGATTTTTGAGGTATGAAGTCACTACTACACACGTTAAACGTTGAAGGTAGACTACCCCAGAAATGTACAAGAATGACAAATGTAAGCGAGTCTATATAGCAACACGGAGCTATCATAAACTTTTTTAAAACTACCTGCAAATATTTTCAAGATCCTCACTTTTATCATAACTGAGAAGACATACAACTTCCTCGAGAAAAAAAACAATTTACTCCCAGCAGAACAGAAAGGATGAAAAAGAGGAGGTTACGGGTGCAAGAACCAACTAATTATCAATAAAACAATATTGTAAGATGTGAAAACAAGGAAGAGAAGATTATCGCAACCATGTTCCGACTAGAGAAAGGCGGTCGACAGTGTACAACACTCATGGATAGAGAAGAGCCCTAAAATATACACAGTATGCTTTACAAGGGTCAAATTCTTAGCGGAGAACATGAAAAACCGGAAAGAATATATATATATATATATATATATATATATATATATATATATATATATATATATATATATGGGGGCATAAGAAGTATATTTTGAAAATATTTGGCCATTTTTAATATCTGTTAAACCAAATTCTTTGTATTGATGTTAAAGTTGTTCTTTACTTAACCGACAGTTATTGAGTATTATATATATATATATATATATATATATATATATATATATATATATATATATATATATATATATATATATATATATACATACATACATAGATATATATATATAGAGAGAAATACATTTGTGTGTGCGTGTGTGCATGTATGTATATGTATAATACATAAAAGTGTAAAGGTCAGGGTTGAATCAGACCAGGAAACGGTACTATTAAACAGTACACGCGTAAGAAAAATAAAATTAAGGAAAAATATCATTCAACTTTAAAGATCTTACTGTATACTCAGGCGACTTTTATCAAATGACCTCTTAGAGCTTTTTTTTTTTAAATACTAATGAACGCTATATCATTATTTTCAAAAATAAACAAATGAAAATCGTTGGGTGGAATAGAAAGGCAGGAGGAGGATAAGAAGAAGAAGAAGAAGAAGAAGAAGAAGAAGAAGAAGAAGAAGAAGAAGAAGAAGAAGAAGAAGAAGAAGAAGAAGAACAACAACAACAACAACAACAACAAAAACAAGAGCAATAGAGTTAATTAAGATTGAAACCAAGGTAGCGGATTCAACTGACCTCCTGATTTTTCATGTTACACACACACACACACACACACACACACATATATATATATATATATATATGTATATATATATATATATATATGTATATATATATATATATATTGGGACGGTCTTAATCTGGAATGCTCGCGTGAAACGATCAGGCTAGTCTCATGTTAACTTTTTTGTCAAATCCTGTTAAATAGAAGTGTCAAGCATCAGTGTTTTTTACTTGTCGCTGTTGAATTGTAGAATTCAGATGATGGCCGAGAATAAGGTGATCCGTCTTCGGTAGCAGAAGACGATTACCTTAGATGGGATGGCTTTCTCGAGACCCTGAAAAGTAAATATTGAAGATGTATAAATGTTTGTTCTTCATTTTAGAGAAGATTATTTTGATCCCTCACCATTTCTGCATTGATCGCACACTTTTATTAATCAATTCACCCCATGCAAGTTGAAATATCATTAAGACTGAAAAGAATGAGAAATATTTTGAGAAAACGCTAAACCCAGTCCTAAAGCGGAGACAGGATCAACTTTTACTCCTGAGAAATAACCTGAGAGTAGTGTGAACCGGACAATACGCGATAAATAAAATAAAAAAAAAAATTAAAATTAAAAAAAAAAATTAAAAAATTAAAAAAATTAAAAATTCATGGATATCTCCATGACGTAAACTCAGTCTCAAATTTGACATTTGTAAATAAAGGCTAAATCCAGAGTTTGAGTTTACACTGTCCTCATATTATGAACCGGATACAATAATAGAATGTTAAAAAATCAAAACATTTCGATTGCCGTGGCTTGAAGGTACGATGAAGCATAGCTGTACTATAAATATTAATTCTCCGAGAGATGTTTCACGATTCTTTTAGTTCCGACTAGATAGTGTACATTGTACTTTTTAAAATATTTACAACTAAATATAAACTCTCAATTTGACAATGCAATTAATTATCTAAAGAATATTCATCACATAATCTAAAATGATTTTTAATTTTTTTACAACTTTTAGTTTATAACTGATGAGAATATCAACGTATTACCATATGATGTTGAAACACCGGTTCCCATCTAATCACCGAAATTAAGTAATATCGTGCTTGGGTAGTACCTGGATGGATGTCCGCTTCGCAATACCCCGTGCTGTAAACTTGGACATACGGGTGGTGTAATGGATAACATCAGGGAATGATTGATCAGAAAGCTGAATTCGAATTTCAGTTTGGCTAGTTGCGCGCAGTTAATCCTTGGGAAATAGTTGAATCGATATTTTCTTTTTTTGATAAAGCGTGAAATAGTTGGACTTGTATCTGAAAAACATTATTATTTCCAAAGAATTGATAATACAATAATCACTTACAAAAAAAAATCTTACAATCAAAAAATATATTTTGATTTAAGTAACATATATCATGTTGATAAAATGTAAAAATAAAATAAATATCAGTCACTTAATATAGATGTATTGATTGAACATCGTATCAGTCTCCAAACTGAACGGATTTCAAGTATTAGCGAATTTAGTAATTGTACATCGCAGGAGTTTTTACAAGTGATTCATCAGAGGCGCTCAAATAGAAATACATTTTATTTGGAAGAACAAAATTATAATGATTAACCCTTAGATGTTTGTTGATCTTGTGTCACCTGACACCGTACTTGTTCAATAACCAAGACAGAATGATCGGACAAAATCCACTCACATACACTGGGCATGCGCACGGTTGGCTTACAATGTACTTATTTTTGTGATTTTGTTTTGGACATGTACATCACGCGCACCAGACCGTAAAAAGACACGCCTGACCTACGCTATCATTGATTTTCCATATATCTATGTATGCATTTGCATGAATAAATGAATCTAAAATTTAAATAGATAATATATCAGGACGTTGTTTAATGAATGGATTAAATACATAATAATTGGTATCTTGGTGCTTTCGTTAGTGTAATGGAAAAACGTGTTTACTTTGCTGTCTACTTCTTAGATTCAATACTCTACTCGTGGTAATAAATTATAATATTATAGC
>OZ010590.1:23472780-23520280 GCA_963932145.1 Acanthosepion lycidas | reverse complement strand
TTCCGGTCTCGACCGACATCTTTTTTTATTACCCTTGATGCAGCACTTTTTCACTGCCAGTTAAAGGGAGACATTTTAACACTCATTAAATTCTAATATCCAGAATATTTAACATCGAAAAACATAAGAAAATTAATTCCTTTTAATAATATGAGAAAAAATCCACTCTTTGAAGTTCGCGAGTCTGGAGACACGTCTACCAAATTATGGAAATTAAAGCATAATATATATTTTTAAAAATCCATGTTACAAACTAAAACATTTGCGGTCGTTTTTGACGTATTTGTAAGGTCAAAAAACGACATTATTACGTCATTATTTTTGTCGTTAAATCACATATCTATTATCTTATTGTGTTCTCCAATTCATGCTGACCTGTTTTATCTCTCATACTGAGCATTGGCCTTTACAAAACATTCCCTCCCGTTTCAGTTTCCCTAAAACTGATTCAGCTAATTTCCATATTTTCCCTTTTCTCTCTAGGTGGCCACATACATTGATCCGATGTATTAGGATGCTGTAAAAATAATGACGTAATAATGTCGTTTTTTGACGTTAAAAATACGTCAAAAAACGACTTTATTACGTCATTTTTTTGCACCAACCTAATATTACATTTGAATCATTCTGGCAAGTTTCTTTTCATTATATCTCTATTTTTGTCAATTGATTTCACCCTATCGTTATACACGGTTTTATTTCCCATTTTCCGGTCTTTTATTTAATGTTTTGCCCTAAATATATGCACTCTTGGAGTTCTCCCAGTTCTTCATGTTTTTTATGATCTTTTTCTTAATTACATTTACCAATTTACTGTTCATATTATCGATGTTAATTTCATCATCCGACAAGAGCTATCTCTTTGATTTCAGATGGTCCCACATATTATGAACATATTCCTCTCATTCTGATAATCCTTTCTTTCTATCAAGTTTAAAGTCAAATTTGTCTCTGCAAAATACCATTTTATTATCGCTTGCGATATAACATTTTCTTTTTAATGACGGTTATATCTTTAACGACACTGGATTCAGCAGCCATTTTAAGTTAATTTTCTTTTTTTCTTTTCCCATCTGGGCAGCTCCAAGAACATTTACAGCCACTTTGCATTTAAAAAAAAAAAATGGTTCAGTTGATTCGAGAAATATAGGTTCATATTTTTTGACACTAACTCACTTATTCAAAATCCATGTAGATCTAACTGACTTAGAAATTTGTCATTTTGTAATCATATTAAGCTTGGTTACACACACACACACACACACACACACACACACTCACATATATATATATAAATATATATATATATGTAAGCAAATATATGGATATAGATCCGAATAAATTACCTAACCATTATGAACACAATATTAGTTAGATTAAAAAATCAAACCTAAAATCGGGCAAAAAAAAATTAAAATAGCTATAACTGTTATATAAATATATAAAAACAAAAAATAGAAATAAAAATAAAAAATAAATACTACGTTACTTAAAAATCGAAAACCGAAAAGAGAAAATATACAAGTAAAATAAATTGACCTAAATTCATCTAAGTAAATAAATAAACAAACCAATCCCGATAAAGTTACCGTTAGAAAAATAACAAATAAAGATAATCAACCTAAATAAACACAAATCAAAAACTGTTTCCGCCAACATAGTAATTAGAATAAACTACAACAATCAACCTCAAAACCGAACAAATAGCTTTAATTAAATTCACAGACCAAAACAAAACTATTAAATATGTCATATAAACAAATTTTTACTACGTTAATAAAAACACTGATTAAAAAAATAAATAAATGAAATAAGAAACAAAAGAAAATACATGCAATATGATTTAACTCAAATAAATAAACAAACGACTTCCGTTAAAATAACCGCCATAATAGACTACCCACAATGCACCACTGACCCGTATATATATAAAAAGACGAGAAAAATAACAGCACACGTGGCCTGACGATTGCTCATAGCATGAAACAGACTGTCGCCTCTAAGTGTTGACATGTATATATATATATATATATATATATATATATATATATATATATATATATATATATATATATATATATATGTTCAAGGCCATAAAGTCACTGACATGCCAGAGTTTACTGAATGTTAAAGAATATGGGAGGATTTATTATTAGATAGACAGAACAATAAAATAAGTAAGAAAATAAAAGACAAAGATTTATATTGTACATAAATTTTTAAAGTCACAATTTACTGGGAAGCGATAAGCAAGAATATACCTCCAAAAGCAAGATGTGCGAGAGATGAAATAGTGAACAAAGAACCTATGGTTCCATCTAGCAATTTCAACTGTAAAAGGATGAGACCATACCACCAATCTCGTACTGTGCTTCAAATAATGAAGTCTATAGAGGAAAGTTCATCAGATAATTACCATAAAAGTATTTATAGAAAAGCCACAGGAAATCTACAACCGGGAAACTGACGGAAGACGTGATCACAAGTCAGGATCAATAACATTGCAGATTCTTTTGTGGAATTAAATAAGAATATCTAAGTATGTATTAGAACCACCAGACCAGATATGGCAACAATATTCAAATGAAGAGCGAATGGTACCTGAGTATTAATCTAATTTATATCTTTTTCAGATAATTTCCAACGTTTCAAACATAACATTTCTTCCCTCACGAAAATCGAGATCGGGTGCAAATGGGTGAAAATATGTGTCTCTTTCGCTATCAATTTATCTGTCTACCTCTCTCTCTCTCTCTCTCTCTCTCTCTATATATATATATATATATATATATATATATATATATATATATATATGTGTGGGGGGGTGTCTGCGTCTGTGTCTGTGTGTCTGTGTGTGTGCCCGAGCACAAAGATACGTTGATTGTTATCAATGGTAACAAATCCGTAATTGTAATTATAATATTAGACGGAAACATCTGACATAAATGAAATGCTTGCCATTAATTGAAAGAGCAGACAGTACTGTTTTCGGTTGAAATTTATAAAATCTTTTTCTTAAAACTAATTTTCAGGAAAATAGATTTTTCAAATCTAGTAGCTGTTATCGTTCTTTCCATTATTGATGGGTGTTTCCTTCTTAACCTTTTATTTGAAGTATTGTGGAATCTCAACATCTTGATTATGTCATTATTTATTCACCGAATTACATGTGCTATCCTTTTTAGTTATTGCTGATCTTAATGGAACTTTAGTGATGTGGTTTCTGTCATTTATGACAATTCATAGTTAGTGAAGCCGTAGTGTCAGTCTACAATTTTCAAAGAAGAATCATTTTTTTTCAAAACCCTCAGGTGTCACTAACACAAGCTTTTCTTAACTATTGATCATAGAAATATTGATCTTGTACGCAGCTGAGAGTTTAGATACTTATAAAAGTGTTGGCGCCGTTCATGACATCCGTATGAAAGTCTCAATCTGGTTATTCAAGAACATGACAAGAGATTTCAGATTGTTGTTTTGGTTTCGTAGCAATTTGCGGTATTGGGCGAAACTACTTCTGGTGCAGCCTATTCTGTTTTCAATTTGTCTGGCATCACACAGTGAACCAACTTTTCTAGTAGTCGATCTAGCAATTGATTCAATATAATCACTCTGCTTTATGCCAGTGGAAAATGTGACGGAAACAAGGCGCAATGCATTGCTCTCCTGGAGGTTAGCTTCAGTCATGTGATAGATTGATTTGATTTGGTATATCAACTTCATATATGTAATTTCATACCAACATTTATGTTTCTTGAGAGATTTGAAGTAATAGAAATATGATATATGTTATTCTGTTTACACAATTGAATACGTGGTATATGACACTCAGCTTTTGTGAAGATATACATGTTTGTGTGGATAATTACTAGAGTCGGTGATATGTGTGTTTTATGTTGTAGTTTTGTTGAACTTATATTTATGAATACAGTTTGATTACTTTAAGAAATTGTAGCGTACTATATTGATTAATTTCATGAAATACATTGAGCTTAGTTTTTTGATTAGTGGAATTTGTTTAGCGACATATTAACATCAATGGATTATTTAATATCGAGACCTATATATTTTGAACACAATGTTACGGGTTCAACCAAGTAAAGTTTGAAAGTAATAGAACTACAGATAAAATGTCTTCAAATTTTAATCAAAACAAAGACAAGTTAAGGCAGTAGGTAACTTTCAGAGGGAAATTAACAGGAGATAACTGATAACTGACATCCATTAGGCATGGCACGTGGAAGTAGAACAGTCTACACCAGTAAGCGAAATAAAGCGTTCAGTTCAACATTGCACCCACCTGAAGAAGGTCGGAGCGTACAGCATCCGAAACGTTGTAATAAATATGGCGACAAAGATGAGGAAAATAGTCCGAATATTGTAAATAGTGTACATAATACTTCGTCTCAGAAATATAGACAGATACTGATAAAATGTCTTGTTGGCAATTTTAATATAAAAATCTATTATTTTAATTATATTATTGTCGATAGTTTTGCTATATTTTTTTTTATATATAAAAATGTATTGCCAGTAATTTTACTATAAAAATGTATTTTCATTTGCTTTTGCTTATGAGTTCACTATTTGGCCATAACTGGGACCCTAACAGGTCCTAGCATCCAGGGTCAGGGTGGACCTGAGAATAATAGCAACTAAGAGGTGGTTCCACGCTTTTCTAAATCTCAAATTTCCCGATCAGAGGTCTTGCTGCCGGATGTTCTTTATCGTCATAGCCTGGAGTATGGAAGGAAAATATGGTTTTCTATTATGATTCACAGAGAGCAGTTTCGTTACTTACTGCGAGATGGGAAATGCTGGGCTCCCGCCTTTCCCCAGTGCTTTAGTACTATGCTGAACACAAAAAATATGTAGGAGGATATTTGGACTATTTGCGCCAATTCGCATTCAACGTCGGTAAGAGTTACACTACCAACGCATTTAACAAGTATTAGTGTTTACAAATATGATCATCTGAGTAACCTCTGGCACGTCTTTTTTCTTTAGACATTATCATTTGCAGCGTTTATATTTTCTATAACATTCCACTGGCACTTTTCTCGGAATATTTCACATGAGAGAGCCGCGCCACCCAAAAGCATGCATGCATAACATCAATTTAAAAGAGGTTGTTTATCACTATATATATATATATATATATATATATATATATATATATATATATATATATATATATATATATATGCCCATCTTTATCCGTTAGATCATTTAATTCGGTTTTCTGTATCGACGCCAAAATGGTTCAGAGTTCAGCTTAGCGCGTCAAGAGAGCTGGATTTATATTGAATAAGCAGAACTATATTTGGAAATAGACGGGAAATGAGTATGGAGGCTCATTACTTCAGTTTCCCGCGTCGTGCGTTGCTGTCGTATCGATATTGCATGACGCAACTTAAAAGCATTCACTTTATATTAATTTACTTCATGGTTTTTGTTCACGAAATACATAAAAATATAAATTTTGAGTTGTCCGGAATCTTCATTTTTAAGAGAAATTAAAAGACGATGCAAAATAAATGCCATTAAATATTTATTCAACTAAATATGAAAATTTCTCCATTTTTCTTTCAACTAAAGATTCCATCTTCTAAGAATACTGTTGGTTTCTCGGTGAAAAACTCATTATGGTGTTTTAAATGCTGTCAAACGAATTAAAATTATTACTATTGAAATTATTTTGCAAGAACCTGAATAAATGAAAATCTGAAGGAGCAATATCTGGTGTATATGGCGTGTCAGTATCGTGATGAAGGACAACACCATTGCTCTTCACCAATTCTATATTTTTTCTTGAATTGCCGTCTTTAATCCGTCCATTTACGAGCAGAACTTTTCAAAATCAATTGTCTGATTGTTATAGTGGAACACACCTATTCTATAGTTAATAGACTCTCTCACCTATAATAACTAGGAGTAGTAAGAGTAACGTGGGTCGCTCAGTGAGTCAGTCATGCTGACCGTCTGATCGGTTGAACTCTCTGCATTCGGGCGGGGAGGAACCCGAAAGAGGCTACGCCGAAGGGCGGATTCTCTTTCGGGGAGGTAATCCGACCCTGAACCCGTTTATATGGGCATATTTTTGGCCGAGCCCACAGGCTCGGAGATCCCACGGGCTCGGAGATCCCACGTTAAACCGGGCTTGTGCCCCATGATGCCCACGTGATAGGGGTGACTAAATACCGTCGCTCAGTGGGTTGGACCGAGTTCAGTCTGAAGTCGGACGACCGGCTGACCAGTTGAACTCTCTGCCTTCGGGCGGGGAGGAACCCGAACGAGGCTACGCCGAAGGGCGGAGTCTCTTTTGGGGAGGTAAAATAACCGTGAACCCGTTTTTACGGGTTTTAAAATGGCATATTTTTGGCCGATCCCACGGGCTCGGAGATTCCATGTTAAACCGGCCTTGTGCCACATGATACCCTCGTTGTGGGGGTGACTGAATATCGCTCAGTGGGTCGGTCAGTCAGTCGATGCCGGACGACCGTTAGTCGGATACTAAATTATCAGCGACCGCATCTAGATTACTCTGCGTCATTACCTATTATATCAAGTTCCTAAAGTTTTGTACATCGTACCTATTTTAGGACCGACTTAGTACAAATACAAGCCTCCTCTGTGAAACCACTCCATAACAATGATTAACTGGAAGAATCTCGCAGTACAGGATTCCTTTCCAATCCCACCAGATGCACAGCGTGACTTTCTTAGAATGAACACCTACATTTGAGGTAGCGAAAGTTGGATCATGTCAATAACCCCAGGACATTTTTCGGTGAATATTGTTGTAAACGATCCCCTTCTTATCACCCATCAAAATTTGCTTCAAAAACTGTGTTTCTTCATTGCGTTTATACAGAAAATTACAGATATAATGCGATCCAAAAGATCTTTTCTCAGATCATCACAGCAATTTACCCAAGATTCACAAAGTGCTCATGGATGGTGAATTTCTATAAGTTTAGTGGTTCTGCCAATTCCCGCGTTGTGTAATGCAATTTATTCCCAATCAATGCCTTGATTTGGTCATCATCTGCAGTTGGAGAGTCTGCCTGGGCGTTATTCAACAGGGCTAGAATCACCAACTCTAAATCTGGTGAACCACATCCGTAGTACTGTCAACCAAAGCACCTTCACCGTATACAGCACATATCATTATTGTTGCTTGCCTTTATGGTAAAAAAAACATTAAAATCAAGTGTCTAAAACGCACCTTATAATCTTCCATTTTCATAGAAATGCAAAATTAATACGAATTAAATAATTTTAAACTTTCTTTCTCAAGAGACATTTTGAAGTGTACTCTAATCGGAAAAGTACGCATATTTATCTGTCGATATATTTGACGTGTTCTAACGTGTTGGAATATGAACGACTAAAAGTCGGCAAGGACTGTCTGGACGACCCAATTCAATCTTATTTCTTGACGTCAGATCTTGTTAATGCAGGTAGTTTCATCATTGAGTTCGTAGCTTAGTATTCGAAAAGGTTTTACTTTAACAACTTATATGTATCTTCCAAAGAAATCTTCAGTCATCACAACAAAGGCATTAAAGTTACTAAGACGAAATGGATCTACTTGAAGACAGCATTATGGCATGAAGATGGCGTTTCTACAGGAAAGAGGCTGTCAAGCTGTATGTTGACCTCAATGAGTAGTTTTATATTTACATACTCTCTATCCCTGACTTTAACTCGTAAATATAGCATAATTTGAAATATTAAGACGAATCAAGTTCACCAGTCACTAGCGTATTTATCTAAAAATACATACGTCGAAATTCACCTTCATACTTTCCGTGCGCCAATGGCTTAGGGGTAGAATCTCCGACTGATACTGGCTTTAGGCAAAGATATCGAATTACACTGATGAACTGTTAAACAGCGAAACATTATGTCTGTGAATGACAACATATACATGCTCCTGAAAAAAATTGAGCTCTCCTGGTGGGGAGTGAATTTGTAAACTGCGACTATTAATTATGCTGATGCAAGGCTCTTTGTTAAGAGGAATTAAGTTCTCCAGTGACAAGCGTATTTAACTAAAAATAATTACCTCTAAATTCACCTTCATCCCTACCGTGCGCCACTGGATTAAGGGTAGAATTTCCGACTGATACCGGCTTGAGGCTGTGAAACAGCAAAACATTCTTTCTGTGGATGCCAATATATATATATATATATATATATATATATATATATATATATCGATAGAACAAGATAGATATAGGTAAGTTTTATTTTTCAAACACTATCAGCACATTGTGCCCGGAGTGCTTTTAGCTAAACTTGTAGTCATTATCAAGGATCATTTTATTTTGACTTCAAACTAAAACTTTAAAAAAAGAAACATTTAAACAAAACTATATGGGTGTATGTATGTATGGGCTGACTGTGTTTGCAAAATAAAACATTCCTATAACCCCATATATATATATATATATATATATATATATATATATATATATATATATATATATATATATATATGTCATGGACAGGTATTACCACCACTGAATATTTGTCTGTTTTTTAAGGATTTGTGTACATTTTCAAGTAATTGCTGAATTTACCATAAATAGCTTCCATATTTAGTTTTGAATAATTCCTGAAATCTACAGAAGTTTCGACCTATTATATTCATAGTTATTGATTTTTCTAAAGATTGGTGCTATCCAAAATAATTTCTCTCCATTTATGAAAATTATGAAGTAACATTGCTCTCTGGCAATTATAATAATTTTTTCTTAACATGGTATTTCATGCTAACACTAATTGAAAATGAAATAATATTGACCTGATTCGGTAACATTCTACAAGTTGATGAAGACAATATGCGAGTGTCATGTAACGCGATAACCCATTCATTTTACTACAATGGCGACGAAGTCTCAACTTGACAAGAGGCTGAGAATGAAGATAGTTGACGCATACAACATTTTCCAAGCGTTTAAATATTCCTAGATCGACAATTCGTAGCATTATCAATAAGTACAACGAGACTCATTGTGTTGAGAATAAATAAAGGACTGGCAGGAAATGACTAATTGTTAGCGGTGTCTCGAAGAATCCTCACTTGAAGGAAGCTCACAAACCAAAAATTATCCTTATAATTAAGCAGCGTGATACGAGCATTCTGTACTAGCGATGTTTTGCTGCTTCTGGACTAGCAAAACTAGGGCGAGCACAGGCTAAAATAGATAATGAGATACACGGTATGGCATACACACAGCCCTTAATCATGTTCTCCTCTTTAAGAGATCTTACTCGGATGAAGTGTCTGCAAAATTTCGAACCATATTCGAACGTCCTCGTCATTTTATAGAGACCACAGATCTTTTGTATTTTGTCCGATAATCCTTTCATATAGCGTAGGCAGAGTGAAGCTATTTTCTAAGTTTTGTTATATTATTGTCTCTTATCCTAGTTTCTTGGAGGTGCTGCCATGTACACAGGGTAGTTGTTTCGTCGTGGGGATAGAAGTGTTCAATAGGATAACAACACGGCCAAACACAAGAAGGCATATTGCAAAACAGACATGGCAGAGCCTTGAAAATTTGAAATTGGAAACCTTCCAGATTCCACCGTATTCTCTTCACATGACTCCTTCGGAAACTGAAATCCTGCTCCCTAAATAACAATTTAAATAACAAAAATGACCATCCATACGAGCTAATTAAGTGGATTATTCGAAGTTTTTCTCTGTCCCTCTTACCTTACACTGGTCCAGTGAATACCATATTCCCAAAGCCCTCATTCCACGACATATCTCGCAAATTTAACTGTCTCTTTCTGATCGAAAGTTTAAGTGTTTTAAACCTTATATCATTCTCATTATTTGCATGTTCACTCAATGGTATTTTCAGCATCCTTCTGTAGTGCCAACTTTATGTTGCCTGAAGTATCTTCTTCATGGGAGAGTAGCATTCACTGCCATATATATGGGATGATATTACATAAATGTTCAGTACAAGTTGTTTCTACTGTCATTTTCATGTATTTTAATACTTTCTCTAGCTTTTAGAAGGCATCTTTAACCATTCCAATGAACCTTCGGTTTTCGGTGCCACATTTTCTGTCGTCTGTTATATAATTTCCTAAATATTTAGAACGAAACTACTGTTTTCTAAGGTCTCCTTTCATCTCTGACAAACTTATACAGCATTCATTGCCCTATCGGAGGATTTATATCACATAGCAGTTCAGCATCCATTTGTTTGTTTTTTAACAATATTTTCCTTTTTCTTAATACTTTGTTCCGCTTTTGGAAAGCTACTTTCGTTATTCCAATGAAACTTCGGATTTCAGTGTCACAATTTCTGTTGTCTGTTATTACACTTCCTAAATAGTAAGAACCACATCTCCGTTGTCTAATGTCTCCTTTCAGCTCAGACGAAGTTTTTTTTTTTTTTTTTTTTTTTTTTTTTTTTAAGCATTTCCCCGCTAGCAAGGCAGGACGCCACTAGCACGGAAGTGGTTATAGACGATTTGGAGCGAGAGAGATAGAAATGATAGAGGAAAGGATTAGTAGAAGGATAGTGGATAAAGCAAGGCAACTAGAGATGTCGATTGACATTACATTTGAATATTTTTTGATTATAGCTATCAGGGAAACAGGAATGGGGTAGGGAGTTCCACAGGCGAGAGGTGCGAGATATGAATCTATTGGAGTAGAAGAGACGGCTACATTTAAAATTTCAACAGTGGAAGGCTGAGAGCGGGATGCCAGCCTTGTAGGACGCTTGGATTCGCGAAGTCTGGGAACCAGCGAAAGCAGCTCATCAGAGAAATTACCATGAAAGTATTTGTAAAAAAGACAGAGAGAGGCGACGGAATGTCTGTGCGAGAGCGACTGCAGACGAGATACCAGTTCAGGGCAAATTATATTTCATATCTGTCTAGGGATCTTATTAAGAACAGCGAGACAAACAGAAGGGGCTCCAGACAATATATGGCAGCAATACTCCATGCAAGGGCGAATGTTTGATTTGTAGATTTGCAGGATCGATTCTGGGGGGAAAAAAATTACTGACGCGACACAGGGAGCCAACTTTACAGTATTCATTGCCCTATCAGAGGATTTATATCACATAACAGTTCAGCATTCATTTGCTTGTTTTAATCATATTTTCCTTTTTCTTAATACTTTGTTTCGCTTTTGGAAGGCATATTTCGCGATTCCAATTCACCTTCGGATTTCGGACTCACATATTTCGTCCTGTGTTAAAACAGAATTTGGGTATTTAATTTTTCGTACTTGTTTCATTATAACATGTCGGGTTCGTAGATCTCCTGTTCGGCTATTCCTTTGGCTGACATCTATACATTCTGTTTTCTTAAAATTTATGTTTTGTCATTGCTTTGCGCTTTCTTTCATGGTGTCCTTCAGGGATTCCCGTAGTTTCCTTTCTGTAAATGCTATCAACACTGTGACATCGGCATATCGTATGTTTTTAAGATTGTGACCGCCAATTTTAAATCCTGCTTGAAGTTTTAATTCCCTCAGGATCGCCTCAGTGTAGGAAAGGACAGATGTTTGCAGATCATTGGTTCTCTAGCGGACCGACTAAGTAATGACAAGAAAACACTATACATTTATTCGTAGAAAAACTAAATATCATAAAATACTGGGAAAAAATTACTGCAGTGTTTGAAATTTCATTCTATTGATAAGACTATTCATTCATCTGGAAGGTTAAAAGGATTTGCTTTTTTATTTCATTATTTTTTTATTACATTTTATACTTTTATTTTTTATTTTTTCATGTGTTTAGAACTTTTGTTAACTTTTTTGTCAGAATCAACCGCCTTTTCCTTTGCTGGCGCGTGCCGACATTAATTCGAACTTTGCCAGAACACGTCACCAGTTGGCGGTCCATCATCTCCCAACGTATTTTCGTTTACAGACTCATTTGAACGTGTACGGTTACTGGATCCTATTGTGCGGGTGATTAGGAAGCTTCCTTTTTTTTTTTTTTTTCGTAACATTCACAACGTGTGCGCGCGTGCGTATCCGCTCGTGTTATTCGTGCACACGTGCGCAGATATATGCGTTCGGTGTGAGCTATTTCGCTCTCGGCACAGTTCTTTTCTCTGCATGTTAACCACATGTGGTATTTCTAAAAAAAAAATTATTATTTTACGTCAAAACTACGAAGGTTTATTTTACAACTCATTTGCAACTCCTTCGCTTGTCATTGTTATTATTACTTGTTCAGCCTCATGTTATTCTATCTGCTAAGTATATTTTTTTTTAATCTTCTTGTGCGCAGGCGTCTGCCAGGAGTGTTGTTTTTCTTTAAATTCCATACAACCTATTAGTTTACACTCTGTATATATGTTTTGTCTATGATTCAAATATGTTTTCTTTACGATTATATGTCCCTTTTATGCATACTGCCTCAATGAGCACATCTAACGCTCTATAAAACGATTAAATGTAAAATAAATAAATATTATACATAAATAATTAGTGGAATTCGGACTAAATTTGTGTTTTCTCAATTAAAAGAAGTTCATCAGATAGTGACCCGAGATCAACGTGACAAAAGCAGCGTAAAACCTGTTGGTAAAGCTATATAAGAGTTGGTGTTAATGTAAAGTTTATAGCCTAACTACGAATAATATAAAGTCAAGAATCTGCTTATTCTGCCAGGATTTCAATAAACAAATGTTCCCGTACAATCACAGACGTTAAGCAAAATCGAGTCTGGTAGACACTTAGATGGTTGACCGTTTGTGAATACAAGTTGTTGTAAGCTTGGATGTGCGGGTGGTGTGATAGATAACTGTTATTAATTGGAAATCAGAGTGTTGGGATTTAATTACAGTCGGATTCGTTATATTCCCTTACCCACAAATATCCTCGGGAAAAGTATGAATTTAGCTCTTCTACTCTCCAAACTACGTGTTAATTAGTAGGGATTGTATTTGTAAATTATTATTATTATTATTATTATTATTATTATTATTATTATTATTATTAGATTTATTATTATTATTATTATCACCCAAAAATTCTTACAATAAACAAAATATTTTATGGCCTTCAACTTGAAACACTATTGAAAAGCCGTAAAAAATAAATCAATTTAACCTCTAAAAATATTATTTAGTTATAGAAATACTTGTTTATATAAGACCGAGCTTATCTCAATATCCCCATGGATAAATACACACACACACACAGACACACACACGCATATATATATATATATATATATATATATATATATATATATATATATATATATATATATATTATTTTTCAATAAAACTTACTAAATAGGATGCACCTAATCTCATCTTGATGAGAGCGAGTAGAAAGTTTATGTGAAAATTGCAAAAATGCAATAAATATTAAATTTATTTATAATTTTTCATGTTAGGTAAAACCGTACATATCTGTGTGGGAGTGTTGTTATTCAACTGAATAGTCTCCATTGTTAGACACACACAAACAACACACACAGACAGACAGACACACATATATGGACGCGCGTGTGTGTATGTTGTTAGTCAAATGCATAGAATCCACTGTTACAGACACACTCAAACATACACACACAGACACACACGCACATATGTGTGTGTTACAATCAACTGAATAGACTCCACTGTTACACACACAGAGATATACACACACAGATACACACACATTTATATGTGGGTGTGTGTTAGTCAAATACATAGATTCCATTGTTACACACACACAAACATATACGTGTGTTGTGTGTGTGTGTGCGTGTCTGTAACAAGGGAGACCATGTATATGACTGACAAAAATATTTATTGGTCAAATGTACATTCTCTATTGTTTTTAACAATACAGTCTCTCGTATTCCTTTAAGCCTGTTAATGTCATTTTCGTAGAAGATTAGTTGTGTAGTTATCGATTGAGTCAATCTATTGTCATTTCAATTGCCCTTTGAAGACCGTACCAAATGAAAATCCGAATGAGACAAATCAAAAACATATGGTAGGTGTTGGAGGGTTTTCCCATTTCAATTTTTAAGCATCTGCAAGTTATGTTTTGCAACATTTGCGGTCTTGCCTTGTCGTGGTGTATAATGACACCTTTTCGATTTGCAGAATTCGGTTTTCTTCATGAATTGCCGTTTTGTGATTGGTGTGTTGGTCACAATATTTCTTAGCAGGTATTCTTTTACTCCTAGAAAAAACAAAAACAAACTCAAAGTGAATTGTCGGTCTCCAATCTCATCAAACTCCACAACAGATACATTGGTTGTAATCTCGGTTTACTCACGGGTCCTGCATAATTACAAGCCTATTTTCAGGCCCGTTTACGTCGAGCGTTATCATAAATTATGCATTTTTCATCACCTGCAATAATTCTGTTTAAGAACGGCTCATTTTCGTGGCGTAACAATAAAGAAAACGCCACGGAATCAACATCGATTGTTCAGAAAATCTAGCACCCAGGTGTCTAGTTTGTAAGCGAACACAAGTCTTTTCAAATGAGAAAAGATATTAGTTACTAAGAAGAATTAATAAAACAGCTTAGTATAAATCCTATGGAACTCTCCTGTGAATCTCTTAATCCCCTCGGGACGGGTCGTGAGTAGTTTTCATACGTAACAATGCACATGCATCTTAAAAGCCAAAGTTTGGGAGATATAAGACATTTAAAAAAAAAAATGCACCGAAAAATGTTCATCGATATTAAAGTTGTTTATAATGAAATCTTCCGCAAACTCTTTTCATGTCATACTGTGTCTGACATCATAGAGGTGGCCATTAAAATTTCTATTTGATGTCTCCTTTCTTTAACACACATTGTATTGTAAAATAACTGTGTATATATTACACTCACACACTACACGCACACGCACACACAAACACAGATATATATATATATATATATATATATATATATATATATATATATATATATATATATATATATATATCTTAGAAACAATACTTTGATGATTGCTTCATTTCTTGGAAATCCCCATCGGTTGATATTAACCAATTCCACACTGCTTCAAAATAAAATTCACGCAAGAATATAATTTCAACAAATTACCATTTTTAGATATACTCATTAGAAATAAAAACAACCACGTAATCACAGATATCTACCACAAACATACAGCCATCTAACAATATCTTCATTTCAAGAGTTATCTCCCAAAAAAGCTGCCTAAAATCCATCCCCTATTCTCTAGCACGTAGGGTTTGTACTTCATTGACTGTTAAACACCTCCGAAAATCCGGCCTAGGAGAACTACATTAGAATCTAAAAAAAGAGGCTAACCCACACACAAATAAACAAAGGTTTTGAAATCGTAAAAAAAATTCCTATAGAGCAACTTCAAAATAAAATGAAACGTAATGTTGAACAAACACTAGCACATGTCTCAGCATACAACAAAAACAATCCAGAAATATTTACAGAAATGACAAAAAATCTAGACCTACTTAGCAAGAATAATAAACTGAAAAATATATTAAAAACAACCAAAATAATTAAAAGAAAAGGTCAATCTAAAAACTTAAAACACATATTAACCTCACCTAAATTAAACTAACACATTATATGGGGAGTCACAAAATGCAACAAAAAAAAATGTGGGGTTCGTGACATCATAATAGAAGGAAATTTCTACACTTCTGAAAACCCCCAAACCACATTCATAATGAATAAAAACTTAAACTGCAACTCCAAAAATGTGATTTATGTACTCAAATGCACAAAATGCAAGAAGTCATATATAGGTATCAGTCGACAACTGAACAACAGGGTCTCCCTACACAAAAGCAACATAAAATTAGCAGACAACAGAAAACGTTTTGTATCACAAGACATTTTCAGATGTAACCAGGGTAAATTTAAAATTATGACAATATATAAAACAGACAAATATCCTTACCTACCAATACAATAAAAAAACTTCATAAAAAAATTTAAACCAGAATTAATAGATTACAAACCAACACGAAAAAAAAAACAACATTCGCACATAATGGCTAAATACAGTGATCAAACCAATCACATGCATACACACAGGCTCATAGGTAGGCGTGCTTGGAAGACGAATATATACAAATATTGACAAAAGCAAGGGAATACTAACGGGAACGCGTGCAAACCTCACACAACTTAGGAAGTATGTGCATGCATGCATGTATGTGTGTGCGTGTGTGTATACTGATTCCTTGTAAGTTAGGAAGTATATGCGTATGTATGTACGTATGTGTGTATGTATGTGTGTATATACTGATTCCTTGTAAAAGGACAGTATGTATATGTAGAGAGGAAGTGCTCGTATATATATATATATATATATATATATATATATATATATATATATATATATATATATATATATATATTGGCATAAACAACGGGAATACACGCGAACACTACACGGCATGGTAAGTGTGGGTTTGTCCGTATGTGTTTATGTATACAAATGTGTTTACTAATTCTTCGTAATAAGATTGTTTGTATGTATGCTGAGGGAATATACATATACATACGCATGCTGACAAATACACCAGAAAATGGAAATATATCTAAGAACACACAGGGGCCATTAAAAAGTATAATAATGAAAACTCCTTCACCATTTCTCAGACCAATCATTTGGGTCATTAACGCACAAATAATCGAATGCCTCGTATTGAGAATATTTAACATCGAAAAAGATAAGAAAAAAATTATTTTTAATAATATGTGGAAATCTGCACGCTTTGCCTGATGAAAGTCGCAAGATCGGAAACCCGTGTAATAAAATTATGGAAAAAAATATAGCATAATATAACAAAATTATCGAAAATTAAAGCATAATATAACAGAAGGTATTTAACAGTAAAACATTCAGACAAAAGCTATTAAATATAAAATCTTAACCGGGGTATCTTATCTGTCATTATTTACATTATCTACATTGTTCGAACTGTTGTCGTCACCTTTGTTGGCTATTCCGAATAATGTAAATAGTGTAAATATTACAGGCAGCAAATTCTCTTTATGGCATTGAATAAAATACAAGCATTATGTCTGCTTATTTTTATCGTAATCCTTTCATATTCACGATTATTTTTCGTATATTACAAATAAATAATGCATGGAATGCACTGTAACACTCAGAATCACTTTTAGCTTCCGTGTAATTTCCATGTATATACATATATGTGTCTGTGTATGTCTGTGCGCATACATATGTATATGCGTATATATATATATATATATATATATATACACTATCGAAATATTATATATATATATATATATATATATATATATATGTACTATCGAAATACTCTTGAATATATTCAAACATTATGTCTTTTCTTTAAATCGCGCTCTTCTCAAAGGGTAGAAAATTCTCTACGTTTTACGATGATCATCATTATCGTCAATATTATTTGATGCGGCTTCATCTTGGCAAAGGGTAATTGAAGTGTCTAATGATCAATTTACTTTGGGGGTCAAAGGTTAAAAAGAGCACTGTAGATGAGTTATATATACCAATTTGATACGTTACGTTTAGATTTAAAAGGTTTTTTCAGATGTTAAATGTAGTTCCGTTTTTACTTGTCCAGATTTTTGTTACATCGATTTACAGGTCATTATAAGTTGAGAGTTTTGATATTCTTTTTTAGAAACATTTTAATCCTGTGGGCAAGGCATATCTGTTAGCTGATAGATTCTTTTTTTTAAAAAAAAATCTTTTACGACAATACCTGGTCTCTATGCATCAACTTTCCTCTGTGTAAGAAATTCCGTAATCTAGTCATGCTATCACAATCTGTGCCATAATTCGAACGTATTTGTACCATGTAACTGGGACTTCAGTACCATAGTTCGAATAGAGATGAAAATGAATATACTGGCATAGCCTGACGTATTCTTTCTTTGCAAGGAGGCACATTGATACTATATGGCCAAACGTTTCGTCAAATTTATGGCATAAACAACAGGTGAGATTCGATTCATCTTTCTTAGCCTTGTAGGTATCTGCTGAAAGACATTGGACTTTTGCTGTCATTATAAAGCCTTCCATCTCTCACTGCTTCTTAACGATTGGTCAGTTTGGCAAGCATCACCGTTTCATTCATCTCGACTTTCTGGTTACTATCCAATTAAGGCTTTAGATATTCACTTATGTACAAGACTTTCCCTGTAATCATCATTCTCCATTAACTTAATTTTCTTTGCTGCAGCGGTGGGAGGTTCAAGATATTTGTCATCTTGAGCATCCGTTGTATCTAAGGAGTTTCATATTACTTGACTTTGTTTCATGATGTAAGTATTCTCAGCACTCTCATGTTTGAGGGCGGACTTCAGATACCCAGCACGGTTTGCAGCAGACGTTTAAAACGCAGAAACGATTCATTAACGCACCATGCGGCCGGCACAATCATTAGACACCGTGTGGGAGTATTTGAAAGGGACTGGCAGCCAATGATTCGAAGGGTACATGCGTCTGTAGAACCAAGTGGAGGACATTTGGAACATTTTTATGAATTGCTGCATTGAGGTACAACCATGCCCAAATGGAACTTACCGCTGAAACGTTATTGTGTTGGTTCAGCACCCTCTCTTTCTCTCTTTCTTTTTCTTTCTCTCTCTCTCTCTCTCTCTCTCTCTCTCTATATATATATATATATATATATATATATATATATATAGGTGGTTGTTAGCCGAAGATCAATTTTATGAAACATGTGAACATTTTTACTTTTATATCAACATATGTTAGGAACGATGCTTGAGTGAATGGAAGTTCAATAATGATGTTTGATTTCAAGACAAGCCAGAAACACGAAGATAAACGCTGTGATCCTGAGCCCCTTTACTGTTGCTTAAAAAAATATTTATGCTGAAACTTACGCCAATAATTCAAGAAAAAATAATCTTAATCCTTTAATTCAAGATCCAACATCATGTAGAATAATATATATATATATATATATATATATATATATATATATATATATATATATATATATATGCGCGTGTGTGTGAGAGGGAGAAAGATGGAGAGAGGGAGAAATTGAATGATTAATAGAGAGAGAGAGAGAGTGACAGAGAGAGATTGCTACATTCATTCATCGACAAATTGTCATGTTGAGAGATAACTCCAACAACTGTACTCTCATCAAAAACCCATTTAAGAAAGCCTGGGCATCGACTCACATCGAATCTCTTAAGTCTACTACAGGATGGCACCATGTTATTTATTCAGTGTTATTTATAAACTCATACAAGGTCGACATTCGCCTGTTGAATGAAAAGTCACGAGAAACTTAGTCTTGAAAATCTCTCACTCAGCAACAGTATATCTTATGCAGGCAAAGGAAAATTTAAACCATGTCCGGATTACAAAATAAAATACTTCAGAATCTCTTTAGAAGTTTAAGCCAATGTAAATCCTTGAAAACGTTTCGCCTGCCTTTCCGACATATTATTGGCAGAGCTTAGGTTTTAGAATGTTTATATAGATTGCGAAAAATTTGATTTTTTTCTTTTCTTTCTGGACGGACACCGTTTCCACACTTGTAGTTATATACGCGTGCAACTAGACCAGCTTATTCAGCTATTATTCTATCAATACAGAAAAAGAAAATGGGGGAAAACATTGCATAAGAAGAATGTGTTTTGCCAAGTTCATTGAGACCTGATCGGATATTTGAAAATAAAGAATAGCTATATTGATTATCTCCAGTTGCCAGTGCCCATTATAGGCCTTAGCCCAGTGGTAATATACTATCAATTTAACAAGACGGAAGAAAAGACCAGCCTAACTTAAAGAAATGAATACAAAATATGCAAGCAATTATATATATGAATATAAATTGTATAATTAGACCTACAAAAATAAATTTCATATAGAGAAAAAACTTAAAGGTCGAAAATCGAGTGAGTCTTACTTGTCCTATTTTCCCGATGGATGTATGGCCTGGATGTTGGTGTCATTTATGCTCTTTGTTGGGAACATACTTACTCTCATGAATACCTATGTCATAATTGTCCTATTTCCTAAAAGTATAACTCCCAAGCCGGTGGTGTCTTTTTTATCTCTTATTGGGACCTTGTATTTTCCAGTCGTCCTAAGTAACATTGTATATCTTGATTCCTCGCTGTTTACTCAGGCAATGTTATTTGTCACTCATCAGCCGACGTCTCCTACAAGCTGCCATGTCACCCACGTGAATTCGTACTACCAAAAGGGAGATAATCACCCTCTGCCTCTGTGACGCTATTTAGCGGTCGCGTGAAAATTAAAAGCGAGAAATAATCAAGGCGAGAAGAGGCTATCACGAAGAACATACTCGGCGATGTTATTTTTTTTTTAAGAAAAGTGGTAAAGATTTTATTTTCATTTGCGAAGAAGTGTATTTTATTCGCAGAAGATAGGAAATTCGTAAGATCTCGGATGTTTCAGAATTAATTTATGCTACGACGCGGCGAATAAAAGATAGCAATCTGCCCATGGCAATAATGGAAATTTCAAATTGGTCAAGTGGCTCGCAGGGCGAAATGCTGGAAGATAATCGTAATCAGTTCAATGATGCGACCGATAAAAAAAGATCAGTTTAGACCACCCCCAAAGAAAAGAAGAAGGAAGTGAAAAAGAAAAAGCGAAAGAATAAACCATTAACTATCTTTCGGAGATATCATTTGGTTTTGAAAAGACACCTGTTTTATGTTCAGACCCTGAACATGATAAAAGTTTGTTACCCGGATAGAGGGTGCGAAGACGTCCAGTTGACCACCCATTTGACGCTTGGCGAAAATCTCGTTGATAAATTCCAGATGACATTCGGTTAAGATAGATATTAAAGACCACACTACGAGTCGTAGGGGCCCAGTCGGGGAAAAGAGAAAAAGGGGGTGGGGAGATATTTTTTTCCTTTAAGCGATAATATTTAAACTGAGGACAGACTAGCCACACCCACGCGTCATTGGCTGAGTGGTGGCGTGAACAGTGGGCGAAGGTAAACATATGAGAAGGAGGGGAGGCTTGTTGACGTCTCCGAGGAGATTGGTGTGAGGTACCACTATGAGAAAGAAGGGGAACCTGTTGACGCCCTCTGAGGGTCTGATGTGAAATACCAATATGAGAAAGGAAGAATTTGGGAGAACGATTCCCTTAAGAACCCCTCTAAAGCAAAAACTATTGTACTTCAAAAATGGAAAGTGATAAATTTTCCTGTCTGAAAACAAAGAAAATCCTTATTGTGGATTTAGAATTATCGAGGAACCCAAAGCACGACAAGCCCACACCCGGTTTTGGTCGGCGTCCATATAAACGGAGCAGACAGCAGACAGTAGTAGTTGAAGAGTTGCAGTTGGAGAGCAGAGTTCCGAGAGAGACGCAGTTGGGAAGGCGCAGACAGATTTGAGCTGTGAGCTCGGAGACCAGCCACACAGGAAGCTCACGATATCCACACATTCCGACTTAAACTTCTAACCAAAAACAAATTATTTTTGGAGAACGACTTAGACTCACACCACCAAAACAAGTTTTACGAATATCACCTGAAGATACAAAAAAACAGTAATCGAAAAACAACGTAAGACTCGCCTAACAAACGAAATTTGTCACGTATCCATATTAGCGGGTTGGGAGAAAGACGCAGTACTGTATTCAGCAACCAGATATAAAAATATTGGTTATTCTTTTTTTAACACATTTGAGATTTTACTTTATTTTCTATTACATATACTTGTGCGATGGCACCTTTGCTCGATTTCGGCTTGCATTACGGCACGGCGACTGATTGATTTCGTCTACCTAAGATCAAATCACAACGTGGGTAGGTTAGACTAGAAATCAAAGGAGTTACTTCGGTAACCAGACGTTGGAGGCGAGCTGGAAACGACAAAGCTGTTACTAAATCTAACCAGATTCCCATCCGAATCAGCCAAGTTTTAGAACGTCACACTCTTTACAGAATGATCCGAAAATCATTCGATGAATTGTTTTTTTTTTTATTTGCGCTGGAACACAGGCACCACCACAAATATACGCGCGTTAAATTTACCAAGGAGCGGTGACATATTGTTCGTATCAATCTTTAAGCACGTGGATGATCATGACTCACCACATTGTCCTATTCTTTGGAGCTGTAAATAAACTTTGTCCACTTCCTATTCTTTTCAGGCCTACAATTCCGAAGTAAGTTAGAAGTTGCTTCTCCTCTTAATTCAATATATCCTCTCAGCGTTAAATTCACCGAAGCAACCTTCCTGCTTCTAATCCAGTGATTTCAATTTTGTCTTTCTGATTCTAAATACGAGTCCAATTTTGGTTTTTATTTTTCGACTTTATTTTTCGTCAAATTTCATTATGCTTTTCGTTTATACTGTCCAAGTAATTTTCAGCATATAACAATAAAACCATATCTGTGTCGCTTCAAGTCTCATATTTATCTGTAGGGATATTGTTCAGCATTTACTTCTGTATAGAAACATAAATATTAGTTTAGAGTTTGGCAATAGATTTCGATTCCAAAGAAATTTATTAGAACTATGGAAATAAATATTTTATTTTCTGGGATGCATAATTCTCCGTTCCAAGACGCCTTCGTCATCTCTCCATATCGTTAAACATTTTATTTTTAATTAGATGTTGATGGATGCTCCACTATTCTGAGGTTTGGCTTCGTTTATGTGATAACTAGAACCATGCATTTCTCAAAGAATATAAGGATTGATTTCTAATGCGTTTATAGCACCCATTATTCACGATAATTAAATTCGGATTATCGTTTATCCAGTAATCCCTGAAAAGGAATCTAATCAAGATTATCATTTAGATCTTAATTACTGCTATTTACATATGTATATTGTAGAACTGAACACACACACACACACACACACACACACACACACACACACATATATATATATATATATATATATATATATATAACCTGTAGTCCGTTCGTAACCCGAAACATTTCGTCAAAAAGTCTCGGTGCTATAAAATTGGAAAAGAAAAGCACGGCACAAAACATGAATGTATACAACATGGCGGTCGACGCAAAAAAGATTCCGTTCCGGTCAACTCGGTCCAGCAATGTTGTTCGAGAACAGAAATTTTGTCCGATAACCGAAGCATTTTCATCTCGAATTTT
This sequence comes from Acanthosepion lycidas, assembly GCA_963932145.1. Taxonomy (NCBI): domain Eukaryota; kingdom Metazoa; phylum Mollusca; class Cephalopoda; order Sepiida; family Sepiidae; genus Acanthosepion; species Acanthosepion lycidas. Next base: position 23,497,147 of record OZ010590.1, on the reverse strand, counting down.
CTGTTCGAAAATCAATTTGTTCGATATGTGAGGCGTTCGAGAACTGAGGTTCCTCTCTCTCTCTCTCTCTCTCTCTCTCTCTCTCTCTCTCTCTATATATATATATATATATATATATATATATATATATATATATATATATATATATATATATATATATATGTGTGTGTGTGTGTGTGTGTGTGCGTGTGTGCACACGCGTGCGTGCGTGTGTTTTCCTGAAGACGAACGAATAAGCTGTAATTTGAACCGGAAATTATCTGTGACTGAAAAGTTAATATAATGTCACACCAAACGACGGATTCCGTATGGCATACAGGTACGATTCCTGTCAGACAACGCATATATTCTACGAAATTTCTAGAACATTCAGGCCGGTAAATGTAATTAATGTTGTTTAATTAAAAAATAGCATTTACTCAAATATGTTGTATCCATAAAAATAACGTATAAAACTATATATATATATATATATATATATATATATATATATATATATATATATATGTATGTGTGTGTGTGTGTGTGTGTTATTTTACATGTGGCAGAAAAGCTGAAATATATATTTAAACAAGGCTGAAGATCGTGAGAACGTTATCTCTCCGATATGATTACAAAATTCAAGATGGAAAAAAAAATACCAGCATGTTTTCAATTGGGTGCTAATTGTTTGTATCATATTTAGGCTTAAAGCATATCTGCGTTTCCTCCTTCAAATGTTTCTATTTATGTCCAATCAGTTGGCTTTTAACTAATTCTAATTAACAGAAACTGAGCAATTTTCCACATTATGAGGCGTGCCAATGAAGTTAAAGAATAGCAGATGAATACAGAAATCTTTAAGAAAGATAGAGAAAACTTTAAAGTGGTATCGCTTTATCTTTTACAGGTATTTCAGTTAATTTATTCATAATGGTTTTCTTCGAATTTCCGAACAACTGTAACTTTGCAGTGACGACTTACTTTATTTTCGATCGCTGATTATCGTCTTTAGAGAAAGATTTATATTATTCAAAGTTTTATCGCTGTTGTTAGCTCTTCTCTTCCATGTAACATTTCATATCAAAGTTAAAATAGCCAGCATTTATTATCAACATGTCAAACGTCGACATTGGATAGTAGGCAATTTTATCAAAATACAGTGAGATCGTGTATAGGCTGATAATTAAATGCACTGGCTGGATTTCCCGCCCTGTGACAGAGAAACACTAGCGTCTGTAGATATCATGAATTATTACTGCAGTATTTGGGTCAATGATAATAATATATGTACCTCAAAACCAGATTTGGTCTGAGGAGAGCAACAGGTTTTAGCCTTGGCAAAGGGAGCAAAAGTGGTAAGAGTCGCAAGGGTTAGGAAAATTTAGAGAGTCATGATCGCCAGTGTCCAGGAGATTTCGCGTCCATAGAAGAAGAAGAAGAAGAAGCTCACCACCAACAACAAAGATTGTAAATATAATCCCAAGAAATGCGCGAGTGTCACTAGCACGCAAGGGGTTACAGAGAGTGAGAGTAAAGACGAGTGTTTGGGAAAAGGACAAAGAGAAGGGCAAGGATAAAGGTCAACCCATCAAAAAATGTCGATTGACATTGCATTTGAATATTTGAAGATTATAGCTTTCAGGGAAGCAAGTGATAGGAAAGAAGTTGCACTGACAGGAGGTGCGGAGTAGAAGAGACGACTATATTTAACCGTGTCGACAGTGAAATTTTGAGACCGAGATGCCAACCTAGTATCACGCTTAAATTCATGCAATTTCGGAACCAGTGAAAGTAGCTTGTCAGTGCAGTTGCCAAGATAGTACTTATAGAAAAGATAGAAAGGAACCACAAAATATATATGAGATAGGGATTGAAGACGGGATGGCAGATCAGGACCAACCACGTTGCATCTACGTCATTAGATATTATTGAGGACCTCGAGATTATAAGCGGGAGGACCAGATCATATATGGCAGCAGTATTCCATGCAAGGATGAATGGTTGATTCGTAGATTTGAAGGATGAACTCAGGAGAGGAAAAACGGTCTGGCATGAGACAGAGAACCAACATTCATTACGGATGATGAAACTATGAATTCAATGAAGTTATTCCAGTTCAGGTCAGTAGACAGCGTGGAATTGGGCAGCAGCAATACTGATGGGAAGCAGGGAGGCTTTTCTATGGTGGGTAACTGAGAACAATTTTGTATTAGAGGTATTAAAGTTTGCAAGTCAATTCCTGCCCCAGTCAACCACAGGTTGGAGGTCCGTTTTGAGGCCTACACTTGGTTTTAATAACTAAGCTGTACTATGCATAGACATGTTCAGCGCGAAGAGATCAGTCTACCCACGTAGATTGAACAAAGCTGAAGTTTACTTGATTGGTTAAGCAGATGATGAGGACCACAGCGCGCATCAGTCGAAACGTTCTGATAAGACTAATAAAGATAAATTATTATAAATCTGCATCACAGAATTTCGCACAGAAATCACGAAAATTAGAAGAATATTTATTTTGTAACTCTATCTCCGACGTCATTTAAACGTGTCCTGTCAGTGTCAAATTCACAAGTCCTGTGATTATCAAATATTCTTGTATGGGAAAATGTTTAATGTCCAAATATATGAGTTTATATATACCTGCGTTAATGCAAAGCTCTTCAGTAAAATAAATTGGAGCACTCCGGCTGATTGGTATTTGTATACATTCGTAAAAACAATACACTAGATTTAGGTGATTGTTGAATGAAGATAGCTCAGCGGTTGAAACTCATACTGAGTGTTTCGGTTTCGATCCGGTCTTGCAGTATTCGGATGTCTAGTCGCGCTGAGGATCTGTGATACTGCGAAACAGTACTGTCTGCGAATGAAATATATATATATATATATATATATATATATATATATATATATATATATATATGTAGTTTTAAGGTGTCCTATATTTATGGAATAAAGTGCTCAATATCAGAGATAGAGCGTGTGCAAATATAAATATATTAGTTAAGCAGCTGATGATGAAAAACAAGTAAAATAAATTAACCCAAACAAATAAATAAATAAACAAGTCACTCCTGTCTTTTTGTTAAAATGAACGAAATTTAAAGACTATTTTATAATGTCTAATGGACCTGAACATTATTTTAATGTTTAGATGCATTTAAACTAATCAAATTTTATTTCAGAGAACAATAGAATTAAATTTTGTTTGATTAAAACCCTGCTAACATGCAAGTACACAAGAATCATTTGAGGCACATAATGCTTTATGAGTTCAAGAACGGAAACTCAGCAGCCGAAGCGACTAGAAAAATTCACTCAGTTTATGGAGAGGAATGTGTGAATGAAAGAACTTGCAGAAGATGTTTGCAAAATTCAGAGGTGAAGATTTCACCCTTGAAGATGAATATCGAACAGGACGTCCAGTTGATTTTGTTGAAAATATACTTGAAGCAGCCTGCGAAAAAAATCCTGCTTTATCAGTTGAGGAATTGGCAGTGGTTCTCAGTTCAAACCATACAACTGTTCATCGTCATCTTCAATAACTTGGAAAAGTTCCTAAACTTGGAAAATGTGTGCCTCATGAATTGTCTGAAAACAACCTCAAATTCCGAGTTGACATCTGCTCTTCTCTCGATTCTCGCCAACATGTTTCACCTTTTTTGATAGACTTTTGTCTGGCAACGAAAAATGGATCTTTTATCGAAATCTTAAGCGCCGTAGACAGTGGTTTGGTAAAGGGGAAGCACCCCAGCCACAGCCGAGAAGGGAACTTCATGGGCAAAATGTTCTTCTTTCAATCTGGTGGGATCGCCAAGGAATAATCCACTTTGAATTCTTACCACCTTGTGCAACAGTTAATGCTCAAATATACTGTCAGCAATTAGAGCGTTTGAACCAAGCTTTGAGCTAAAATAAAAAAAAACCCTGCTCTAGTGAATCGAAAAAGGGTGATGATTCATCAGGACAATGCGCGAACACACGCAGCGAGAATCACGTCACAAAAGATCGAAGAACTTGGCTGGGAGATAATTCCTGAGCCACCTTATTCTCCCGATCTTGTTACTTCAGACTAACATTTGTTTCGTAGTTTGCAGAATAATTTGGAAGAAACAGCTTTTGTAACACAGGAAGAGGTTAAAACTGACATTTGTGAGTTCTTCGAATCAAAGCCGAAAGAATTTTACAGTAATGGAATTTGTAAGCTTGTTAATAGATGGAAGGAAGTCATAGATAATCAGGGAAATAAATTGTTGATTGAATCTGTAATTAAATGTAACATTTAGTCACGTGTTTTCTTTATTCAAAATTCGGCCAGAACTTATAGGATGACGTGATATATATATATATATATATATATATATATATATATATATATATATATATATATATATATAAATATATAATATAAACAGTTATATTCTTTTGGAAAAACCTTAGGTATTTTGGATTGTAATTGAACAAACTAATGCCCAAGGGAAAATAAAGGATAAAAAAGAAAAAACTAAGACCATGAAATTCAGGCGAAAATAATCGTCCAGAATCCAAGGTCAGAGTCAAAAGAAAAAAAAAACTCCAAAATCAGTAAAGCTAAAGTAACTACGGAAAGTGCTCAATACGCTAAGCAGAGCAAACCTAAATATGAACCTAAAGAGCCAGGTAAATCTCCCTAGGTATCACTATACAGATCTTCAGGTTCAACTGACGATCCGTATAGGTGAAACTTAGATAGGTTTACCTGGCTCTTTAGGTTTATATATATATATATATATATATATATATATATATATATATATATATATATATATATATATATATATATATAAAATTTAAAAGTCTATATTTATCACATGAAGTTTGTGTTGTGCAAGAAACAACGAGCCGTGTTATGGCTGAGGGATTTTATATCTATCTATCTAACTACCTATCTATCTCAGTCTGTTCGTATCTATCTATCTATCTATCTATCTATCTATCTATCTATCTATATATATATATATATATATATATATATATATATATATCTGTTATAATTATTTTTTTTAAATATGATTCCACCTCGACGCAGAAATACTGACAAGTAACTACAGTTAAGCGTTTTTATTTAACTTTTTAAATACCTCGTTTGTAACATGAGACATGTCTGTTGTTTTTTGTCGTAAAATAAGTTTTTTTTTTTTTGCTTAATGTTATGGTTTTAGTTACATTGTTGACTGCCATGTCATGTAATTTATTAATGGTGTATTTAGACAGCAATCCTTCTTTTATACATGGTTTGCTAAAATAACTGTCAAATACACAAGAAATGCAACATTCAGAGAAAACATTTTACGAAAAACAACAACAGTCTCATTTTGAAAACATTGTAATTAAAAACTTAAATAAAATATATCTGTGTATATATATATATATATATATATATATATATATTGATTTGAGTTTTGATTAACTTGACACTAGAACAACCATTATTTTCATTTTATGTTCTACATTTAGACGCTGCAGGAATTGGTGTATTTAGTGACTAACTATTAACAAACCTTAATTCCAAATTTGTAATTGATTGTCTTATTTCCTTTAGAGGTATATCAATATCTCTATTGGTCATTTCATGCTGAAATCTAAATATTTCGAACTCAATTGTATTCCTTCAACTAAATATATTTTGAACGCAATTGTCTGTTTTCAACTAGAGATAATATGTACTGTTGATCATTTTGCTATAAATATTTATTCTTGGTCATTTTACATCCGCACAGACAAACATACACACACACATTCATATATATATATATATATATATATATATATATATATATATATATATATATTGCTGGTATTTTATACTATCATTGTGTTTGTTTTACTTTGTAGATTCAACTAATTACCTATAACTGGATTTATTATCACCCCGGGGAACATCAATGACTACGTAGTTTCACGCTCCCCAAAATCCACCAATCTTCCGATCAGAATCGTTACCGTCGGGTGTAGTTTATCGTCCTATAGAGGACTGCCAGCTTCGTGCATTTTCCATATATTCTTATCGTCCCTTTTATAATCCTTCCCTGTCTTTTAAACAGGAGTAAAGATTTCTGGCTCGTTTCCTGTTTACGGTTTTTCCGGTTCCATCTAAAGTCGACTTCAACTCAATACTTCTAACATCTCCACCTAAATCTTTGAACATTTATCTAATATATCTACTTCTTGCGTGTATGGTTCCTCTTACACAGGAACCGTCTACCTGGAGTTGCTCTTGGGCCTTGTACAGGGTGAACATCATTGTAATAATGTGTTTAAGCGATTAGATGTTTTAATCGCTTGTGAAATATGAATATGAGGCCTATCATTTTGAAAACTTACATAATTTTTAACTTTATTATATACATTGAAATTCTTGCACGCGGTATGTGCCGGTAGCAGAGTGCTTATGGCTACCAAAAGTGGGACTGCCGTCCCTAGTTCAAATTCCATCCGAAGATGCTGCGTTCGTTTTCACAAAAATATTCGGTGAATGTTTATGGATCTCTCTTGCAACCACGGCTAGGAATTAATAGAAGAGCCGACTGGAAAATTAAACCTTCGCTGGCAACCAGTCTAGGAGAAAGAAAACAATTCAAAACAAGTCTTAGGAAGAATGAGCTCCTGTGGAATCTTAAACTAGGTACACTACTACAATGGCTGAAATACATGTGATGCTTCTAAAACCCTAATGTTTTACAGGATGCTTGGCGTGATTTGATGATTCTGAACGTACTTGAGTTTACATCCATATCACGTTGAAATATCGGCTCTCTTATGAACAAGGAAGCAACCTCGTATGATGAGATGGGGACAACATAGATATACCACTGTGATGTAAGTTTACATTGTAGATAATATAATGGTTAACGGCTCGGAATAGGAACTCGAACTGCTGATACAGTTTTCGTTATATCAACTTCTGAGCAAATGCCGATAGGAAAGCTATAACTCAACCTATTCAACTCTGAGCTATGGTTTAATTAGTATGACTTGTATCGATAAAACATTATTACCTCAAAAATCTCCAGTTTTTGTTTGTTTTTGTTTTTTTTATATTTTGATGTTTACGAAAAAAAACAAAAAAACAAAAACAAAACAGGAATAGCAACTCAATAAAGTTTGCGTAATAAAAATAACGTTTATAGTAATTAGTAATAATATCGGATAAAAAATAATCCTTCTGAAATTTCTTAGTGTACATAACATTTCTTACAAGTTTTATTTATCGATCAGTATTTTAAATGCTGATACAATATGAATACATTTAAAACCGGTTGGGCATCTCGCTAGAACAATTCCGACTGACAAGTGAGTTCGATCCTCACTGGTTACCCAATACTTTCGGCCTTGTGCCACATCTAAGTCGCGCTTATAAAATCACTATTTGAATAAATATCTAGATTTGAAACGGGTTTAATTTTATATTTAACGATATGTTCATTTTTGTAATGTACATACCAAAATGTTTACATACATTACAGTCCGATGTCTCTTATTTGCTGAAAGTTTGGTTGACGAAACAATTACCCATTTCTCGACCCAGGTGCCTATTTGGCACGCAGCTAGTAATGTAGGAAAAAAAGAATTTTAAGGGAAACTTTTTCAATAATATTGTATTGGTGCAAAAATAATGACGTAATAATGTCGTTTTTGACGTATTTTTGAACGTCAAAAAACGACATTATTACGTCATTATTTTTGCACCAACCTAATATAAATAATTCCGTATTTAAAAAAAAATTATTACAAATATTTCGGTCTTACTTTGAACTTTATATAAACTCCGGATGTGATATTTGATTTTTCAGATATGCACACACATACACACAAAATTCATATATATATATATATATATATATATATATATATATATATATATATATATATATATATATATATATATATATATATATATATATATAATGAGGAAATATTGAATTAAAAGTAAAGGGGTACAGATTTCAAGACAGAAACAGAGCCCATATAAGTTTCTGGTGGAAACGAAGAAACGCGATGAAAAGTTTTACGAACAGATGTTCGCCAACAAAATCGTCCAGCTGAGACGAGTATAGAATTTGGGCAATTTTAGCTCGAAAGCCGCGTGGGACTCGGGTCAGCAGGCGAACCGCAGTTCCTTTTCTACGTGTCACTTACAAATTCTCGTCCTCATCTGCCACCTCAGAAAAAAAAGAAAAAGAAAAGGTTGTTGTTTCAAAGAAAAAAGCAACAAACAAACATTGAGGCCGCATATCAATTCCAGTATCTGCAGACCGTTACAGTTAATGGACTCCATCTCTTAACAATAAGCACCAAAAGTAATACAGGTGATAGGGGTTATTTGGGAATCGAGAAAGCTATCAATTCCCGTTTTAGCTTTAACTACCCTGAATAGTGTAAATTAGATGGGCAACATGAAACGGCATAAACTTAACTAAGTCATATTAATATCACCCATTCCTTGAGATTAACGAAATTGTGTACTCTAAATAAATACAAACAGCAATAAACAATTTGATGAGATTCTCTACAATATATGTAAAATATCAGTAATCATATACAAGAGTGTGTAAATTAAATTCCCAGATTAAATCTTACATTTTGCCGACGCGTTTCGTCTTCCGACTTTTTCAAGGCAAAAATGAAATCGAAATGTTTTTGTTGTTATAGTTACATTAAAAATGTAAAGATTAAATTAAATTAAATTAAATTTTTAATTTGAAATATAATGTAAGATTTTCTTCCAATTGTCATTTGATACCAATCTGTCTTGTCCACAGAATTCATCTCAGGAATTTAACTATATTGTCGACATGAAAAAAAAAAAAAAAAGAAAAACAATAATAATAATAATAATCCCTTACTATAAAGGTAATTTACATTAACCGGAAAAAAGGCTTGGACAGAAGCGTCTATCTTTTTAAATTTGAATTTTTTAATGTAACTATAACAACAAAAACATTTCGATTTCATTTTTGCCTTGAAAAAGTCGGAAGACGAAACGCGCCGGCAAAATGTAAGATTTTTTGCCAATTGTCATTTTATACCAAGAGTGTGTTAGTAAATCTTATTCCTGAGACAAGTATTTGCTGAATTTTTATCTCTAATTTTCATTTTATATGAGCCATATTTACAACATTTACAAGCTGATTATTTTTCTCGTCTTTATTGTATATTTCGTGGCAAACGTTCCGGCCGTTGTACATCCTGGCCTTCATCAGGTGTATGTCAATCCTCCTAACGTACCGGCAATTTCCAACGGAAAACTTTATTTAACTTACGCGGTTCTCGTTCCGCTGTTCCTGTCCGTGGATATCTCGCCTGGAAAAGGGGCGAAAAAATAACTGGCAAGTCTTACCAGTGAGCAAATCAAAGTAGTATAGACTGGACCGAAACATCTCCTGATTTAAATCCCTGATCAATATGCTAGGAATGACTTTGTGGAATGAACATACGAAGTTCAAGTGCACTGACTCATGTTTAGTTGGAAGGATACGACAAAAAAAGTAACTAATAACGTAATAATTCGTTTTGTTTCAATTAACTTGCACAAGGGTGTAACTTCTGAACATTGGTTTGTAGATTTTGACTGCTTACACAGGTCACTTATTTTTAAGTCATTTCACCCCAAGCTAAGCGGTAAATCTATGCTGCGTCAAGAACGCAAGGGGTTACAGGGAATTTACATGAAAGATAAAAGTGAGAATGGGGAGGATTGAGGAAAGGGAAAACGATGAACGGGTTTCAAGAAGACAGACGGCGATTAACGTTGCATTAAAATTTTTGAAGATTGTAGTTTTCAGGAAAGCAAAAAATCAGAAGGCAGATCCACATGTGTAAATTGCAAGAAAAGAAAATGGAGTAGAAATAGCGGTTGCATTTGGTTATTTCAGCTGTAAAAGGGTAACACCTACATGCTAATCTAGTAGCACGCTTAAAGTCTTGATGTCGGGGCACCAGGATAAAAGCTCGTCAGAACAGTTGCCATGAAAATATTCGTAGAAAAGACAAAGGGAAGCCACGTCAGGTCGGTGAGAAAGTGACGGAAGTCGAGATGCCTGGTCAGGATCGATTATATTGCATATCCTTCCTTGTATGTTGTCAATAATCTCTAGGTCAACTGGTATTTCTAGAATTCTGGTGCGCTCCCCATATAATATTTAATTCTTACATATTCAAAATTTTACTGCAATTCACATGAAGGAAGCAAACTGAATGCTCACAGGCGCTGATTGGCTGACAAAACATGGGCTCTTCCAGCCTCATGCAACACGCCCTTTCCTTTGTTGACCGAGACACGCGAGTGTGAAGAGATGGGAAATGTATGTACATACATGTACGTACATACACAAAAATATTTTTATGCATGCATACTGTATATACATCTTATGTATTAACACGCATTAAAATTAATACTCTCACTCAGACACATTAGAAAACAATTGACTGTTAATAACTCATTCTCGAATTGCCCCTTTATTCTGTTGGTAAAGTAAGCCGAACGGTGCGCATTATAAGCATGCTCCACTAAAATATTACCATGCCCAACCGATCGGGCATGCGCCCCGCCTTGGGAATCATTGCTCCAGATGTACAGCAGGGACACCAGTTCAGATGTGGCAACAGTATTCAATGCATGAGTGAATGGTTGATTTACACCTAATGTTTAAAATTTGTCTAAAATATAATAAACATGTTTTATGCATATATAAAATGTTTTGGGCACCTCTGTGTGGTGTTATGGTTATGGCTTGTCTCGCTAAAAAACAGTTACGACTGATTAGTGAGTTCGATCCTCATTGGGTGACCCATACATGCGGCCTTATACCACATCTAAGCTATGTTTAGAAATCATTTTGGACACCTAGAGGCGGTGTAATGGTTAGCAAGCTTCCTTCCCTAGAACTGTTACGACTGGGTAGTGAGTTCGATTTCTACTAGCTGCCCCATACATTCAGACTTGTGCCATATCTAAGCTATCCTTGGAAAGTCGCTGTATAAAATTATCAACTTGAACAAATAATAGTTTAAAAAGAATGTGCTAGTCATACGCTTTAATGTCATGTCCCATTATATAAAGGCAATTTTGTTCGTGGGAAAGGAGTTGAGGCTTAGCCGGTTAGAATCTATTGCTATAAATGCTATCCAGTCTAGTGGAAGGAAAACTCTGAATCCTAAACTGTGGAGCATATACTAAAACTCACACCACTATTATTTACACTAAATCATTTTTATTCACAGGTAATAAAAACTAACCTCTGGAGAGTTATGATCACGTACGCTCTGAAGCGATATGATTTTACTAATACGGTAGTATACTGACTACTCTGATAAGCAAGCGATTAATAAGCGGTTTCACTGTCTCTCCTCAAAATCTATGTTAGATATTTATAAGTATAATATTCGTTCATTATTAAATAGTACTGCTATATATGGTCTATTGCTCCTACTATGCATTTAGAAATCCTTCCTAAAATGCAAAGAAAAATCTGCAATTTTATTAATCTTGACCTGATATCTCATCTTCAGTCGCGTTCTCAAATATCGTGCTTCTCTGTGCCATTTCTATAAATATTTTCATGGTAATTGTCCTGATGTGCTTTCCTCTTTGGCACATTTCCTTTATCAATTTAATCGTACTACTAGATTGGCGGCAGCTGCCATCATGTTACTTTTATAAATGATTAAATGTAACTCGCTTGTTGAATTCTCTTCCAGCTTGCATTCCAGTTAACCTTCATCTTCAAAAATTTAAATGCAATGTCAATCGTTATATTCTGCGTTCTTAATTTCTGATCTTTTATTGTTCACTCAATTTATTTTTTTTCTTTTCTCACTATTAGTAAACTTTTGCGTCGTCGTAGCTTTATTGCTTTGCTTGGAGTAAAATGTGTAAAAAATAAATGCAAAAAGGGACTTAAGCTATCATGGCTTCCTATAAATTCCTTTTAATTTATTATCTGTGACTGGGTCGCTGATAGTCGTTATGCTATACGCACACATGATAAAAGAGTTAAATAATATTAAGAACCACTTAAAATTCTAGCGTTCCCCCTCATAGCCCCAGTGAACGCCTACTGCCATTTTAAGAGATCTAAGTGCCAAAATGTATGGGGCAACCACACGCGTTGAGATTCACTCGGTTAAGTGATTCGACAAGTTATGTGATATGCTTGAAAAAAAGAATGTTTTGCGTTAGATAAATTATTTTTTCATCAAGAGCCAAAAGAAGAGACATACATGGTTACAAATATCAGACACAAAAGATTGATTATCATCATCCATTTCTTGCAGTCTTTCTCGTCTTAGCGTGACTTTGCATGTTTTTATCCTCAAATGACTGTTCACTTGTAAAGTAGTTTCCTCCATTTTAATCCGTCAGTGGCCTTATTCTCCCAATTGACGTGGTTGATTTTAAAACTGAGAATGTCTTGTCGATTGAATCATTAAAACATGATTTTAATTTATTTCTCTTCATTTAAGCTCTCTCTCTCCCTCATATCTATCTATCTATCTATCTATCTATCTATCTCTCTCTCTCTCTCTCTCTATATATATATATATATATATATATATATATATATATATATATATATATACACACAATATTCGTATACATACGAATTTTTAATTTATTGTATTTGCAACTAATGAATAAACATATTTTTCACATAATTAACTCTACATAGATGCATAAAAATTAAATCTACATAGAAAACAGAAAAATAATTCGATTTAATAGAAATAAATCATATTTATCTTTATTTATGCGTGATTGATAAAAGTATTCGTACAATACAAAAAGACTACATATTCTACATTTAATGTTTTGTAGAATAGCCATTATTCACTTCTACAGCAAGAAACATCTCCTTAATACTCTAGATTAGTAAAGTGAAATACTCTAAAATGTACCAATGTTTTCAGTAGTTATATATAGCCTAAAACACAAGTTACAGGGAAATATGAAACAACCTGAATATTACATATACTACCATTAGTTCAGTCATTGCAACGTATAAATACACAAAAACTCTTGAAAATTAAGAAGAAAAGAAGCATCAAAGCAAGAGGTAATTTGCGACTTATACGCTTTAGTTTGAACAAGAACCAGTTCGGGATCACAATTCTTCAGTACTATTACAGGGATACGATATAATACACATATTAGACATGATAGCAGAAATGTGCAAATCACCATAAAGAGACACAGTTTTAAATGAAGTAACAGGTATAAGAAGAAATACTAAAAAATAAAAAAAAAGATAAGTTGCGACAAATTGGCGCGTGAGGACTCGATATTAGGAAAATCAGCATGACCAGAAACTGGTAGTTGATCTCTGCTCGCACCTATCCACGGCGGTTCAATGACGAATAGACTGGCATTTAAAATTAAATACATTCAAAGCCAAACTAATTAAGTTCAAAACCCTGAACTTCCACCTCACGGGATGGATACTCCATTACATTTTACCTCTATTGAGACCTAAGACTAACCCAGTCCTCAAGTGTAACTCATATATAATATCTATTGATAAAGATGCTGGAAAAAGTGTTGGTTCGTTTTACTGCTCCAGTAGCTGACAGCATCTGGAGTATTCTTTACAAGAGCTTGATAAGACGAATAAGAAAATGCTACTGGCATATCTGCTTGCAGCTGCTGTCTTAACCTGCCTGTCAAGATAGAGTTCAGAACCGTCTATACAGCCTTGTCGATGATGAATTTATTTTCCGAACTGCAACCATTTTTCCAACAAAAGAAACATCGTAAGCCTCTCACTAATTTATCAGTATTTCCATAGACAAATATTTTGACGAGATATATTCCTTGCCTCCCCATGCCCTTGTGTTTGCATTTGGCACCTGCCATGCTGTATACACAAGATTAAATCATCCATATTCCCTTCTTATTCCATTAGTAATAAGTAATCCACACTCTTAAATCCTCATCTCAACAATTGCTGCTGTATAAAGAAAACTCCTGGTAGGAGGTTTTCCCAATCACTACCCACTTGACCTCTTCAAGTCAAGGGTTAACTATTATTTTCTCTTCATATCCCCATTAAAAACACCTCTCGTGTTCGATCGTATAACACCACACAGTAATGTAAACCTTCATTAGGTATGTATTGGATAAAATTTAGTATAAAATAAAACTTTGTCATATATAAGAATTGAGGAAGACATGTCCACTCTGAAATGAATCGTAAATCGATATCCACTCAAATGCTTAGAATATCCGGCTTTCTTGCTACCATATTATTTCTTGAAACACACGCTTTACTCGAAAAGTTTTGCGTAAAGGAAAGGAAAACACGAATGAGGACAAGTGGTTATTTATTAATCATTATCTTTACGAAAAGGAAATAACCTAAATATATATAATAGAACTAGTGTCTGCAAAGGTTTTATCTCGGTGGAGAAATTCTAGAAGAACAAACGAAAATTTCCTGTTAATTTTCATTTCGTCGATAAAACTTTTAAACGAACAATAACAGAAAAAAAGCGGAAAAGAGAAAAAAACAAATGAAGGTATAAATGGGAGATAACTCTACTCTAAAAAAAATGTGTTTTATTTGCTAATGAAAGCTCTGAATGAGACGCTTTTATATCCAAACAACAATAACGACTATTTTGAAAATTGTACTAAACGATGGTTGATGTTTTAATAGCTAATACACTTCGATTTTTATGTTTTTAAAATCTTTCTGTATTTTCTATTTTCTTGTTCATTTTCTTCGCCCCATGTCTCTCGAGTTTAAATAGGGTAATAAACAATGATTTCATTGGTAGGAGAAAAAGAATGTGAAATGAAGCGAATGAGGGGAAAAAATCGAAAGAATTTTTTTTTCTTCTTTCCCTTACTTATTTAACTCATCTGAATTGAAAAATCAACCGATGTTATTGCGCTTATTTACTGATGTGTTTATTTTTTAAAATCGTCTGTACAAGGTGTAGACTGACAGGTGAGACTAAAAAAAAACAAAAAACTTAACAAACAAAGAAGCAAACAAACAAACCTGTTAAATAGTCGATGATTTTTACATGAAACTAGTTTGTAGATTTATAACGCAAAAGAAAACATTGTTTTAGAAAGATGAATAAAAAAAGAAGCCATCATCAATATATGCAAAAAATCATTAAATTTCTTCGACTTCATAAAATCATAAAATCGGACGATAGTCCGATGATACAAGGCGTTTCCCTACAGAGTGGTACAAGCATGAACTTCAAATGATAGGTAAATCCTTCCAACATTTAAGAACAGTTTAACGAAATGTTATATCTTTATTCTGCACCCCAAATCGCCTTCCACTATATGAAACTATCCTTTGCAAACCTAATGGAAGAAGGAAAATTCAAATTATATATATATATATATATATATATATATATATATATATATATATATATATATATATATACAAACATAAACTACTGTCGAACAAATCGCACAGATGCAGGTCTGAAGCCCAAAGAAAAAAAAAACCGATACGAGTAGACAACTAACAAAAGACCTCAATACAATCGTAGAGCAGACCTAGATACACCTAGTGAGCCAGACAAACGTACCTAGGTTTCACCTAAACGGATCGTCATGGAAAGTATGGCCATACTTTCCCTGACGATCCGTTTAGGTGAAACCTATGTACGTTTGTCTGGCTCACTAGTTATATATATATATATATATATATATATATATATATATATATATATATATATATATATATATATATATATATATATAATATTGCACATATATTGCTGGTGTTAATAAAATAGTTATGGAAGTAATACAAACGAGCTATTATATATATATATATATATATATATATATATATATGTTGAGGTTTTCTCCCCTTTTGACAGAAATGGACTCACCCAGGGTGTACATATACTACTGTTAGTGAACACCAGAACGAGAAAGAGCGACGAACGAACAAGAGTCACAGTGAACAAGCACGTAGACTCAGTAAGACGTCATACAGTGATAAGTCGATACCAAAGAATGTATATATATTTTGCTACTAAGCCGCATTCCTGGAACTACTAACCTGCCTTACCAGTTTGTGTTATTACATTAATACATTTATTTTCCTATATTCCTTCTTGGCGTTTGTTATTTATTAGTACCGGATTTCCTCCCGAATCTTATATAATAAAGTATTTATACTTTGTATCCTAAACGTTACTGGAATATGGAACCAATAAACTTGGTACTACTCTACTAAAAATTCATGCTTACTTAGGAAAGATCCTATAATTTGACTCTAATATCAGCTTTCTCGATGTGACCTTAGAATGGATTACTGTCTATTACAAACCATATACCAAATAGCTAAATAACCATTAATACATTAGTAAAGAATCAAGCCACCACCAAAAAGATTCTAGATTATTTACATAAATCAGTCCAAGTCACATTATCTACCAATTTCAGAGATAAGAAAATATTTGATAATAATAAAATTAAATATATAAAGGCTTTATAAGCAGTCATAAAGTAAATGTATATTTTTTTTTTTTTTAAAAAGTACAAATATACAGAAACAATTATGTTTCAATCCACCATTTAATTGTAATGTTCAAAATAATATCGGAAGCATTTTCTTAAATTTAATCCTTAAGCATTTTTACCATTCAGCAACATCAAAAAATATTTTTAACAAAAATAATGTGAACGTCAGGTATAGCTGCGTCAATAACACATATAAAATCATATGTAAGCGTAAAATCATTATATTAAATTAAATATATGTGCAAAAAAAATGACATAAATATTTATAAAGACAAATGCAACTGCCGAAAAATATAATCTGTGCCATAAACGGTCAATATCTGACGGATAATATTATACCGAGCGAACATACACTCCGGTATGTTCAATTTTATTTTGGTTTCAATGAAAATCCTTGGAAATTTCGTTTTCACCATCATCTGATGACCTTAGGTAATATAAAATACAAAAAAAATCACTGCTTTCTCCAAATATTTCTGACAATTAAAGAATAATGGCATCCCAACATCAATTAACTGGGTAAGTATATTATGCATTGTTGAAAATTGTGATCTTAAATCATTTAAGCAACACTATCTTATTAAACAAGAGAACTGAATTAATGGTTACATGCAGACATTAAAATAAATACCTGGTTAAATCCGTTAATCCAGATTAAATTTTATACAAGTTAGGGTTTATTTTTAGGTATTGTTTTATTATAAGAGATTATAAAAAGATATGTTGAAATCGTTACACATAAGCTTTAATGTTTCAAAACTTTATTCTTCTTCAGGCGATGGTAAGTAGATTGTGATTAAGAAAATTTAAAAGCAAAGTGTTACCTCTTTTCCGAAAGTTAAACTCAGTGGGCACATGTAGTCAGAATTAAAAATAGATTTGTGGGTATTGATAACCTTGAAAAAAAATATCATAAAACGTAATAATAAGTTTATTCATCAACAAATTCGAGAGTCCTTTTCTTAGCGAAACGATCTAGCAATATACCCATCGCGACGTGTATATATATATATATATATATATATATATATATATATATATATATATATATATATATATATATATATAAGCGAATATTGAAGTCAACACTTAGAGCCGACAAGTTGTTTCATGCTAGGCGCAATCGTCAGGACACTTTTATATTTACATACGCTCTATCTAATATAGAGCAGACCGTAAGAGTATATTTTACACACACACATCTATCTATCTATCTATCTATCTATCTATCTATATATATATATATATATATATATATATATATATATATATATATTAGGTTGGTGCAAATATAATGACGTAATAATGCCGTTTTTTGACGTAAAAAAATACGTCAAAAACGACATTATTACGTCATTATTTTTGCACCAACCTAATATATATATATATATATATATATCTATCTATCTATCTATATATATATATATATATATATATATATATATATATATATATATATATATATATATGTATATTATATTATATGCAAAATTTACGTCATTATTTTCGCTCTCACAATCAAATGCGTGCCTTTATTGGAAAATATCAAGATTGCCAAATTTTCCTCCTGATACGATTTACAATTTTTCTCCCCTGCATAGCTCTTACTTTTCCCTACTATGCTTCATCATAATCTGTGTTTGGCTGTTCTGTTTATCGTTATTTTCCAGATATATCCAGACGAGCGGTGCTATTACGATACCTACTGAGTCTGAACGGTGTTGCAATACACGTTGTCCATATTTATAACACACGATGAAGATTGAACCAGATGGCCTTCCCACCCAGGCTGTTCCTCTTTTTCGGGGGCTGAGTTTATCGCTCGACGCTTGAGCCATCCCCAAATGGGAAGTATCAAAGGGCTTAGGCAATTTTCCCCGGCATGCCTGTTAAGCCCACTTTAAAGTGACCTTGTGTTACATTTGTTAGCGACGTAGGCACAGGAGAAATACTGATATTCTACCAGACTCTTCCTCATCATTCTCATGCTTTTCTTCTTCTTCTTCTTCTTCTTCTTCTTCTTCTTCTTCTTCTTCTTCTAGGTGCCATTTCCTTTCAGGACATGGGCGACCGTATCTCACCGCAACTTACTATCCATTTTAGCCTTTAGCAACGACTGTGCATTTGAACCACCTCTATGCTATCCATTCATAGAAGCTCGTCATGTAGTTGTTCCGCTGCCTTCTCCTGTTCTTTTGGCCTTCGATATATCAGTTGAGTGTCAACTTTTCCATGTCTCCTTCCCTCATTTTTATGTGCAAATAATTTCAGTTGTGTCTTTCTGATATTGTGTTAAATTGTCTTTTTTTTTTACTATTCTTTAAAGCCTCTTTGTAATCCACGTGTCTCCTACATGGTATTCTCAACATACTTTTGTCGAACTACATTTCTGTTGCTTCAAGTCACTTCTTCATCTGTTAGGACATTGTCCAGAATTCACTGCCTTACTAGAGTATATTAAATAACAGTTAAGCACTGTTTTATGATTAGCCATATCTCATTTGACCCACTGATCAGAAAAAGGTTACCTATATCTGGGTTAGAACGTCCGATTTCAGACCACGAGACCTTGCTTCGAATCTCACAATAGTCGATTTGTCCGCAATTTGACCTCTTGAAAATATTCACCTGGTGATGCGATGCCAGCGTGCGACAACTTCAGAAAGTGCCTGAAAACGATACTACGGTTTGACACAATTCTTGTTAGGGAAGATTGGATACGTAAAACTTATGGGGAATATATTAGCACTTATGCGATTTTTAGGAGTTTTCCATCTTTTTTATAGTTAGAATGCATTTAATTATGCTATAGAGGGTTGATATGTTTAGGCTTAGGCGTATTATGTTCTGTTATGGTTGCGCAAAGTCACAAGTCATCGTGACCGAGGATTTTAGCCTACTGGACTTCTTCAGACTGTTGATTATGGATTCACACACAGAAGCTGTAACTAAGCTCCGCTCAACACAGTATCAGTGTAAATACTAAGTTTGTCCTGTGGATGTTTATCAAATACAAAACTGCTTAAGAATGCGTCTGCGCAACAATGACTGGGTAGCCGTCCCTGCAGACAGGAATATACGACAACGAGTGACCAGTCTCTATTAGCAGTTTTTAATTAAATTCAAATAAATTATCATAAAATTATATGTGTAGACAATAAAAAGGCTTAGCTTAATTATGTCGTTTGGAAAAACGATGTGCCATTCAAATGACTATTGTCAGAATTGGCTTTCGCCAATATCCGGTCCCCTTTGAAGAATAAAGCTCCGAGAGTGCGCTGAAAATTTTCGTAATCTAACTACGAAGGAATAATTTTAGAGCAGGGAAAACTTGCATGCATTAATTTCAACTCTTTTTTTTTTTTTTTTTTTTTTTATTAATAACGGGATTGTTTCTTTGTTGAGAAAATGACATCTGACAATTCAAAGGAGACTGTTCTTGCTGATCGACACTGTCATCAACAGCAGATATGACATAATGTCACTGCGAAACTGTTTCCCAGCCAAGATGTTTTAGATGGTTGGGAACAGATTGTCAAATCAGGATAATGGGGAGGGTGATCAACCAATTCAAAGCTACAGTAACGCACAGCGGTCATTGACTGATAATGAGTAAGATATATCTTCAAAAACATAAAAATCTGCAGTAGATAATCTCATAAACATATATCTGTGACTTACATATGAGGTGGAGAATACTCCTTGAACAGAATCAACAGGATGAAAAATGTTTTAAGGAAAATTGGTTCAATGTGTCGTGCTATACAATTTTTCTCTCCAAAATATATCTACATATTTGTTAGTCTAGCAATCGTTCTTGCTTTGAATTTTGCTACCATATCTGATGTGGTACGACTGCTGTATTTCCAGAGATAAAATATAAAGAATCAACGACATTATTGGTGATGAGCTGACGTCTCGGCTTCAGTCACTTTCAAAACGGCCGTAACATAGCATTCCTGTGACTTTTCTATAAATATGTTCATGGTAATTGTTCAGATGAACTCTAGTTTATGGTACCTACATTCTATGAATTTAAGCACAGTACGAGTACACAGCAAGGTTCACAGTTGAATTACCGTATTTGACGGCATATAAGACGCACTGATGTATAAGACGCACCCTAATTTCAGCAGGCCAAATCCAGAAAAAATTGTATTTAGTAAAATTAGTAAAACTACATATGGCATATAAGACGCAGGGACATTTTGAAAGATATTTTTTAGTAAAAAAAAGTGCGCTTATATGCCGTCAAATACGGTAGTTACATGTAACCGTATGTTCTATACTAACATTTCTTCTCGCACTTCTCGCTAGCGGAATTCCCTTCCGGCTTCATGCTTTCCTGCCAACATCGATCTTCAAAAATGCAACTGCAATGCCAATTATTATCTAAAGTCCTCTTGATTACAGTTTTTTTTTCTTAATAATGTTTCTTTTTTTGCTTATTCTTTCACACTCAATAACCCTTTGTGTGTTAATGGCTCCACTACCTTGCTTGAGGGTGATAGGATTTTAAAAAAATGAGTCGCTTATAAATCGCTTTGTTCAAAATTCTATGGTGTGTTGCCGGGAAGAAATGAATAAACATTTTTGCCACTGCTGGTATTATATCTGTCACGTTAATTGTATACTTACAGGCGCATGTTAATCTGGTTAAGTAAGTACACGATAATGGATTTTAAACAAATAAACAATAAATGCATTAGCAAATATATATTTCACTAAGAATGGGAATTCATCGTTTGAAGTTATCAAATTATTTTTACACAATCGTCATTTGAGTTTTCTGAAGTGATAATGTACTTACATGCCGCGCGTGTTGCAAAAGATAGAAAAGGGACCTGTTGCCGATCACTTCAGCGAAGGGAAAAAGATGGAAGGTTTTAAAAATCTCACCGCCTATTCTTTTCATCCATTGGCGGTAATTCATTTACATATTACGGAGTTTGTGACAGATTGGCATTTCGTTTTAAGGTATGTTTTCATATTTACAACGAAAGCCTAGGACAAGAATAAGACAAAGACATTTTCTGAGGAAAAAAATGTTCATTTTCATTTCAGGTAGTCCTTTTTTTATACAATAAAAACATATACAAACGAGAGTTTTACAGCAAGAATGTTCAGCCCGGCTGACCACTGGAAATTTCCGTCTCCAAATTCTGCTTCTATATATAGATTGGAGATGGGTAATTTTTGAATACAAGGTCCAGGAGTAATTCGAGGCAGAGAGTTAGTTAATGATGTTGCTGGATGGCTGGAGGAGAAGAAAGAAGGACGTAAGTAGAGATTATGATGATACGTACGTCAGGCAACAAGTGACTCTTGACTTGAAGATATTAAGAGTGTAGTCTTCTAGAAAGCATACTCTCAACAGTTTGTTGCATGAAGTAGCTGTTTTTCGGAAGAAAAGCTGTCCGAGTACAAATTTCTTCTTAACTAAGGAAAAGGAAATAACTGTAAATTCTTAAACTGGTGGAGCTAGAGGGTATAGTTCGTCCGAATATTCGCCATGGAAATAGCGATAGATTAGCGATAGGCTTGAGATTTATAAGGCTCTGTAAATGCTTCTGAACTCGGTCGAGGCTGGGAAGATATAATCTAACAGCTCTAGCCTACATATGGCAGCAACGCGCTATTTTTCGTCTCATCTGACTCTTATAATGTCTCGCATGGCAGGTGGATTTAGATAATTTCTGGTGTTTTAAAAGAAGTCGATCGTTTTTCAGCCGTCTTTATCCATGGGTTGTATGTATATGTTTTTCTTGGTACAAACTTTTTTTCTTTTTTTTTTTAACTGAATTGAATTTAATTTATTAGGTTGGTGCAAAAATAATGACGTAATAATGCTGTTTTTTGACGTATACGTCAAAAAATGACATTATTACGTCATTATTTTTGCACCAACCTAATATCTTCTTTCCTCTCTTTGAAAAATCGTTTAATATAAAGTCATTGGCGATTTTTCTAGATCGTGCATGTTTTGAACGTTATTTTTGATCGTGGTGCACAGTCGTTAGAGTCTTCTCCTCTTCCACAAGAAGGGAATGTTGGCACATGATGATCTTCAGCCTGAGGGACTTAAATTCTGTCCTACTAGTTAGAGATTACCAACTAAAAAATGCCACTCCTTGCTTAAACTTTTTTTTTTATACGCAGCCACGTGAAAAAGAAAAAAAATTCGTCGACTGCCATGCTTTTACGTATCTCTTTGAATTTCATTCTTTAATTATTTTATTCTACTTACCGTATTTTCCGGCTTACAGGACACACCTTTTTCATAAAAAATACCCGGAAAAATACGTGTGCGTCTTCCAAGACGAATGTAAGTCAACACCCAGGCTCAAGTAAGCTTGGACAGTCATCTAATTGGCTTAACTGTTAGGGATTTGTATGTTAAGTCATTACTCTTTTAATGTTAGCTATCTATCTAATTCACCCTTTTATACGATATATCCTCAGTACTTAGCTGTTACAAGTATTTTCACGATAATAAACCTTCCCGGAGCCGAGTCACAAGTTTAAACATGCTCTGTTTACTAGCATCGGCGGAAACCTTTCTGCTCTTGACTACTATGTCATTGGAATATCAATAAAATCGAACGAGTGATTAAATTAAACAAAACGTGGAGCCAGTATATGAGGGGTGCTTGATGTATGTGTTGTTGTATGAGAATGACATTTTTTTCTTAGAATTTTCTTTTCAATATTAGGATGCATCTTCCAAGCCGAAGCATCTTGTAAGCCGGAAAATACGGTACTTATTTCTTCTCTCTCTCTCTCTCTCTTTTTCTCTCTCTGCCTCTTTTTCCCAAAGTGTATGTATATATTTTCCTTATTACTAACTTTTTTCTTTTTTTCAATTGAATTGGATTTATTTTTACCCTCTTTCAACTCTTTGAAAACTTTGTTGCATATTAAGTCATTGGTGATTTTTTCTGGATCTTGCAAGTGTTGGACGTTATATGTAATTGTGTCTCACAGCCGTAGGTGTGTCTTCCCTTTTCCCAAAATGTGAATGTTGCACTTTAAGTTAAAATTTATATTTCAGTTTCAGATTCCCTATCCATAGTCACCCATCTACACCAATCCATATGGGTGGATTATAGTGAATGCACAAGCATCTCCCGTTACCCTGTCCTCCCAATGTATCTTTTAGCCCTCGAACGCACAAACGATCTATGCATTCGTAAATCGTACCGTGTCAGCCGTGGATCCCTACCTCGTCTCTCCATTTGAGCTTTCAGAGTGAAACTCGTTTTTGTAATAATAATTTATTTGTATGCCAAGGCTGTCGTTGATTGTTTTGTTTTTCGTTCATTTTATTATTTTCTGTCGCCCGGTCAATACTTCTCCTTCTCTTGAGCAGGAGTAGAGCCTTATCCCTTGTTTTTTTGTTAAGGAAGGGTTTCCTGGATAACTTCCATTTCTCTTGCTTTAGTATTAGTGCTGTCGTAAATCTTTTGTGGTATGTGCGGTTTTTGGAAACGTCCCTTCATACTGAGGGTACCAGTTTTCTGGTTGTTGTTCACAGCTGGTAGGAGCCCTAACTCATGCGCAGCGTCTTGAGAAGCTGCTCTGATGAGTTGCATGATATCGGCGCTCTTGAAGTGTCATGTCGAGCAGGCATGGTTGTCCCAGCAGGCATCCCCGGTGCACCATTTCCTTTCTGCCCATGTCATATGTTATGACAGAGTGCTACTATTACATTAGGCCTTTTCCTTACCAACATGACGCAATATCACCATAGCTAACCAAAAATATATACGTAAACCAGCTCAAAAATCAGCTAAACCATTTAATATTTCCTTCTTCAACATCCGTGGAATTTGTACCAAATTCTCA
>OZ010590.1:23427780-23470280 GCA_963932145.1 Acanthosepion lycidas | reverse complement strand
GATAGATACAGATATTTACTATATATATATATATATATATATATTATAGATAGAGATATTTAATATATATATATATATATATATATACATATATATATATATATATATTGATAGAGATATTTACTATATATAGAGAGAGAGATTTACTATATATGCATATATTGATAGTGATATTTACTATATATATATATATGTGTGTGTGTGTGTGTGTGTGTGTGAGTGCGTGCGTGTGTTTGTGTATGTATTGTGAGTTTGCAAACCACCTAAAAATCGACGTGTGTACTCGTCTGTATATATTCTTTGACACTGATTAATTATTATTGGGAACTTAATAATGATCGAATTAGTCCCTAACCAGTAATTATTACATTGCTATCAATAAATATCTACCTCTTTAAATATACTTGATTTTAATCATTTCGACCCAAGCAAGGCAACAAAGTCACTAAGTGTCAAATGATTTTTTGCTGCGAGAGAATACGAGAAAAAGTAATTATTAAAGAGAGATAACTATAAAAGAACAGGAATTAAGAAGACAGCGATTGACATTGCATTTAAATTTTTGAAGAGCAAATTTGACTGGAATGCAAGACAACGTAAAATAGTTCCACAAGCAATTTCAACTGTAAAATGATGAAAAATTACTACTAATCTATACTTAAATTCCTAAAGTCTAGTTACTAATGAGGAAAGTGCATCAGAACAGAGGCCATAAACATAATGGGCTAGGGGAAGCTACATTACAGCAGTGAGAAATTGACTAAAACCGAGATGACAGGTTAGAACCAATAAAATTACAGATAATTTTTTTGTATTTTACATAGAATCTCTAAATAAATAGCAAATGCACGATACCAAATGTGACAGCAATATTCAATGCAAGTACGAATGGTAGACTTAATATATATATATATATATATATATATATATATATATATATCCAAGTATATGATTGGTGTATATGGAATGAATTCCAATAACCAACAATTACTAGTCTTAAAAGAGTGTTCAATACAAAGTATAGCAGATATAATTATTTATTTAAAAAAAAAAATTATAACATAAATATGTTATAAAATCACTACAAAAATAGCCATTTTTTTCAACACCATCGGTGTCTTATCAAGTGATGACGTTGAATGTAAAACATGTTTTACATTCAACGTCATCACACACACACACACACACACACACATATATATATATATATATATATATATATATATATATATATATATATATATATGGTTAGCTCTATCTCTGATATTGAGCGCTTTCTAATAAGTACCGCGCATATAATATATAAATAATTATACATATATATATATATTTGTTTATATTTATATACACACACACACACACACACACACACATATATACATATATATTTATATATATTGTCATCCACGGACAGGCTGTTTCGCTGTATCACAGCTCATCAGTGTGGCTAGACGCCCGGTTGCCGCTAACTAGGATCGAAACCGGACTGAATTTTTCAGTCGGGTATTCTACCACTAAGCCGTTGGCGGACGGCAGAGATGAAGGTGGGGAATTTAAGCGTATTTATTTGTAGATAAAAAACACAGTGACTGAGAGAACTCGATACGATTTACCGAAGAGTCTTGCGTTATTAGACGTAATAGTCACTGTTTACAAATCCACACCAGAGAGCTCAACCAAAATCAGTTTTTCAGGAGCATAATGCAAGGTGTAATGAAAAGGCAAGTATATATCCAATCAAGAACCGACACTCTCATTTTTATTGTATTTTTCCAGTTTCTTTAATAAGTTGTGTATTCTATCAATATTGTGATTCATAAGTGTAAATATAATAGTTAAGTCATTTGTTCATGGGTCGTATGTTTAGAATATGTAGTCGCTAACTTTTGTATTCTATTCTTCAGTTATTTAATACTTTTTATTATTATTAAATCTATTTAGTATTACTCGTTGTAGGTACATATTCATTCATACGATTTGTTTGTTTGTTTCAATTTGTATTATTTTTTTTTGTTATATATCTTGTTCAAATGATATACTTTAATATAGAAAGAAAATGAGTAACTACCGACACCGAGGATCGAGCATGACCCTCTGGACTTATGTATATCTGTTTTCAATCAGGTATATAAATAGCGGTGTCAGGCTACTGATTTTAGTGATCATTGTGTGATTTCGAGTGAGTACTTAGTGGAACGATCCAGTCGAATTATTGTGAATTTATGTGCGTCGATGATTTTGGTTTTGATTTAGAACTTACCGGAAGTTAAACTGAGCCGCTCGACTAACAAGCTATTCACTGAAATGGTTAATTATATATGGTTGACTTTTACCCCTTTGTTCTTGTTAAGTATTTATTTGCTGTTGTAATTAAATACTGTTTTATTTTAACATTGAAGTCTTGAGTTATACTTAATTATTAACGGTTACCGTACGCCACAAAATATATTTTACTATTATAATGTATATTTTAATTAACACACACACACACACATATATATGTGTGTGTGTGTGTGTGCGTTTGTGCGTGTCTGTGTATGTATTATTAATTTAAAGTTTATTTTAGTGGATAGTACATTCATTTACTTTCGTTTACCAGCTTGAATATTCGAGAAATCTTATTAACCCATAACCTACCATGAGCCCCATTTAGGGATCTGTTTTAATTAAACTCATTACATATTATTCCTTGTATTTATATTGAATTGCTTACATACATTGCATTTACAGAGGTATATTTTACACCAATTAGCCTTAAGTTTTTATTATAACCGTAAGTGACAACACTTTCTGAGGTAATTTTACTTTTAACGAGTTGAAAAATAATGACTATTTTGAATTTTTATTTTTTATTTTTTTTTTTATAATCAATATTAGTTTTATACAGGCATATATTTGATGTTCTAGTTTCTATGAAAATGACAATGACAACTACTGAGATGATACATAAGGAATAAATAAACTCCTAAGAGAGATGTGCGGGCCAAAAACGCGCATTAAAAAAAAATTGCCAGTTCTTTTGTTTTTTAAGCATTTCACTCCAAGCAAGGCGAGAAACCACTAGGACGCAAGGGGTTACAGAAAATTTGGAGCAAGATCAGATAGGAGTGATAGAGGAAAGGATGAGGAAAGGGTAGTGGATAGATCAAGCCAACTGCATTCAAGTGCATTTGAATAGCTGCAGATTATAGCTCTCAGGGAAACTGGAATAGGGAAGCGATTTCCACAGGCGAGAGGTGCGAGATATGAAGCTATTGAAGTAGAAGAGACGGCTACATTTAGGAGTTTCGACAGTGAAAGGGTGAGAGCGGGATGCCAGCCTCGTAGGGCGCTTGAACTCATGAAGTCTGCGAACCAGCGAATGCAGCTCCTCGGAGCAATTGCCATGAAAAACAGAGAGAGAGCGGCGACGGCGCGTCTGTGAGAAAGTGACTGTAGACGAGATGCCAGACTAGGGTCAGTTATATTGCATATCTGACTCTGGAGCCTATCAAGAACCCCGAGGCAAACACGAGGGGCACCAGACCATATATGGCAGCAATACACCATGCAAGAGCGAATTGTTGATTTGTAGATCTGGACGATCGATTCCGGGGAGAAAGATTTCCTGGCGCGGCTCAGGGAGCCAATTTTCCTTGCGGTTGTCGAAGCAATTGACTCAATGTATTTTTTCCATCTCAGGTCAGCAGTCAACGTGAGACCGAGCAGACGCAGAGAGGTACTCTCGGGAAGTTGAGCGTCAGACATTCTAATGGAGTGCAGGTAAGGATCTCTGTGGTGATTAATAGAGAGCAGTTAGTCGGTTAAAAAAAATATACAATCTCCAATCATACAATAGATAATACAGTTTTTTTTTCTTAAAATTTATCGCCATTTTAATAACAACACGTCTTATCCCAGTTATTAGAAATATAAATAATTTTGGATTGGATAATTTTTGGTTGATTTTAGGAGATATCAATACCTAATGTTTTATTCAATGTCGAAATGTGACTAGCATCATAATTAAGTCTATAGGTAGATGTAGATAAAATTTATACTTTGGTCTGTAGGTAGATATATGTCAGGTATAATCATGCAGTCTGTATGTAGAAACAGGTCAAATTTACACCTGATTCCGTAGGTAGACATACATCGGGTTTATACTTGAATCTGTAGGCCGACATGTGTCCAATTTATATTTGAAAATGCAAATAGAAATGGTCGATTTATTATTGACCGTATATATTAAACTTTACAAGAATTCCATCAGAAGTTGCTCCATTTTTGTGGGTAATTATATTTATGTAAAGAAAATATATTCGGCGTGATCTATGTTCCACTGAGAGGACATTTAAATTTAGGGCCTTCTACTGTTACGTTAAAAAATTTAGTTGTGTGTGCAATGATAAGAGAACGACAGTTAGTTGATATTGTTAGTTGGTAGAAAAATATATTTTAATTAGTTGGTTTTGTAAGGAGGGACAACTTTCCTATTTGAGAATATTTTATGAACTTTCCGTTTTGCATCGAATATGAAATAGTTAGGGTATTGGAGAAGCTTGAAAGTATCATCACTATATTTCTCCTCTTCGTGCAACTATTTAGGTCTGCACATTATAAATGCTTTTAAGTAGAATCCGATGATTATTCTGGATTTTATTTTTTTGTTATGATAGGAATAGAAATATTTCAGAAGAATTGTATTAGTTGATTTATGGTGGACCCTATGTTTTAAACTGGTGTCAACGTGGTGTAGCATAATATCTACGAAAGTTAAAGTATTGATTTCTTCCATTTCCTACGTAAATTCTATTGTATATTCGACTTTGATTAATTTATCTACAAGTTCATGTAAGTCACTATCACAGGGATATATTAGTAAAGTGTAAAGTGATTTTCTATCAAAAGTAGGCATGGGTTTTTACCATCATATTTGTTACTCTTAGTTTTTGAACAAGTTTGGCTTTTGTTTCTTGCTTTATTATTCTTACAGTGTTTCAGCATTTTTGGCAGATCTCTTATCACAATGTTGGATATTTCAATATAGGTATATGCAGGAGCAAACGTTCGCATACAAATGCATACAAACACACTAACGCGCACATAAACCAAAGCACACAAACACACACATACACATATAGCCTTCAGTGTGAGTAAAACAGTGCTCAATGTTAAATATAAGTGTTATTTAATATATTCAAAATATATATAATACCCTACTTTGATTGCCCAACTTGAAGTTTCATGCTGTGTGCAATCCTCAGGTGCCAGTTTTCGGATGCAGCGTTTGTTTATTACTTCTGGTTATCGGGAGATATTTTATTTTCATGGCGGATAATTATTGTTGTTAAGTATTTAAATAAATTGTAGTTTAATTCTGAATTTGAATTTAGGCACATATTAACATTTAACATCGAAAATAAAATTGAAAATAAGAATTATAAATTTAAATTTAGAAACTAGCGCCGTTGTTATTAAAAAACAACTGGAGATAAATGGGAGCTCACAGTATATTTATATTAATAAAATATGCATCTTTTATTAATAATATTAATAAGAATTTTTAACTAATTAAGTTTATTAATATTATTATTTACTTTTATTAATATTATTAGTTTCATACAAAATATATACAACTCGATTTCCGATCGATTTTTCAATCAGCGTCCGTTTTTAAATTAAATTTATAATTTTTATTTTCAATGTTATCTATGTATTTTAATATATATATATATATTTATATATATATATATATATATATATATATATATATATATAGAGAGAGAGAGAGAGAGAGTATTAGTGATCAATATATATATATATATATATATATAAAATCCCAAGGGATAGAATCCTGATTACAATTCCAATGTAATAAATTTTAAACATGGAATATTATTGTTTGAGCCTTTTATATTATATACCCAACGTTATCTATGTATTTTAACACACACACACACACACACACACACACACACACATATATATAAATATATATATATATATATATATATATATATATATATATATATATATATATATATGTATATATATATATATATGAATTCTCAAGAGTATAGAATCGTGATTCCGATTCTAATGTAATAAATTATAAACATGGAATATTAGTGTTTGAGTATTTTATATTATATTATATTATATATATATATATATATATATATATATATATATATATATATATATATATATATATATATATATATATATATATATATATATATTGAATTTAGATGGCATTGTGTTGTGGAATAGATGAAAAGTGACATGAATTAGTTTAAATGTGATTTTACTGAAGAATGCTGAGAATATTATAGACAGAATATGGGACTAACAAAAAAGTTTTAAAGAAATAAGAACGTAAAGGACAGTTACATTTACATTCAGGAATAGTGGATTGTCATTAATGGCTTCTTTTTCTTTTATTTGCCGTGTGCCTTCCGGGCGTAGACGGTCATGTCTCTTCACTTTCCTTATCCCTTGTAACTTTCAATGTTTTATTTTTCCTACTTTTAATTCCCTCATGTTATTTTCTGTTATCCAACCGTTCAAACCTGCTTGGTATGTCATATGTTCCCTTTCATTGTCTCTATATTCGACCTGTGAGTTTCACATTCTCCTTTCTTATTACGTGTTCCAGTAATTTCATCTGCCTCTTTCTGTTTAAGCTTCCTCCTTGTTAGCATTCTCTCCAAAATCTCATCGTTTTTTATATCCTTGGCATTCTCCTGTAGAACCATACCTACGTTGACTCGAGTCTCTTTTTTTATTTTTGAGGAGAGCGTCTAACATTCGCTGCCGTTGATACCAAAATGAGCTTTCGAAAAATTTAACACACATCGGTTATATTGGAGACAAAGGAGTCACGTGGAAACATCCATTGTCGCATTTAGAGGAATGGATTGCAGAGTACTTACTAATTGCGAATATAATGTATCAAAGGTTTGCTTATTAACGTGGAGGTTAACATGATGAAGAATCATGGTACATAAAATAAAACAGATTGAAATGCGAACGATTCTCCTAGACAGTTTTGACGCTGTAAGATTGAATCTTACAAGGCCTTACGATACTGTGGCCTTGTGTCAGAATATGACGGGCTCAATATATAGCTATTATTCAGAAAACAGCTTTCAGTCTTCTCTATTGATTGTATTCTTTCCATGCGGCTAAATTATTCAGTTTTAACGCAGTGACAAGCTAATGGGTGAAACGAAAAGGTAGTTGGAAGGGGTAAAATCAAGACACGTTTGAATGGGTGGACGCATTGCTTCTATATAATGAATAAGCTCGTCGGAAATAGAACTGCCATAGGATTGTGCTAAGAGGGCTATTGAATGTGTCCGGGAATGTTTCGTTGAAGAGATATTAAAATTCTATCGGAACTCCATAGGCAGTTATTCCATTGGCGCTTAAGGAGATACCAGTTTGAATCATTGAAAGTAGCATTTTGTGTTATATGGGGACAAAAAAATGAAAAAGGCAAAACAAACGATGTAAACAAACCCGCGTAGGGCATGGAAGGACTGGCCGAAATAAAAGAAAGGAAAAGGCGGGAAATTATGCATAAAGCTTAAAAAAAAAGGCGGGAAAAAGAAAATATTCGAAGGAAAGAAACAGAGGTATAAATAGATAAAGGAAAATAAAGGGATGCCTAGAAATAAATAATCAATGTGTTATACGTAAAGAAAGAAAGAATGAGTGAATGAATGAAAGCTGAATAAAGGAAATCAATGAAGGTTTTGGGGAAGAAATATGCCGTATATTTTGTAAAAAAAAATGTATGAAATCTAATATACGAAAGAAAGTATAAATGAATGAATAAAAGTAAAATAGTGAATAACTGTAAGAGGAAGACAATTAAATGAAGAAATGAATGACAGAAGTGAAAGACGTTTTGGAAAGCAAATTACAGTAAATGGCTAAAAGATTTAGGGGAATAAAAATGTAAAGAATTAAAAAAAAATAAAAGAAAAGTTACAAAACAATAGAAATGAAATAATGATGAAGATGCGATTGAAATGTGTGGAAATCGGGATGGAAAAGAAAGAAAGAAAGAAAGAAAGAAAGAAAGAGAACAGAACCGGAATAAAGAGAATGGAGTTAAGGATTATGGACGAAGTAAGGAAAGAAAGAAAAGAAATAGAAAAGTGAAAGGAAGTTAAGAGAACGTAATGATTCCATACAAACGAACGTAAGAAAGAAAGAAAGAAAGAAGGAAGGAAGAAAGGAAGGAAGGAAAGAAAGAAAGAAAATGAAAGGAAGTTAAGAGAACGTAATGATTCCAAACAAACGAACATAAGAAGAAAGAAAGAAAGAAAGAAAGAAAGAAAGAAAGAAAAAAAAAGAAAGAAAGAAAGAAAGAAAGAAAAAAAAAGAAAGAAAGAAAATGAAAGGAAGTTAAGAGAACGTAATGATTCCAATCAAACGAACGTAAGAAGAAAGAAAGAAAGAAAGAAAGAAAGAAAATGAAAAGAAGTGAAGAGAACGTAATGATTCGAAACAAACGAACGTAAGAAAAAAAGAAGGAACGCAAGAAAGAAAATGAAAGGAAGTTAAGAGAACGTAATGATTCCAATCAAACGAACGTAAGAAGAAAGAAAGAAAATAGAATAGTCAGAGGTCGTAATGATTCCAAACAAACGAATGTAAGAAAGAAAGAAAGAAAGAAAGAAAGAAAGAAAGAAAGAAAGAAAGAAAGAAAGAAAAAGAAAGGAAGTTAAGAGAACGTAATTATTCCAAGCAAACGAACGTAAGAAAGAAAGACAGAAAGAAAGAAAGACATGAAAGGAAGTTAAGAGAATGTACTGATTCTAAGCAAACGAACGTAAGAAGAAAGAAAGGAAGAACTAAAGAAAGAAAGAAAATAAAAAAGTGAAAGGAAGTAAAGAGAACGTAATGATTTCCAAGTAAACCATCGTAAGAAAGTAGGAAAGAACGAACGAAAGAAAAAAAGAAAATATTGAAAGGAACAAATGGGTTAGATTGGAGGAATAAAATATGGACGTGCAAAAACTAGAAATGCTGAAAGATAATGAGGAGAAGAATTTGAATGTATGAAGAAAATAAAAATAAAAAATAGGTGGAAATTCTATTTAAGAAGCGAGATGATATTTTAATGTAATTTATAGATAATGAATATGTATATAGAAAGAAAAACAACAGCAAAAAAAAAAAGAAAAAGAAAAAAAACCCGAAGCTAAAAAAAAATTAAAGAAGGAAAAGGAAACGAAGTGACAATAACGAATATAATTATTAAGCTTGTTTTTTTTTTTTTTTTTAACGTGGCTTGGATGTGGTATAAGGCTGGAATTTGGGGGCCCCAGTAAGGAACGAACTTACTACTTAGTCGTTATTTAATGGTTAGCAAGCTTGCATTGCTAACCATGATACCACGTTGAAGCGGTCAAGTACGTAATATTAATGAACGAACGAACGTAAGGCAGAAAAAGAGAAAGAAAATAAGAAAGAAAGAAAAGGATTACAACGTGGTAAAAAATTAAAAAAATATACATATATATATATATATATAATGAGAATGTGGAATAATTTAACTGACACCAACTGGAAAAGAGAGAAGCTAAAAGAGAAAAAAAGAGAAAGACATAATTTAACTGAATTCACATGGAAAAGAGAGTAACTAAAAGAGAGAGAAAGAGAGAAAGAAAGAGAGAGAGACATAATTTAACTGAAACAATTTGGAAAAGAGAGTAGCTAAAAGAGAAAGAGAGGGAGAAATAATTTAACTGAAACCAACTGAAAAAGAGAGTAACTAAAAGAGAGAGAAGAGGGAGAGAGAAATAGAGGGAGACATAATTTAACTGAAACAAACTGGAAAAGAGAGTAACTAAGAGAGAGAGAGAGAGAGAGAAAGATACAAAGAGAGAGAAAATGTAAGGCAATAGTGAAAATTGAAGAAAGTGGCTGAAAAAAAAAAAAAAAAGAAATGTACATGCGTCCGGGGAGGTGTACAGTGGAAAAGAAGCAGACAAACGATTATTGAAGACAACGGGTAGGCGAACGATGTCAAAATTTCCGTTAAATCATTTCAAGCGGTCGATAAGGGAAGATAACACGAATCATTCCTCTATCTACCGATTTTTTTTCTTACACTAAGTCTTTTGTTATTCTTTCTCACGAATCTCACATTTCTTAAACATACCCAAGCCTAAAGACACACACACACACGCAGGAACACTCGCAGGAACACACGCACGCAACCACAATTGCAGACGCCTCGATATGTAAGCATCGAGTCACGCAATCTTACAGGCATCTTGAAAGAGAGACAAACTCATCATACTAATAGAAGTGCAAGTTCTCGAATTTTTGACTATGTTCACTAAACCTTCAGGACGTGCGTAATCATAGCTTTCCACGCCATCTTATCCTCTGTAGTTCTTAAAAGAAATTTTAGTCTTTTTTCTAACCCTTCCATTTCCAGTTTTCGGAAGGTATGTTATTTTCAAATTTTCTCATTACTTGTCCGAGATATTCAAAACTTCTTTTTGATTCTACATCAATATAAGAGTTATTTTTGTTTCCATTTTTCTTATAATTCCCACATTACTCACATGCCTCCTCCATGACATTCTCAGCATCCTTCTGTAGAGCCAGGTCTTCTGTTTCCCCATGTCCGTTTTGCTTTTGATATGTCATGTGAATATCAAATTTTCCAAAACTCCTTTCCTCATTATATGTTCAAGAAATTTCAAACATCCTATTTTAATTAGGAGTTATCTTTTCGTTTTCATTTTCCTTAAAACTTACTAGTTGCTTACGCGCTCTGTCAATGGCATTCTCAGTATCCTTCTGTAGAACCACATTTCTGTTCCATCACGTCTGAACAATATAAGATACGCAGATAACACAGTATTGATAGCAGACACGAAAAGTAATTTTCTGGTGCTCCAACAATAAGACTTGAAATAAACCACTCTAAAACTGAGGGTACTTTTTGGATTTCGATTGAAAGCATTGATGTCACCTACCCTGAATCTATCCTAAAAATCAGAATGTGGATATAGTAAATATTTACCAACAACACGAATTGGTAAAGAACCAACACATTAACTTGAAAACTCGACGAATTTTCTTAAATAGCCTAATCAGATCGAGACATTCATATAGATGTCATGCATGGCACCCCTTCAGAAATATCGAAACTGTATACTACTGCTCTCTCAAATCAATAATTAAAATTGGCTTTGAGCGAGTGAAGCCCTCGGATGTTGGTGAAGAACATAATTCTTCGAACCTTAGGGATTGGTGATGCAGAATAACGAACACTGAGCTGTACTAGATAACAGAAACCACATCTCCTGAGGACTTTCATAATTCGCAACAGTTAAGATGAATGCCACATATAACTCAAAGAGAAAATAATATATAATCAAGAAACTCACATTCCACACTATTGCAAATAAATGGTGAGGAAGAAATCTCCATCAATACTGGGAAGAGCTACTAAACTCGGGAAACATTTCCTGAAAAAAATTAAGAGAAAGATTTTATGAATTTAAAGTGACAACTGTATCAGTTGTATGCTCGATGTTTCCTCATCAGGAAACGGCTAATATTATCATTATCATTAACGCAGGTAGTAAAGGAAAGCTAGAAGAAATGACTAATTGTAAGAAGACAAGATCTATGTTTGTCAGCAAATGAAAGAACACAAGATTGGAAATACAAAATGGAGAGTAAGTACGGACGGAAGACATGATATCGAAATCCGAAGGCACACTGGAACCGAGAAATTGTTAGAGAAAATATAAATAGAAAGAACAATTATACTCCGAATCAGAACATGACACACGGAATTACGAAGGTAAATAATGAAGAAAGAGGGAGTTGAAAATTTAACACTGACAAAACATTTGGAAGCCAAAAGAAAAACGGCGAATAAACTACATAACGAGTTTCTGTAAACGGTTGATATAACAAGAATTAGAAGATACAGCAAAAACACACTCATTGTTAAGGGATACAACGGAGAGAAAGCTGTGGAGAGCCATAATGTGACACGTCTTGAAAATATCACGGCACATAGAAAAGATGAAAACTTTCTAACTCGTTCAAGACCTAATACCAATAATATATATATATATATATATATATATATATATATATATATATATATATATATATATATATATATATGGTATAAAACAACAATTGGAAAAAAAGATCTTGGATTTTGCCGACGCGTTTCGTCTTCCGACTTTTTCAAGGCAAAAATGAAATCGAAATTTTCTTGTTGTTATAGTTACATTAAAATTCTAAATCTAAAAAGACGCTTTCAAGAACAAGACAAGAAAATTTCGATTTCATTTTTGCCTTGAAAAAGTCGGAAGACGAAACGCGTCGGCAAAATCTAAGATCTTTTTTCCAAATGTCGTTTTATACCAATCTGTCTTGTCCACAAAATTGATCTGGGAATTTAACTATATATATATATATATATATATATATATATATATATATATATATATGTAGGTACAAAATTTAATGATCGAAATAAAAGTATAAAACTTATTACGAGACATATTAAAAAAAAAAAAACGGGTGAAGCATCCGGTTTCGCTCCCTCTCTTCAGGCTTCAATGGGAGATTTAAAATTAACACAGAAAAATGTACAATAAAAGGAATTGTAATATATATATATATATATATATATATATATATATATATATATATATATATATATATATGTATGTGTGTGTGTGTGTGTGTGTGTGTGTGTGTGTTTGGTAAAATTTAAATTTAGGTCAAGATTTGCAGAATGTGTATACTGGCTCATAATGACAGACCATAGGTACTGATTTAGACATTTTTCGATCTGAACATAGTGGAAGGGTTGTGAGCCTAGAGGCTATAGATTTCCGATTGTGATCTATAGTATTTGGTTATGATGTAATATAAGACCGAGATAGACACAAGGATAGCAACGGTTTCATTAAGCGGGATGACGCCTAAGCTACTAGTGAGAACAAACCACGTAGTGATGAGTCGTTGAACAACCAGTTCACACCAATCCTTTTCATCTCTTTTGATTCTGCAAAAAAACGATGGTATAACTACTACTCCACATGAAATAAAGCTAACAAAATGAAACTTAACATAAGTTGTCTGTCGTTCATTCAATCTGTGATACAGCGTTGGGGCCTGAATAATTGCCGATAGACTACAAGCAGCCACTCAAATTTTCAGCACTCTCTTGTAAATTTAAGCGCGCATATGTACAGTTTCTTTCTGACTATGATACACACAGCTAAAGACAGACGCAGAGGAATCTCTCTATAATTAAATCATGTGTTTCTTAAGTTATTTCTTTCTTTTCGTGTGATACCATATAAAGGATATAGATTCACGTGATTCCACCAAGATATTCACGAACGAGCGTGTCATTTCAATTCTTTTAAAATATCTTGTCAAAGGAAAAAAAAAACGAAAGGGATCGAGAAAAGAGGAAAAATGTTCACATATATTGAATGATTCCAAACAAGAACAGCAGAGGTTGCCATGTAGGCTGACACGGTTATCCATTGACTTCACCCGACCTTCTTCCAGTTTTGAAGCTTCTGAACTCGACATTCTTGCGCACTCACTTGTACTTCCTTCAGCATTATCATCAATTTGCTTCTTCTTCTTCATCATTACTTATTATTATTATTATTATTATTATTAGTAGTAGTAGTAGTAGTAGTAGTAGTAGTATAGTATTTCTTTTTTGTTCATTGAGTGTTTCCATCAACAATAACTGGTCGATTACATTTAAAATTATGTGACCTCAAGAGATGCCATTATTCCAGATTTTCTTCTTTTGTGTTTTGTTGCAACCGTTTGTTGCATTGTCTTTTGGCTGAGCCTAACTTTTCCTATGATTTTCATATATTCCATGCACTCTGATAACGACTGGTACGACTCTCGACTTCCTGTAGGAGTGGAAAGGTCGCTTGTCGTCCGATTCACATTCCTCCTCCTCCTCTTTTGAACAAGATTAGAGGTTTATCTCTCGCTTCCTGTTTAAGATTGTGTTTCCTGTCCCATCTAAAATCTAATTCAGTTGTATACTTTTAACACTTGTATTTTCCTACTCTACAAAGTCATCCACTGAAAAGAGTTCACTCAATATAAGAGTGAATAGTCACTAAAAGTAGGTTTCTTAATGGGATATGTTATATAAATGTAAGAAGATGTAATATAAGCTGTTCTAATAAGTTGGACCGATTTAACCATGGAAAGATTAACAATTAAACAACGTGTTAAAGTTATCGAAGCCTTTTACAAAAATGGACGTTCAAATTTATAAATATACAGCCCAATGATTCCGCTAGCAAAAAATGCACACCAAAGTGTGATTTTTTGTGAATGCAGTGGCTTTTCAACATTCATCCTTGGCTTTTTATTATCCCACATGCCACAATTCTGCTTATTAACGAGTCCACCAAGATGAAAATGTGCTTCATCACTAAAGAGGATTTTTTTTTTGTTTGAAAATTCTTCATCGGCTTGTCTTTGCTCGTGAACCCAACTGACGAATGTACGGCACTCCAAATGGTCAGCAGCTTTCAGTTCTCGTGTCAACTGTATTTTGTAAGCGTGCAGAGAAAAATGTTTTGTTAAAATTCGATGTAACGTGGTTGTAAAGAGATTCAATTCCTGCGCGTGATGACGAATAAAGAAAGATGTTTGGATTTTCGGCCACATTCTCGTGCAGTGCAGCAATGTTTTCAGCTGAACGGCGTAAACGAGCACACAATGGTGTCTTCATATCTGCCACCGACCCAATTTGTTTCAATTTACGAACATTTTTCTCTATTGGAACTCTCGGTGGGTTGATTGTATTGGCCAAAAGAATCGCGGAGTGCATTTCACTTTGAATTTCTATTTTCGTAATAGGATTTGATAACTTTAACATGCTGTTTGATTGTTAATCTTTCCAAGGTTGAAATTACGAAAGACTTTAGCTGTTAAATCTGAAAGTAAACGAAATCATTTGACGCTTAAACGTAATTCACAATTAAAGTCGCTCCAAGTTACAGGAACAACCTATAATTGAGGATTTGATTGATTCGTTTTTTACGGCTTACCAACCTTTTTTAAGTTATTTAAATCCAGAAAAAAAAATAAATTGTAAAAATTACTCGTGGTAGAAGGTCATATTTGGAGGTCAAATTGAGTATATAAAAGAGGAAGATAACGGTTAACCCTAACCATGAACAGGTTAAGATCATAGTGATCGGGGAAACATTCTATTGTGAGTCGGTTCCACAGAGCAATGGTTCTCGGGCAGAAACTGTTTGAGCTGGACAGCGGTGGAACACGATAGGAATATGGGTGGTTTTCTACTATGTAAGAGGCAGAGCGTGTTTTGCTATGAAGGTTTCACACGGCCGGACCAGGGAATGTAGTTCATGCGAACACTTTCCTTGGGAATAGCGGTAGATCAGTGAGAGGCTTGTCATATCCAGCCTGTGGAGAATAGTTAGTCACATAAAATGGCTTAGAGAGGGATTTTAATCACTATCATGGCTGGAGAGTGATGTCTAAGCAGCCACTGTACCAATATGACAATAATAATCCATTTTTGGACTGATCAGGCTCTTGTAAAATAGAGGATAGTAGAAGGGGGCAGGTATTTTTGGGAGAGGTACAGATAATAAAGATTTAGTCATAAAAGCATTAAAAATTAAACCATAGCTGGGGGAACAGGTAGAGTGATAACTTTTCTAAGGGTATTTGCGCTTAAGTCAATATATCGAAATCATCTGGAATTAGAACTCAGCTCTGCAATGAAGCATTATCCATTGCATAATCCGCTCTTTCAACCCAGCAGCACTAGCTATCCTCAAGCGGTCACCCATCAAGTTACTGAGCAATTCCGACATTGCTTAACTTCGGTGATTGTACAAGAACCGTTTTTTCAACGTGATATAGCCGTATGCCTCTGAGGACAAGAAAGATCGGTTTAGAACTATCGTGTACATAGAAGGATAAGGATCCACAAGTTCATCTGTTCAAGAAAGTACCCGTTCTTGACTCCTTCATCGTTCAAATTAAAAAAAAGAATAATAATAATAATAATCATCTCTCGAACAGGATGGTAACCTATTGCTCCCGCTCATGATATCGTCCTTTCTGTCTTTTCTTTTCTATTTTTGTTCTTTATTCCTTTCTTCCTTCCATTCTTTCTTTTTTTGCTGTTTTTTCTCATTGTAACGACGTGTCTTTTCCGGCGTTCATCAAGACCAAAACAGGATAGTCTATATTTATGAAGTTTTGACAGGACGTACCGTACATGTTAACTAAATAATGAAAAAAAGAAAACAGCAAATTATTATTATTATTATTATTATTATTATTAATAATAATAATAATAATAATAATAATAATAATAATAATAATAAAGTATTCTCATCAGTCACTAAACGAGATTTAGTGATTCAGTCATTAATAATTTCAATTTGTGTTTATGTACAGCATTCTTAAAAACATAAAGCACTATTATTTTTTATTCAGTTATATATTCCTCTTTATTTGCAATGACTTGTTACCGTTTACCCAGCAACTATTTGTTATTTTCTAATAAATTTCTTCATATTTTGTTGTTAAAATATTTCCAATGAATTCATGATTGGTAAGGATATTAGAATCAAACAAGGAAATAATCAGTTGGTAGCGAGATCAGGTAAACTTTTTGAAACGTTGAAATTGATGGACATATAAATGTATGTGTGGGTGTTCTAAGAAATATGTTTTCCAATTGTCTTTTTATCCTCCTATAAATCTTCATTTTTTTCATTATTTTAAGAGCTCAGATTCTGGGCTCTGTTCTGGAGATGTATCCTTTTGGAAGTTGGCGTATGTAAATGGCTTTTCACCGCCCACTACTGGGTTTGGTTTGGTTGATTTTGTTTAGCGGCATTATTAATATGTCGATGGGTTATTTAATACCGAGATCTATTTTTTTAACACAATTTTATGACTTCAAATAAATTTGACAATCACAGAAACGTTTAAAGGCAAGAGGGTCAGATGTGAACAACGCTTAACCTATCTAGCGAGCTTCAGTAAATTGACAGAGGAACAATGTTTGGGAGGGATAACAAAAATACAAAATATTAGGTTGGTGCAAAAATAATGACGTAATAATGTCGTTTTTTGACGTTACGTCATAAAACGACATTATTACGTCATTATTTTTGCACAAACCTAATATAAATAGATAATGTTGGTAATTTTACTATAAATAGCTACTGTTGCTAATATATTGATATAAAATATATTTTTATACTTTCATGGTGTTTTTTGTTTGTTGGGGTTTTTTTTTTGGGGGGGGTCCCTATTTGCCAATAGATATGACCCTAACAATAGCTAGGACCCTAACACGTGCTATCGCACACGGTTAATGTGAAGCTACGATCGGCATAAATTAAGAGGTTCCTTAAAACCTCCAGTCCCCGGAACTTAACTAAACATAGTGCCGGATGTAGTTTTATGATATATGTAAGGATCGGTTAGTTACGATAATGCATCTGTTACTAAAATGGCTTGCCTAGAAGAGAAATTACTTTTGACCCAACCTAAGATAAAATATATCGACTCAGTTTGCATGAATTTTGATTTTAAGACATATTTCGATTCATTTATACATTTAAGTTTATATTTTCCCTACATCTATAATATTATCCTTATGATTGCGTACGGCCACACCACGTACGATCACTTCGTTAAGCAACGTCGAGCCTGATTACTACCTAGATGGGTGACAGTTTGGGAATACCAGGTGCTTTAAGCTTCGATGTAATGAGGTTGTAATGCATAATTACTTGGAGTTGTTGATTGAAGAATCGAGATCCAGGTCCCGATGGTTTCGCCCCCCCACTCCACTTTACACGCAAATACCAT
Source organism: Acanthosepion lycidas (assembly GCA_963932145.1). Lineage (NCBI taxonomy): Eukaryota > Metazoa > Mollusca > Cephalopoda > Sepiida > Sepiidae > Acanthosepion > Acanthosepion lycidas. The sequence goes on along the minus strand of OZ010590.1, from coordinate 23,452,370 downwards.
TGGAATTACTTATCGCTCAGATATGGATTCATTAGTAAGACTTGTAACACTAAATTATTAATATCTAAAAATTTTCCTAGAATCGGAAAATATGTTGTGGCTTAAATAAGCTAATATTACAAAATGCAAAAGTTCAAGAGTAAAATAGTCAGCGATTGGAAAGTCATATCCAAATATCTACCCACCATTGTGCAGACAGACTAAACAAAAAAAGCAAAAAGAAATAAAAAGAAAAGAAATGTAACAGCCACAGATGAGGCTTTGAACAATTGCAATTTGTGCTCCAGGTATCGTAAAGGGAGACACGCCTGTAGAATGTGGCAGGAAATGACCCAGTTCGTGAAATCAAGGATACTGAGGCTACCAACATCTGGGTGTTTACACCCTCTGCATTTAGGCTAGTGTTCGTGGAAGGATAGTTATCATGTCTTATATTATGGTACATTTCTGTACAAGTTTATTTGCTCTTATGCCATGACTAAATGTATGCTTTGATATGTTGTATTATATTTCTTTTGTCTCCCCCATATGGCGCTAATTCTGGAGGCATAACGAGAGATCGACGTATAAGCTACATGTCACACTTGGCAGTTATTGAAAATAATGATTACTATGTATTTTGAAAGAGAAAAAAAAAACAGGAAGTAATATTACAAAAATCCGAAGGACAGGGCCAAAATACTGAGAGATTTGCTAGAGTGACTCGTGGGCGGGGCATTCTGACAGTGATGCCTTCGTTTGGATTTTGAATATAATTTCAAAACGGATGCAATTCATCACAGGGTCACAAGAATTCTGAAGCGTCGATATGTCTCCCACATCTAGGATTACGACCGGCTAATACTGAGCCAACGTGTGACATGCGTTGCTGTCAGGTTAGTCCTCTTACGGACTCTTAGAATCCAAGCTGCTACTCTTAGTAAAACGAATACCAAAACTAAATGTCCCTTTTCGTTCATACCGTTTTTATTAATAGCATGGCAATCATGTTTTTAGAACGCAACACTAAAAAAGGTTTTACAAGCCGTGAGGAACGAAATAATCAATGAGAAAATAATCAGTTAAAAGTAATACACTTTGTTTTATTTAATATTCTCATTAATCTTTTGCTTGTGAGAAGACGTTGTGTTTAAGAATACATCTATATTTCTAAATCATGCAAATTTACGTCTGCTGGGCTGTGAACTGGATTTTCTTAAAATAATTAGAACATGCACCGCCCTTTAATGACAGTGATGCAATTATGTTCTAAATATAACGTTTAAAGCAATAATAAACTATATCTTATAGTCATTATCTATTACAGTGTAACCCGGATATAAGAGAGTTGTCGGGACCGGAGAAGATGTCTCTTATATCCGGGTTTCTCTTATACCCGGGTTACACTGTATAAATACAAGCCATTAATTCCTTATAAATTATTGTTCTTGTCAGTAAGATAATAAACTCTTAACATCAGGTCTGAGTGACACGATACATCCTGTTACCATGACTGAAGAATTAGGTAGCATACCACAAAACCCTACACTTAACTCGTGAATAGTATGAGATAGAGATGTCAAGCAGTGATCGATGCTGGAAACACCCATTTCTTAGATGAATATGTCTGAATATGTTCATTTATGCCTCGAAATTGTTGGCAGATGAGCCAATTAATCTTGTAATCCAATACATTGGCCTTTTCTGTAAAAGAAGATTCCCTCATTAATCAGCAATAATATACCTATAATAATTATTATTACTCCATGTGTCGTGAATCTTCAGAATGTGTCCAATGATTGCTCTCCACTGTTGCTATATTTTGTAGCTCTTATTAATATTTGTGATTTTGCCATCCTTTCCACTACCCTACATAAGCTAGATAGATGTGGATCACTGTCTCCTCCTTTTACTTTCGCCTTCAGTATGACTTCTGAGTATCAAATTCTAAAAGCTCTTATTCCTCATTGTATATCCAAAAAACTTCAGGTGTCTCTTTCTAATTCTAAGCATCCTTTCTGTCTCCATTTTCTTTAAGACATCTTCATTTCTTACGCGCTCCCTCAATGGAATAAAATAACATCTTTCTCCACTTTTATCTTTATCCGTGAGATTATCCCGAAATTCCTTCTACATAGGAGGATTAAAAATACATCTCATTTCAGCAGATTTTTCTTTTTTTTCTAACAAAATGTTCCTGTTTCTTCGTAGTTAAATATTTTTTAGGTAGACGTGTTTGCTATTCCAATACGTGTTTTGATTACAGGGTCACATTTTCTATGCATTGTTAAAACACCTAATTAAACACTTAGCAATATTGAGAGTCTAGTGCTATGACTGAATGTCTTGCTTGGTTTGAATTTGAGAAAAAATTGGAAAAAATAATTCTTTGGCGAGTTTACGTCTTCACAAGTACTTCTTCAAAGTATTTAATGTTTATATATATATATATATATATATATATATATATATATATATATATATATATATATATATATATATATGGAATCATATATAGGAAGGGCGGAGAGGACAAAGCTATAAACAACTGTCGGTTAAAATTAAACATAGAGAAAAACGCGGAAAATTCAAGGGTTAAAATTTAACTTTTAATGTTAAGTTTCTGGGAACAGCCGTGACAACTTCCTTCAAGCTACTTACCGCTTTTTTATTTATTTTTTTTTATCGCTGTTGTTTCTAAATCTATATCATAAATGCGAATGTCTGTGTGTCATTGAATCACACTTTTTCAATTAAAGGGAGACTACTCTCTCGCCTTCTATAGCTCATGCTGCAAAAATTTTATATTCATAAGTTTTCATTGCTGCGAATGTATTCAGCGATTTTTTTACGACGAAGTTTTTTATACGATAACAATTTTTATTACTTGGAATTAAATTTGGGAAATAATCGGGATTAATTGCGAAATCCAGCAAAGGTCAGCCATGAAATAAAAATAATTGTTTGTACAGAAAATAAGGACGTACGTACATCAAATTTCTTTATATCAAGTGGCGACAAAAGAATTATCGTTGAACTTTTAAATTTTAAGCTTAAATGTTAATGCAATACTTCTATCGTTTATTTTTGCCTATCCCATACGACAGCAGTATGCCCCGCAAAAAGAAACCTCCGCCAACAGACAACCAGATTGTAATCAAAAGCATCAAAACTGCAGCGAAGAAAAGAAAGACCCATGCAAATGAAAACCAGATTAAATGTCAGCCACGAGCGCTACCAATGCTGAGAATTTGCAGACTTAGGGACTCTCAAACTCATGAACACTCCGAAGACCTAACCAAAGAGCTTTCCCCAGAAACTAGCTTAAATGCCGCCAGATATATTTTAAGCTAGTGTCCTATATATATTATAGTAAATCCCCAAGTGTGCAAGCTCAAACCCAAAGGACTAGAGGAGTACGCCAGTGATCGACCACGTTCCATGATGTTGCTGTCGCCTTCGAAGATGCTCAACCCAAGAAGCCAGAGATCAATGCCACAGGGCATCGTCAGCTGTGATTACGACAACAGAATTTCAGTGCCCCCACTGTTCCAGATTCTGCGTCTCCTGCTTGGGGTTGCGGAGTCATCTCCGAGTTCACAAATGAGATGCAGCAACGATACGCCATGTTCGGATTCGATGGACAACTGATCTTCTTTATTTAAATTCCTAGAAGTTTCACCAAATTACTTCTTGTGGCATTTATTTCAGTCTAATATGTACATTCCTGCTTACGTCGTTTACGGTTGTTATCATTTTTTGTATTAAACTAATCACCTATTTCTTTGCAAGTATTGTATCTGCTGTAATGTTGTCTTTTTTCAAAGTAGCTGAGAATTAGGAAGGCCGTAGCGAAGGAATATAAGGCGAGAGAGAGAGGAAACAAAGTACAAGAAGTTTATTAAATAATCATACATAGAAGGGAAAAACTTAAGTAAATCTAATACTACTCAACTCCTACTTTAATGTAGCTACTTGCCATACATATAAGTAGGAAGAATCCATTGTCACAGTAGGGATGAGCGGGAAGTAAGCTGAGTGCTAATCTAGAGTAGTAATTTGATATTAAGTTTAGGTAAATTATTTTAATTGAAGTTGTATTTCATAATTTTTTTTGGAGTCGTATTTATCGTGGATATATTTCGTTCTTTAGGTGGCATGCTTGATGTCAAACTTTCTAGTTTATGTCTATTTTCCATTCATGATTTACGTGACAAAATTATTCCCCGGTAGATTGCCGTTACTTTCTGCTATATAATGGTTGCCAACCAAGGATTTAGTGCCAAGTTTGACCTGCTATTTATTCCATAGCTGTTAGAGCTGACTTTAATATAGTATGTTTAAAATAAACCTTTCCCTCAATAACAATTTTGTTTCCCTCTTTAAGTGATGTCTTCGTGAACCTGCATTCGCTTGAAGAGACGCATCTCTTTGAATTACAAATTCGTAGCATTTTCAGGTTAGGTGATTTCTTCTTTCTCATAATACCATTTACTCGTTAATAATGACATGTACCCTACCTTAACAAGAAGGGATTGACGGCATGTACTTAATTTCTAATCAACATATTAACATCGTTGTTCAATACTCTTGGTAGATAGTTTCACGATAGTATTCAACCCTTCCACAAAAATATCAGCTATTTCTTCATTAAAATGCTACTCCCTTACTATGGTCTTTCCATTTTCTGGCTTTCCAAAATCCTTTCGGAAACAATCAGTTCTTTCAGACCTCCATAAACTTGAAAACACAGTCAGTTAGTGACTTTTTCAACACCTACTTTAATTATCACATAAAATTCTATTTTTTTGTTTAACTTTTTTCTCACTACGCGAGCAGTATTTCTTAATATAATCAGGTGTATTTCAAATAAAGATAGATTTCCTGGGACACTTCTTCTTCTTCTTGTTATTATTATTATTATTATTATTATTATTATTATTGCTTCGAGCCCTAGATTTATTTACTGACGATTATGTTCTCTTCGGAGGATATAGGCTGTGTTTGCTAGAAATTTCTTTTTTCCTGGAGATTTATTCTTCAGTTCTTTAGTAGAGACAAATTTCCAAGTTTAGCTCTAATAAAGTTTGAAAGTGACACATTTTTCCATTCCAATCTTCAGGTTTTTGTGTTAGCTTAGTTTTTCAAAAACCTTCAGAAATATGTCGGCGTTGCTTAACTTAAGTGATCGTACGGGAACCGGCGTTTCAACGTGATATGGCCGTAAGCCATCATTTTTCCCAGGATCATATTATAGTCCAAAATATTTGAAGATTAAAGTTGCTTAGAAAGCATGTAACTAGAAGAGTGTTCCTGTAGCGAGATTTGCGGGAAAAGAAACTGTTATCATAGAACGTTCAGTTACATAGAGCCAACTCAATTTTGAAATTAAGAGACCTTAACGCCAATCTTGTACTTCGCTTAAACTTCTAAAATCTAGGTACCATAGGAACATTTCATCAGAACAATTACCATGAAGGTAATTACACTATTTACATTATTCAGATTATTTTCCTCATCTTTGTCGCCATATTTATTACAACGTTTCGGCCGTTGTACGCTCCGGCTTTCTTCAGGTGGTTGGAATTTCCTGAGATGAGGTTTTATGTACACTATTTACATTATTCGGTCTATTGCCTTCATCTGTGTCGCCATATCCATTACAACGTTTCGGACATTCTATGCTCCGGCCTTCTTCAGGTGGTTGGAATGTCCTGAGATGAGTTATTGTGTACACTATTTACATTATTCGGACTATTGTCTTCATCTTTGTCGCCAATTACAACGTTTCGGCCGTTCTATGCTCCGGCCTTCTTCAGGTGGTTGGAATGTCCTGAGATGAGGCATTATGTACACTATTTACAGTATTCGGACTATTGTCCTCATTTTTGTCGCGATATTTATTACAAAGTTTCGGGCGCCAGATAATGAATGTATTTATAGAAAACATATGAAGGAGCTATATTATGGCAGTGGGCAAGTGGCTAAAGGCGAGATGCAATGTCAGGACCAATAATATTGCTTATTCTACTATGGATTTTATCAAGAATCTCCAAAAACAGAAGGAACAGCGAACCATATATGGCAGTATTATTCAACGCAAAGACGAATGGAAGACATAGATATGCACGATAAATTATGGAGAGAAAAACTGTATAGCACGTAACTGTGAACCGACTTTCTTCGTAGCATTGCTAGCAATCTATTCAATATAATGTTTCCAATTCATCTCAGCCTAGAATGTTACCCGAGACGGTGCAAACGATTCACTCTCCTTGAGATTAGAATATGCCATGCCGATGTGGATGGCAGAAAAGGTATCTCAAATGATTAATAGAGATAAGTTTTGTTTTGGCACCGTTAAAATTAACATGTCAATCCTTGTCCCAGTTAACAACCGACTGAACGTAATTTCGAAGATGAGCTGCCAATTTAACCCTATCGAACTGATCATATAGAGGCAGGAGTAAATGTTTGTGTCATCAGCATAGATACTAAGTTAAGAGCTAATGCCATCAGGAAGGTCAATGATGAAAATTAAGAACAAAGTAGGTCCAAGGATAGACCCCCGGGGGACAGCAGCATTAGTACACGACGATCTCGACCACTGGCCGTTCTGAAAACAACTTGTGATTTAATAAGAAGGACTGATTCTATTAAAAAATAAATGTCGTCTGGAAATAACATAACCTTTCACCTTGTAAAGAAAACCAGAATCCCAAATCTTGGACGATTTCGAAATGTCCAAAGCGCATCAAGCTTCATCATTCTTATCTAATGCTTGACAGTCTCTTTTTGCATTAATCCTTAATACATCATTAGTTTACCTAGAAAAGTGAAAGTCCTATTGGTGATCTGAATGAAGAACATGCGACATGAGATGCTTAACCAATTCAGAGTTTATTCTGGGCCCCTAGCAGTTTCCAAAAAGTGGTAGAAGGCCAATAGGTCGATAGTTAGGTAGGTCAGACAGTTCATCCGCGTTCCCATAGGCTGGAATAGGAGAAAAAAATTTCCGAAAAGCAGGAAAGCAAGAGTCAGCGAGTTATTTATTGTACAGTTTAGAGGAGCCAGTTCAGGAGCACATTTCTTAATGACTATTACAAGGATACCATCAAGTCCACATACTTTGTAGGAATCCAGATTTGAGATGATAGCAGAAATCATGAAAAGAGTTATATGCATATCACTCAAAAGAGAATAATTTATAAGTAGAAGATCAGGCAACTATACTCCAGAAGTCTCAAGAGTAGATTTTAAAAAGTGTATACGGGCAAATCATTCTACTTTATCAGCAGAAGATTTTATTGTAGAAAAGTGGAATAGAAAAGTTACCCTTATGAAATGCACTATTACAGAGTCTCAAGTAGTCATGAGAGCCAAATATGTTACAGGCTATAGGTGCCTCGTTCTATCAGAAAAAAGACTTCAGTCCTTCGATTACATGTTTCCGTTTATTAAATAAAGCCGCAAATAGGTATCTGCTGGTGCCGGAACTTGTCACATTGATAATCGGAAAAAGTGATCCATGTGGATTTTAACAGCTAAACAGGCCAGTGTGAACCATGGTGTCAATTGAGATTTCACCTGTTATTTCCGAGAAGGAATAAAATTAATCGATGCCCTCTTTGACACAAGAATAAAACTTACCAGCACAGTTCTCAATAGGATGATCAATAATATCAATTCAAGGGGCGTCTCAAAGAACCTCAGGAAGTGAATCCCTCTCAGCATGCTGGTAACAGAAGGAGGTCTTGTAAATAGGAGGCTCCTTTCTAACAGACGATTGAAACGAAATATCTACAGATACTACTGCATGATCCCAATTGCCAAGAGGACAGTGTTGCTTAGCTCGACGACGGTTAAGAGTTTTTGGTCGAATCTGACACTTGCAAAGATAACGAATGGCAGATAGAGTCGTGTAGTTTGCGGATCTCTAGGCCATATAAAGCAGCAGGACTCTATTTTGGTTTAATCTGACTTTTGTAAAGATATCGAATTTCAGAAGGAGTCAAGTACATTCCTGATATTCAGCTCAGATTAGGCAACCATATTCCATTTTTGGTCGAATCGGACACTTGCAAAGATAACGAATGGCAGAAGGAATTGATTACTAAGAGTGGAGGAACAAATCAGTTAACGAAGCATGTTGATCAAATTTATTAGAGAAACATGTAGGAAAATCGGCGATTTAAGTAGGAGAATGAGTGACGGAAAAATGACTTTGAATACCGGCAATATCAGTAACATTAAATGTTTAAGCAGGTTGTGATACGCATTAAATATCATCCCACACACAAATGAATGCGATTGTGAACAATTTCTATACTGTCAATAATTTTGTCTAATATATTGCAGTGCTGAGAGAAAGGAGAGCTATACTGGATAAAGAGAAACTACGTGAGTGCAATAACGAAAGACGAAAGAACATGAAAGAATCCTCTGGGAACTTGACGAATAATTCCTTTGCTATCTGAAGCATATCCCGGATCTAAACATTAATGCCATGCACATGTATGCTTGGATCATTGGAAATGGCAAAGTAATTTAAATTAGTTTCTGACTATATGAAGATATCTGGAGACCGTTTTCAAGAGAACAGATTCTACACTGCTGAAACTGGAGCAGATACCTCGAATATTGGAGGGGAAAAAATGTTTGACGTGGATTGGTAATTTTTTGTTTACTGGTTGTCTCGTATTTCTTTTCAATGCTTCATGAGTATGCATGTTGTGAGGAAAAAAGGAGAATATGTTCACAATAATTAACATTATCTGTCGTCAATGGCAGTATAAACCCACCAGAATGTGAATAAGAATAAAGCATAGTGATCTCATGTTTGACCACCGAAAATACATACAGGGAGACCTACCAATATGCGACAAATACTCCGATATTACGCATCTGTTTATCAAAGCAGCATATCTGCGATACCAGAGTTTGGGATTCTTATTACCTATCAGATGCAGCATCCAGAGAACTGCCAACCCGGTACCCTCATAAGGAAAATTTGCAGCTACTGATCAGTCTGATCACCATATAGTTAAATGATTTTGAAGGTAGAAGAAAGAAACACCGAGCAATATCCCAAACAGGGAACAAGGTATAATCCCTTACTCCTGTTTATTAAACATGGAAAAGCGTTACTCGGACGATAGCCGTGCCTATGAATTCCTATTAAACTGGACACTGCTTAGGAGGCTATAAAATTTTATTGAAATACCAAGAAAATGAAGGTTGCCGTCTAAGGCTGAAGGCCACGTCAATGCGAAAGTGGGAATTACTGAATAATTAATATCACTCTGAAGGAATTGAGTATAAGGATTGGAGTGAGGGTGGCAAGATTCGGAGTGAGATTAAATTAAGTTATATGCGTTAGGGTACGGTTAGTCAGAATGCTGATAGTCCGATTATCACCGATTAGAATAACCTTAAATCAAAGGGCTCTTTCGCATGAAGGGAAATAAAACGATACCACACATATTTATATATTATTATATATTATTATATTTTATATAATGAATCAATAACCTAGTAAACACAGGGCAGAATCCAGTACCTGGTCTCCTAACAGAGCGGAGATTTTGATGAATATTGGCGACATTAAAAATGACCATACTTAAAGGCGTGACATCTACTCCTGGGATAACCGGGGGATTCTAGTAGTTAGGGAACGAAATAGACAATTCGAATCAAAGGTCCTGATTAGCTCAAGAAAAAGCTTCTAAGTTTGAAGATGTTTCTTTTATTATTTACTTTTCTTCAAGGGAGGTGCAGAATTTGTTATCATTTCCTATTATCTTCCAATATGTACTAAATTAAAATGCATCCTGCAATATCGGCAGTCAACAAAAATATTAGGATACTTGCGTAATAAATTCATTAAATGCAGATACTGGACAAGGAAGTAATTAGTAGTCGTAGCAGTAGTAGTAGTAGTAGTAGTAGTAGTAGAAATAATTATTATACTCTTCTTATTTCTGCAAAGTCCAATTCTTTATCAAGTCTTATCCCTGACTAGCAGCATGGCCCGGCGTTGCCCGTGCTTGATTCAAAAATCGTACGACTCATACAGCAATATTTTTGCCTTTAAAGGAGTGTCCTTTGCCGTGCTGATGTGGCTGCATGCCTTACTTTCTGCCTATCTCACACTGAGACTTTTTTTAAGCTCTATACTAAACATTAAATCTGCTAGGAAAAAAGAACTAAACAAAATGAACACAAAACGATCAGTTTTAAAAAAAAAAGGACTCGTAACTGGAAAAACCGAATGAAAAAAGAATGTTAACAACAAATGTTTTTCACTTCCAACCAGTTCTGCGAAATCAGAATCAACGTTGAGTTTAAGCAAGCGAATGAGCCAATTGGAGTAAAATGCCATGCGGATTTAAATTTTTCCCACTTGTGACGAATGCAGCTATCGATTTTTTTTTTGTATGCTAGCATGCTAGTTTACATTCGTGTCAGACAGCTGTTGGCTCTCCCGCTGGCCAGTAGAATCTCCCTGTCTATTCGTGGCTGCCAGCTATTGGCTCTCACACTGGCACGTAAAATATAGGCGCAAAATACATGAAATCTGCTGTAAAAGCATGAAAAAGTCGATTATTTGCCCTATCGATGGGAGTTGGGAAATGCAATGTCGGTCTTCGCTTTCCGCTTAGTTGGAGCATGTGCATGTAAATTTTGGTGCAAATCCATCGGAAATTGCAGCCGTGCATTCGTCACACACACACACACACACACACACACACACACACACACACACACACACACACACATCCACATCCTGCCTTTCATAGATAGAGATCCTGATTAAAATAATTTTGTAAATATACGCGATTTGTTTGAACACATTTTTATAAGGCAAAGAAAATATTAATATAAGAAATTCACAAGCTAAGAATTGGGGTTGAAATACAGGAGCATGTTCGTAACAGCGAATGTAATGATCTGACTGCAAAAAATGACAGACTGGGACTCAGTCAGATGAAACCGAGAACAAGCCAATTTTATTGGCTTGACAAAAAAAAAACAATAAAAAAAATAAAAACAGGATAAATTTTTTGTGCTTCTGTCTATAATACAAAGGGTAAAGTAATTCCCCACGAAAATTGGAACAAACCACTTTTGCCCTAACATATATGCTTCGCTACGAATTCTATTGCTCTCTTTAACATTATTTCTTTGTTACCTTGGTGAAAGATCTTAATATCTAGTAATTAATGCATGGGTAGCTGTCTTAGGTATCATTTCATATATCCTATGCCTTTAAATATCCATCATATTTCATATTATTCTTGCCGTTTAATTCTGCAACAGTTCCACAAGGCAATCATAGCCATTTTTTAAAAATATATATCACTGTTCTTTCAGTCACTGATACAAGTTTACATTGACATCAGCTATACATGTAACCTTCTTCAACTTCCAAAGACTTGCGGGTTCAAACTTAGGTCATACGTGATTAGTTTCTCTTCTCTTTTGTTCTATCCCAGTCACAAAAGGGCAGGACGGATCAATGATTAATCGTATGTTTTCTTTATTTTCTCTTCCATAAATATGTCCGGCTAGTTATGATCTAGTTTCTTATCTTTTTATATTGACAAATCACACAAATCTTGAATATCTGTGACTCATGGATTTCCACAGGTTTTTAGTTTTCCCGTTTCTTTTCCCACGTAAATGCCCACTTTTCGAACAACTTCCAATAAATTACTTTGCTAAGGTGACCAATGTTCGACCTTTCGTACTAATTATCAGCTAAACATTGATAATTATAATATGTGCTATAGTTTCATCTAATTTCTTACATATTCAGAAATGTGGTGATCGTCTAAGAATCTGAATGAAACCTGTCCTCGTGGAATGTAATTTATTAGGGTTGCTGTAGCTTCTTCCTTTAATGTCGCCCTCACCCCTTACCCATCGATATCTAGAGACAAGACGAATTGGCCTTAAACAACGTCTAGCCGACAGACATAGGGTTAAGAATAAGGAATTGAAAAGGTACACCTAAAACACTCACATCTTATATTCTCTCTCCCACCTTACTTCCCCACTTCGTTAATTTTACATATGCTTCATGAGGTCCATCAAAAACGTGTGAATTTCTTTTCATTTTTCATTTCAACCTTTGGAATTAAAGTCTGATGATCCAGAGCCCTGTTAAAGGGGTTGTGGTGAAATAACTTATTACATGGAAACTTTACGTGATCTGTTTTTATTCAAGCATATCTGCTCTGATGTCATCCTCCTTGGGTCTACCCATGCAGATTACCTAGTTTTGCATAAACTATATATATATATATATATATATATATATATATATATATATATATATATAATAAAAATGCTTAAACACTAATATTACATGGTCATAATTTATTCCATTGGAATCGTAAATACGGTCCAATTCATCAGACCTACAAATTCAAAAAGAAAACAGAAAAAAACCTACTCCGGAAATAAAAATAGAATTTAGCGAGAGTGTAAGTATGAGAGTGTGGGATGAATATATATATATATATATATATATATATATATATATATATATATATATATATATATATATATATATCGAAAACCTTCTGGCTGTACTGATAGTCTGATATTAAGTTGATATCGTATTGCTTTCAGTTTTTGTTATATTCCGTGGTAAGGGAATAAATGTTTAACACCAAGTGGATAATTTAAGAAAGGTTTATTGTACACAACCAGTACAATATGAAATACGGTACAGTTATACACACAGGTCAATCTAGTAGTGAGTGCCACTAATTGGAAGGTCGGACATGCTTGCGTCTTCTCTCTCTCCCTCTTCCCCGAATCTTTCTTAGCCAGTTGACTTTATAGGGACTTACTAACTATAGTGTAATCATTCATGGGATGACTGGTTATTCCATTACATCAGTTTCTTTCTAAAAGAATCTTTTAAAACACTTCCTTCATCCTTGCCTCATCATCTATCTTTAGTTTTCTCAAAATGTCCATGCAATGTTTTCATTTCTCTTGCTAACCAGTGTTCTTAAATTTCTTCTGAATTTACTTCACTTATTACCCATTGAAAATTTCTTCTTTGTCTTTTCTTCTTGTCTAAGTAATTCAATAGGGATTTTTATTTTTATTGATATTGTTGTCATTGTCACTCTTTTTCATATTTATATAATCGATTGTCTTTTTATCTTTATGTAAATATTGTTTGTCTTATATTTTTACGGTGCCTTGTGTTGACATTTTAAACGGTTTTAATAATTTCGTTTCGTGAAAGATAGTTGCTGGTCGTTCATTAATGTTTTGATCCTCACTTCATTCTTTGACTTTTGAAAATTATTCTCTTTATCAAATTCTTTGTAATATTTCCTTTATCATTCATATAATCAACCTGCCTTTCTTCTTCTTCTTCTTCTTCTGATGATGATGATGATGCTGTTTTTATTCTCCTCCTTCATTCTTCTTTTTGCTTCATCTTCATCTTCTTCACTTTCATTTCTTCTATATTTTATATTATTTCTCTTCCACCTCTTCATACTAGTAGTTCTTTTTTTATGTCGTTTAGATGATAGTTTCTTTCTCTTGAACCACCTCATTCCCTTCTTCTTCTTCTTCTTCTTCTTCTTCTTCTTCAATTCTCTTTATATCTTATCTTCATTTTCTTCCTTCTCCTCATTCTTCTTCTTCTTCTTCTTCAATTCTCTTTATATCTTATCTTCTTTCTCTTTCTTCTCCTCATTCTTCTTCTTCTTCTTCTTCTTCTTCTTCTTCTTCTTCAAATTCCTTTATATCTTAACTTCTTTCTCTTCAATATCTTCATTTTTTCTTCTTCCACTCTTTCATCTACTTCAATTTCATATTTTTATTTTCTTCTTTATCTGCTATTTGTTTTACCTCATCAACTTTTCTTCTTCTTCTTCTTTTTCTTCTTCTTCTTCTTTTTCTTCTTCTTCTTCTTCTACTTCTTCTTCTTTTTCAATTCACTTTTTTATAACTTAGCTTATTGCTCTTCCACTTCTTCGTTTCTACCATTCTATAATCATTATTCTTTCATTATATTTCCCTCTCCAGTCAAACATCCTTATTTTCATTTACTTTGATAGCCGTTCTTTTTTTTTATTACTTCTTTTAATCTTTTACTCGTTTATCTTATACAATTCTTTTTTTATTAATTTCTTCAGTTTTTTTCGAATCAACCCTATTCATTTTTAGTCGTCGTCTTCTTGTTCGCATTATTATTATTATTATTATTATTATTATTATTATTATTATTATTAAAATTTCATCCACTGCCTTTTCCCACTCCAAACACCAGTCATCCCTAATCTATAAAAAAACCACACCCCATCCAAACGTCCCCAGAAGGCGATCATTTGTTCCAGTCAACCACCCATTATTTCTCTCCCTTTCTATTCAAGGAGTCATTTTGACGTATGGCTGAGGACCCTGAATAAATGACCGACACCGTCAATACACAATCCCAGTCCCACAGTGACCCTGTCTTTAATTCAACATTCCATATCCTTTACAACTCACTACCTCTCCTCAAACTTAATCCCAATTTCTAGGAATTTAGAATGTCGAAACTCTTTACCCTCATGTCACACTACACTTTATAATTGTGTTTTTGTTTTCTTTTATATTTATTTTACCCATTTTCTTCTTATTTATTTATTCTATCTTTTTCTATTTCCTCATTTTTTATTCTTTCTTTTATAGTTATGTCATTCCTTATTTCTTTTCTTTTTGCGTCTGTTTCTTTCTTTTTTTTTGAAATCACTTTTCTTCCTCATCTTCGTAATTTCTTACTTTCTGTCCACTTTCTTTTGTTTTCTTTCTTTTTTTCTTTCTTTCTGTTGTCTTTAAGCAACTTTTTCTTCCTTTTCTTCTGAATATACTTTTTTGTTTGTTTGTTTTTTTTGTTTTTTTCTTGGTACCCTTTAACTAACTTTTGTTTTTAATCTTCTGAATGGATTTGTTTGTTTGTTCTTTCTTTCTTTCTTTTTTCTTTCTTTCTTTTTTCTTTCTTTTTTTCTTTCTTTTTTCTTTCTTTCTTTTTTCTTCCTTGGTTCCTTACTTCTTTATTTCTTTTGCATTTAAGTCACTTTTCTCTCTATTCCTTTACATCTGACTTTCTTTCTTTTGTTCACTTAACTCGTACAATTTAGCGACATACAATTTTCGTAAACATTTGTCCGATTTTGGGCGTAAAAATTTTTTATCAAGAAATTAGGACGTAGAGTGTCTTTTGGACTCCTTCTCAGTGATCCAGTATATTCCACCATTTATATCTCAGGGGACTAGTTTATTCTTCTATGCACCGCGTCCTTTAAAGACATGGGCGACCGCGTCTCTCCAAAACATCCTATCCATTTTGGCCCTTAACAATTATTCTACTTTTGCTTAGGCTCCCGTCCCTTTCCACCATCTATTTACAAAATCTCGTCAGGTAAGTAGCTCCTTGCCTTCCCTTGTCTCTCTGGCTTTTACTATGCCCTGTGACGGTTAAGTTTTCCAAGCCTCATTCCTCATTTTATATCTAAGAATTTTCAGTTATCTCTGTTGGGTTTTGTGCATAATTGTACTTCTTGTTGCAAATTTAGTTAAGACGTTCTCGCTGCCGGCTCGCTCCGTCCAGGGAATTCTCAGTATCCTTCTGTAGAATCAAATATATCTTGCTTCCAGTTTTCTCCTCGTACGGGGAGAATGTTCATCATTCAGTTTCCTATAAGAGGACGGATATTACAAAGAAATCTTTACTTTGTTTCTAACGAAAACTTTTGTTTATCACTGCATTTTTTAGTATTGGAATGCCTCTACCTTTAATCTAATGGCTCTTACCACTCCGATCTTTTATCATGTAGTAAATGCTTTTCCAGATATTTATTTAATTATTTCGCATCAAGCAAGGCAATAAAACCACTAAGACGACACATATTATTGAGCGTGGGAGAATATATGTAAAAGAAAATATTATTAAGGAGACAGAAAAACAAAAGAATATTAAGAAAACAGATGATAACCATTGGCTTTATATTAAAATTTGTACAAATCGAAGTTGATTGGAAAGCAGGAAGCTGCAAGAGATTTCCAAAAGTCAGAAGTGCAAGTGAAGAAATTGTTAGCATAGAATTTACGGTTATATCTATTAGGTTGGTGAAAAAAATAATGACGTAATAATGTCGTTTTTGACATATTTTAAGGTCAAAAAACGACATTATTACGTCATTATTTTTTGCACCAACCTAATAGCTATTTTAAATATAATATATTGATCCGCTGAAATTCATAATGTTTTGATATCAAACAGGAAAGCTCATCATAACAATTATCATGAAAATATTTATAGAAAAAGCGCACAAGGTATACACCAAATTTGCCAGTAATACATGGACTTAAAAAATATGTAATATACAGGGTGCGATGGTTAAATTTTTAAAAGTTATTTGAAATTTCACGCATGCGTGTTGTTTGTGATTTTCTCAACGGTACACTATAGTAGGGTCATTTGGGAATTGCCTATAACAAAAAGAGCCCTATGAGATAATTCACTCCGCCAGAAATTTGGAAACGGCATGCTGTACTGCTTGTTTATTTTAAACCATTTATTTGTTTTCGTCTACCGGCCGGAATATTCAAAAATATTTTTAAAGAAAAATTTTCGCCCTCCAAAAGAATTCGAATCTGCTTACCTCATTGCAGGAAAAAAAATCGTCGTTAGACTCAACCACAGAGTGTATCGCCTGTAATGTAAGGGTATGCAATAAAAATAACATTATATATATATATATATATATATATATATATATATATATATATATATATATATATATATATATATACACACACTACCAGCATGGCCCGGCGTTGCCCGTGCTTGATTAAAAAATCGCTATCACTTGAATTAAAATATTTTTGCTGATGTTGCTACATGCCTTACTTCTTGGCTATCTCACACAGCGAATGGTTTCTAAGCTCTATTCTAAACATTAAATCTGTTACGAAAAAAGAACTAAACAAAATGAAAACAAAATGATCTGCTTTAAAAAATGACTCCTAACTGGAAAAACTGCATGAAAAAAGAATGTTAACAACAAATACTTTTTTCACACCCAACCCAGTTCTGCGGAATCAGAATCAGCGTCGAGTTTAGGCAAGCGAATGAGCCAATTGGAGTAAAGTGCCATGCAGATTTTAATTTTTCCCACTTGTGACGAATGCAGCTATCGAGCTAGTTAACATTTGTGTCAGAGAGCTGTTGGCGTTCCCGCTGGCCAACAGAAACTTCCTGCCTATTCGTGGCAGCCAGCTATTGGCTCTCACTCTGGCCAGTAGAAAATGGCCACAAACTACATGAGAACTGCCGTAGAAGCATGAAAAAATCGAATATTTCTACTATCGTTGGGAGTTGGGAAATGCAAAGTCGATTTTGGCCTTCCCGCTAACTTGGAGGATGAGCTTCTAAATTTTGGTGCAAATCCGTCGAAAATTTCGGCCGTGCATTCGTCACACACACACAGAGACATACACACATATATATAGTCATTTTCTTCTTGATACTTGAAATTCTTGATCTTTATTTTTTCTTATTTTATCTTCTTTCACTTTTCTTTCTTTTATTTTTGTTTGGTTTCTTTTTTATTTCTTTGTCACAGACATTTTGATTGTATTTTCTCGCTTTCTTTTTCGTAACTTAATCTCTCTTGCTTTTTTTGTTTTTTTGTTTTTTTGGGTTTTTTTTTTCTTGACTGTTTTTTTCAGTAAAATCCGGTAGATTCGTTGTCTTTTTTAACATACGAATCTGCTCCTGGTAATCAGAGAAAATGTCTGCTAATGTGTACGTGTCGAGTGAATGGCAAATGAAACGTCAATTTCGACATCAATCTCATTAATCGGCAAAGCAACTACATGAAGTAGAAATGATGCCGCACTGAATAAGACGCAGCGGTTAAATTCTTACGTGATATGAAAAGCACTGATAATAATAATCATCATCATCATCATCATAATAATAATAATAATAATAATAATAATGATGATGATTATTACTGGCGAGCAATGTGCACTTTGTTGGAAAAACCTCGTTTGATACATCATGATTCAGAGCTCTCAAAAACTGAGCAGCTATGGGAGTTTGAGAAAAATTGAACGAGGAAGTATGCACACTTTAAAATGGAAAAAAAAAAAACATGGGTGGGCTGGGATACTCTCTATGGCCGATCATCTAAAAAAAACATGCCTGATCAATCGGTGGTTTTCTTTTACAGAGGAGGCGTAGTTTAGAACCCTGGCGAAGAACACATTATCTTCTATATATAAAATTCTGTGACTTCCATTATTCCGTCCGTCAAAACCTCTAAATTAGCCATATATTGACCAATCAAACCTAAATTTTTGGCGGAAGTGCAGACAGGTAAGGGGTAAGGTACAAAGTACAGCTGATTTTACTATAGTGCGTAGCTTAGTACAATACATTTCCGCTCATTTTTTGGAAAAACTAAAAGTTTTATTATTTATTTTATTATTTCCCACTATTCTAAAAAAAAATAATGATTAAAATAGCAAATACATATTTAATAAAAATGCAATATTCTTATGTTCGTTTCTTTTCCTTAAATTTTTATATATACAGGAATTCTGTTTCCAGTTCCTCCTGCGTTTGTGAGAATGATAAACAAATGACAAGACTAAACTCATCAAAAGGTGCAATTTGGCTCAAGAAATAAATATTTACGCATGTCAATTTGTATGTTGCGTGCTCAAGAGTAAGAAATACTAACAATTTCTTATGCGCTGGCCAAAAGTAAAAAGGGAAAAAATGGGTTATTTACCACATGATCCTATAAAATTAAATTAAAGAAATAATTAAACCACGAAGTATATTTTTTTTGCAAATTATTTTTCCAAAGATATCAGCCTATTCAAATTTCATCAACTGGTCAGCGAAATTGTCCTAACCGTAAATATGGACAAGATATGTTAGCGATAACTTCAACAATAGTAAATACTGTAAAGATTTTCAAACAACAATTCTAGTTAATAAAATGTTTACAGAATGTCCACCGAGAGACATAATGCAGACTGTTAAAAAGTAGTAAAAACCCGGCAACTGTTTCAGACATGGACATCCGCTAAAAATTTATTGGTGTAATAAAAATTTCCGACAAAAAGTAAATCTTAACTGTCGATGACCAATACAGTACATGGATTTCACTGCTCAGTATAAGACTGGGTTTCTTGTCATTAATCAATAACCTGGATTGGACATACAACCACCTCCTTGAGTAGATGTCCCACATGTCATTTGGCAGGACAGATCTCTGTAAAACATTTATCAACCCTTAACTTACAAGAACCCTTAAGGAAGATATTTTCGATATTAGTCATTAGTAAATCAAATGCTAAAAAATACATCGTTATAAGAAAGGCCTTTTACACCAAAGAGCTCTTCCCCACCAATAACTTCACCTTGTTTAACAATGGTAAGGGAATGAAGAAAGTCTTGAAAGTATAAAGTCGCCCGCACGAATTACAGTCATGCCCAACTCAAGATGGCTCGGAATCGCTGCTACTATAATTCACAAACAATACATTCACAGACTCTAAACATGAAAATAAGCTAACTACACAAAAATCAAACCACTTGAAAATGGTTATAGTGTTATCCGAAAGCGCTTTTGAGAATCGGCGATAAAACTTTCTTCGTCCGCTATATGTAACAAGATATATTTAAAGAAAGGTTGCTTCCATTCAAAAAAAAAAAAAAAAAAAAGACTAAAAATAATGGAAGCCTTATTAATAAAAACAAAAAAAAAACAACACTTAATATTAACTTTGAACATGGAGACAATGACTTGACCGTTTTTTTTTTTTTAATGAAAACATTATATAAAACATACATACAACAAAATGTTTCTTATTTAACAGTTGAAATATTTAATCCTTTAAAATGGGTAAATGTATAGCCGAAATCACTCGGATAAAAAGAATATTAGAACAGATTTTATATAATTTATCATCCGAAAAGAAGAAAATATAGATCTCATGATGAGAAATTGTATAAAAAAAAATATAAATAAAAGCACCTTGTCTGTCGTATTCAAAGAATATATATATATATATATATATATATATATATATATATATATATATATATATATATATATATATCTTCGTTTAGTTATTTTACAATTGTAATAACAATTTTTTGGCTAATGTTCACAGAATACAAGGTCTGAGATTGAATGAAGGTAGAGAGTTAATGTTTGCTGTTGTACCAGTGTAAGAAAGGAAAATAATAGAAATTATTAAGGAGACTGTACAGAAAAAGATAACGGGCCAAAGTTGCAATTGAAGTGGTCAATTAATTGATGAATATCATTTCTGAGTTTTGTCGAAGATTAGACGTATGGCGTAGAAGTAGAATTTAGGATGAACCGGAAACCCAATCTTAATCAAAGGAACAAGGTATAAACACCTACAACTATCCAAAAAAAAAAAAAACCCAAAAAAACCCCAAAAAACAAAACAAAAAAACAACCGGTGAAGCGTGTGAATAGGGGATAAGTGAAATTATCTCATCTTTTTGTGAAAGAAACAAATAATAACGTTAGAAGTAATGAGGATATAAAAATGATAGTGGGAACCTTACTTCTGAAATGTTATCTTCTCCGTCATTTTTATAACTGGTTCTTCTATTTTACACTTTTTACAATTGTGAAAGAGGGGATGGGCTGTGTGATGCCCCCAGCAAAAATAAAAAAAATAAATAAAAAAAAATATGGCAAGACTTTGATTTTACCAATTTCTATAAATGTTCTACACCAGAAAAATGATTGCGAGCAGACCGACATGAATATAGTTAACTAAACTCGATAACGAATGATACTGTTCCATGTTTGATCTCATTCTCAGAAAAAATACCACTTTCTTCGCAGCAGACATGTGGTTCTACAGAAGCATGCTGAGTATATCACATAACGAACTTCTGCAGAAAATGGAAGCAAAATGAACACTTTTATTTAACATCAGAAATAGGAAAATGAAATTTCTAGGGCACACAGTAATGAAAACGGACTTATAAAAGGTAATACTCATTTGACAGATGGGGAGCAAGCGAGAAAGAGGTAAACAAACGATAACCTCCCTACCAAGCTTCAATTGATTTATGACATAACAGTGTCTAGGAGAGATAAAAAGAAAAAGAAACCTATTAAGAGCTACTGAAATAGGAAATTATGAAGAGCCATAATTGCCAATGCTCTAAATATACACGGCTTATCGAAGAATACTAGATCGGTAGCTGTTTCACCATTTTACAGTTGAAATAGTTAGATTATGCTACCCCATGGCATTTATCGTTATCAGGGTGGACAGAGCATATTTGCAATGAATCAGATTTCAAACCATGAATGTTATGTTGGTAATGGAAATTTAATTTTTAAAGGGTTAATTTTCAGGCATCTTATATATATATATATATATATATATATATATATATATATATATATATACACGTGCTAATACATACACACACACGCACACAGACACACGCACACAAACATATATTTATATACTAATACATGCTAATATATATGAGTGTATATATATATATATATATATATATATATATATATATATATATATATATATATGAAGAAATATAGTATTAAGGTGTGCTATATTTATGGGATAAAGTGCTCAATATCAGAGATAGAGCGGGTGTAAATATAAATGTGAACATAGAAGTCAACACTAAGAGACGACAGCCTGTTTCATGCTATATGCAATCGTCAGGTCACGATTGCATATAGCGTGAAACAGACTGTTGCCTCTAAGTGTTGAATTCTATGTTCACTTTTATATATATATATATATATATATATATATATATATATATATATATATATATATATATATATATATATATATATATATATATATCCGTGCTAATACATTTGGGAAAGGTAAGAATCATCTTTCTCTCCCCCCAGCTATGTAGTGAATACAAAAACTGCGGGGCTAGTTTGGCGCCCTTGTGGTACGTAGTGCACCAGGTTTCTGTATCCGGCCCTTCAAAGAGTGTGGTTGGTTCTGCATAAAGCCTTCACCACTATAATCAAATCATATATGCTGATGTCTACGAACTGAACTGCTTGACCAACATACGTCGAATACGAGTGGGGAGCGGACCATATATATATTTTCGGACAATCAGCCTCTTGCAAGTATTTTAACCCAGACAATAATTTCGATTCTGGGAATTTTTTACATAATAATTATTTACTGGTGCAAGTTCTAGTAATCTATTTGTGAATGGAGGAGAGGGAATTAATAAATTGATATTTATTGCTAACATCAATCCATCAGTTGTGTGCCACGCGTGATATGTTTCGATACATGACTGACGAGGCAGATATTTTTCCCAATTTGCCATTTCTTTCTGCGGTAGACGAGTTGCCATCCAAGGTTATCGAATCTCTGCTGTTAGGGTTCTATAGCCTTCTATAGTAGGGGATGAGTAGAATAGGATTCATACCTTTCCCAATGTTATTAGCAGCTAAGTGAATGCAATGGATTCGACTGGAATTCGAACCCCGATTCTTCAATCCGAGCCGCTATCAATTACTCCACAGTGCTCCCATTAACAGCGAAATTACAAATTATAAATAATTATAATATCTGTTGTATTTTGCAATTTTCCTATAATATTTCTACTTGTCCTCGTCAAGCTAATATTATGTGCCTCCTAGTTTACTTGAAAAATAAAAATATATATACAAATATGTTGACGTTGAAATTAACTCTGCTATACAGACGTATTACTTTAACCTTTTAATATAACATTTAGGGGTTAAATTGATTTGTTTTTACGACATAACATGTTTCAGATTGAAAGCCATAAAATATTTTTTGCATTTTAAGAAATTTTGGTGCGATGATAATAATAATATACAAATGCAATCCCTACTAACGTAGGTTGGGGAAGAGAAAAGCTGGATCCATACGTTTCTCAAGGTTATGTGTATATAAGTGAAATATAAGGAACTCTACTGCAATTGGAACTCAGCTCCCTGATTTCTAATCCGAGCCATTATCCATTACATGAACTGCAAACCATCTTATATATATATATATATATATATATATATATATATATATATATATATATATATATATATATATATATATATATATATATATATATATAATTAATTTTGGGGGATTTAGTCATATAGCAATGAGTCAAGGAAAATCCTCAACAGAATGCAGTGGACAGCCGTTTCGTCCTATCTGGGACTCATCAGCAGTCCGCATCCAATACCGAGAATCGAACCCGTTTCGATATAACGCAAATGTCATACCAACTGTACCACGTGTCTCAGTAACGAAGAAGACACAAACTATATAAACGATACAGCGTCGCTACTCACTCAGTTCAGGAGCGATACTCTTTCAAGTATTCAGATAAGCTCGGAACAGTGCCCCAAGAGCTACGACTACTATATATATATATATATATATATATATATATATATATATATATATTTCTGACGATTGCATATAGCATGAAACAGACTGTCGCCTCTAAGTGTTGACTTCTATTTATATATATATATATATATATGTGTGTGTGAGTGAGTGAGTGAGTGAAATGGACCCCAAGCGTACTCATCTGTGAAGAACCAGTTTCTAGTGGTCATATTTTGAAATGATGCAGTAGGGTCTGGGAAGCCTTAAACCGTGTCAAGTTCTGAAATTGGTGATCGCGATTTAATTTGCGCCGATCAACGAATCCCGCTCAATAGAATTACAGCGATACTCCAGATTCGCAGGGAGCGTGTTGTATTCATAATTTATGAAGATTTGGCTATGGTAGAGGTTGTCCGACAATAGGGTGCCAAAGTGTTTGAATGCGAACCTAGAAATATGAAGTACCAAGTTGATTTGCTCCATTTTAAGTGATACTTTTTCGAAACAATTTCTCACGTTTGTGGAAACACGTTTACACACTTCACCGTCAGAGGCGAATCAACAGGCTATGCAGAAAAAGGAATCGGTTTCTTCGAATAAAATTTTAAAAAAGTCAAATCAGCAAGGGTGACTTTGGATATATATATTTTTTTTTTAGATAAGGGAAGTATTTTGAAGACTACTAGAATGGTCAGTGGGAACGCCACAAACTAATGTAATTTCCTGGAACGATTAAAGATGTTATAAATCAAAATTAATAACTGAGGCGAAATATCAGAAAACTTCTGTCTTTCTGACTAGAAATTGTTGCTTTGTTTATTGCCTCTGGATTCTTAAAATCTATTGGCAATTCCTCAATATGTGCCGTAATTTACATCAATACACTGAATCAAGGTTACTTTTCTTCATGTCTCTCTTTATTTTCGATCAGGACATGAGTAACTATTCTTTCTCGGAAGAAGCAATATATATATATATATATATATATATATATATATATATATATATATATATATATATATATATATATATATATATATATATATATATATATATATATATATATATATTACGAAATGGACAAAGTCCGACAATTTATTTATTAAAGACATTTTTATGTTTAACGTTCTTTTTATAGATACAAGTAT
>OZ010590.1:23350280-23425280 GCA_963932145.1 Acanthosepion lycidas | reverse complement strand
GTTACGGCAAGGAGAGAGAGGGAAAGGGAAGTAAATCGAAATAGGTTGTAATTGTGTTTTAACAAATTTAAGTAAAGGATAGGATTCCAATGTTTGACAGAAATTTATATGTCTAAAAAAAAAAAAATTGATGATTGTTATCAGTTTAAATATATAATTTTTTAAGTAAATAGTTTAGGGACTTAATATAAGTTAACTACTATTTTTATTAGCACATTTATAGAGAACATATTAAAGAAATATTTCAAATTATAATAGTTTATTTACCCGACCAATTGTACTTCCTTAATAATGTAAAAAAAGTTTTCGGTAACATATATATATATATATATATATATATATATATATCGAAAGAGAGAGAGAAAATGAAGGAAAGAGAGAGAGAGAGAGAGATGTAGACAAAACGGATATCAACAGACTGGGCAACATTTGGATGAGATGTTTGCTGAAACCACTATTTCTGAAAGCAAACTATTAGTAGAAACCAGTGACGAGCATTGGACCTTCTGACTTCTCTACTGACACAACCATACTGTTCTTTTTCGTGTTTCTGATTCTTATGTCTTTCTTTTGGTCAAATACAATCTATCATTGTCATTACTACACGTAGACGGCATTAATTCATTTCAAACATTCATTTTGATTCTAGAATTTTATTCACAACTGTTATCATTTTACTATTTTTATACAGACTACGCATTCTATAGCAAAATAAACCTTCTCAAAATGCTGGCGTTTTCATATTCCGCCATCTTTTAAATACGTTCGAACTATTAGAACTTTTGTACATGCGTAAATTTAACATCTCCAACGGAAGCATTTTGAACTGTTTTTCGCGATGACAGTAACAGATTCAGTCTATTTAGATTTTGCAAACATCATCTTTGGTAAAAGAAAAGCATTAATGTTTACGAAATTTATTTTTCTCGAGAATTTAAGAAACTCACAGCTAGAATCAGAATCGTATGAACATACTGGAGAAAATGTCCTTCCTTTCTTTGGTGTTATTAAATGCGATTTCTTTGTAACGACTTGCTGGGTTTTAGGTTACATAGTGTTATAATTAGCGTTTGGTTCGATTCATTGACTCACTAGGAATTCTTTTATTCTACGCTGAGACATATATCCGCTAATTTGCTCTATATCAATGCCTATCCTCAAATTGCTAAATATACGCGGTACATAATCATTTGACTTACGTCAAAGAATTTTCTGGACGATAAAGAACTTCTTATTTAAGAAGTTCTTTATTGTCCAGTAAATACTTTAAGATTGTAATCTCCCGGCTACTTACTTTTCTCTATGCAATGAGTTATTGGTTATTTAGCGGGCGTACGGACATATCACGTTGAAACACTTGTTCTCGTACGGTCACCGAATTAAACAACGTGAAGCCAGGACATTAACTTGGGAATACCAGGTGTTGTAAGCTTGGATGTGCGGGTGGTGTAATGCATACCAGCACGGATTTTGAAATTGAAGAGGCGAGTTTCAATTCATGTCGTATTCGATATATTCACTTACACGCAAATAGCCTTGAGAAACGTACCAATTCACTTATCCCCCAGCTATGGGTTAATTAGTAGGATGTGTATCAGATATTAACTATTATCTAAAAGTAAAATCCTATGCTATAAAAGTATTTTCTGGCTTTAAATAACTTTCATAAGCCGTATAAAACAAAATCCATTAACCGATCAAAGAATAGCGGTTTGACGATATTGAAATGTGCTTCTAAGAATTAATCCAAGCAAATGCCGAAATCGATAATTTTTTTTTATGAAATACGCAATTAAACTGAAATCCGTTCTTCTGAACTACGTTGAAACGTTTCTTTCTTTCATGAATGAATAATTATGTTTTATCTTTTGTATACCTGCACCCTGTTCCTTTATTGACAATTCCTCATTTCTTCTGAGGGAATACTTCTCATTCTCTTTCACTCCTTGTAATCCCCTGCGTCCTAGTGGCATTATCACCTTGCCATGAACCACACAAGGTAGCGCATTGCTGAATGAATTGTTCAACGGCGCAGAGGAAGAAAGGGACAAGTGCCGATTGTGGGGTTACGTAGGATAGGTTACGGTTGATATTGGCTTGAAAAGGTTTAGAGTGTATTGCTCGTAGAAACATCCTAAAATGAAAACCGTTCTATAAATTGTATATATATATATTACGAAATGGACAAAGTCCGACAATTTATTTATTAAAGACATTTTTATGTTTAACGTTCTTTTTATAGATACAAGTATTTAAGTAAATGCTCGGCCACCAAGTAGCAAGGCCGAATTTACTGTTTATAAACTTCAATCTTCCATGCGGTCAAGGCACGTCAGCGTAAACGACGGTTCCGTATAGGATGCAGGTTCGAATCCTGTCCAAGGACGAATATTTTCTATGAAAATTTCTCGGACATTCAGGCCGGTAAATGTTATTTAATACTGTTTATTATAAACAGAGCATTTACTTAAATACTTGTATCTATAAAAAGAACGTTAAACATAAAAATGCCTTTAATATATATATATATATATATTTTATTGTAAGAGATTATAGTAAAACATACTGAAATCGCTACACAAAAGCTTTCATGTTTCAATACTATGATTGTCTTTTTTCAGGCGATGTTAATTAACTGGTGATTAAATGGTTTTTAAACAAATTTAAAAGCAAAGTGTTACTTCATTTCCAAAAGTTAGTTCTGACCTTACCCCCACCCCCGCCGTTAACTCTCGGAAAAGAGGTAACACTTTGTTTTAAATTTTCTTAACAATCATTTAATCACCAGTTACTTAACATCGCCTGAAAGACAATCATAGTATTGATAAATGAAAGTATTTGTGTAACGATTTTAAAATATTTTTATTATAATCTCTTATAACAAAATTACAATAATAATATATTGCTCTAATTTGTATTGAACACTTTTTTAGAAGTAAATGCTATGAGCAGTATATTTTTACTCCATCTGTACTTTCTCTCTCTTTCTCTCTCTCTCACACACAAATATATATATATATATATATATATATATATATATATATATATATATATATATATATATATATATATATAATAAAAAGGCTTAAACACTAATATTCCATGGTCATAATTTATTCCATTGGAATCGTAAATACGATCCAATTCATCAGACCTACAAATTCAAAAATTTTTTTTTTAATTTGTAGGTCTGATGAATTGGATCGTATTTACGATTCCAACGGAATAAATTATGACCATGGAATATTAGTGTTTAAGCCTTTTTATTATATCCTTACTCTTTCCTGGACATTGAGTTCTACCTGGATTCTATCCTCTCGGAATGTTTTATTCAAAAAATATACATGTGTGTATATGCACCTGTGGATTTTGCATATATATGTATATTTACCACTAATATTATCTATATACATATATATATATATATATATATATATATATATATATATATATATATATATATATGAATGGCAATTTGCTTAAAAGTGTTATATTTTCTTTTATTGTCAGGACGTAGAAAATGGTGAGCTTCCGCGGATTCTTAATGATTTGTAAATTGTCATGACTTCTGCAATATTAGTTTCCCCATTGACTTCTCGAATTGTTAGCATTCAGAAGCCCATATTCCCAGACTGGCTACATCCCAAGCGAGAGATCCAACTTTATCAAGCAACTGAACCGATAACTGAAGAGAGAATTGATATAGTCATTGCTTTTCCAAAAGAAATTTAACGTTATACATCTAAGGCCGTAAATACACTCGGATAACCGATTCACCTTTCTGCATTGGTAAAGGCTACGCTACCATCAAATCTCGACATTATATCAAGAGCTTGAATTCGTATTCGTCCAAAATGAATGTTCCAAAGAGATCAATAACTGTTCTTTAATGAAATAATTTTCTATGGCTAATTTGTAGGTTCGTGTTGTGGAATGGTTAGCGACATAGTGTTGAGTTCGAAATTCAGTTGGTTTCTTTGCGTTCACTTACGCGCGAATATCTTTGGGAAAATTATGAAGCCATTACTTCTCTCCCTACTATGGGTTAAATAGTATGGCTTGTATCTAAAAAATAACTGTTAAATAAAAAGAATATCTAAATGCATCTTTCACTAGCAAAAAATTATACTTACAATCCAAAAAATATTGTTCGCCACTAAATAAACCAGAAAAGGTTGATAAACCGTAAAATGATAGAACAATTAAACAATCTGACTTTATTCAGTTGCATTTAGCCTGTGCCTGTTCGCCTGGATCACTGCAGATACTTGGAAAACAATGTAGTATTACTTGTTCATGAATTTATTTTGGTGTATGTCAGGGTCAGTTTGTGAAAACAATTTTCATGTTTTAAATAATGACAGTTATTTCTTTAAATAAGCCCAAGAAAACATTCAGATATTAGTAAACATATGTGTAGACTATACCAAAATTTAGAGATGCAACTTCAAATATCTTGATGATCAGTGACTACCAGCTGATCTCTGGTCGGACGTAACTCTCCCAGTTCAGTGGCAAAAGGATTAGCTAATATCATTCAATACATCCAAAACTAAACTCTTAACATTTGATTACAACCAAGCAGATCCCAAACCTACACCATTTCTGCTAAGTGGTTATACCCAGAAAAAACCTCCTTCCTCCGAAATTCTACTGGGTTCCAAGTTTACTTCCGCCTCAAATGAAACACGTTTATTCGTGCCATTGAACAGAATGGTTGGGCTAGAAAATATCTAATATATACTGTCATCATCTATCTGCACAAGACTCAGATCAGGATTGATAAGAATTGAGTATTGCTACCGTATCTGGGCAGGTCCTGCTCACTCTTCACTGTCCAGCCTCGTTCAAAAGTGTTTACAAGAGTGGATGGTGATATTCTCTACCCTGCAGATTTTATCCCACAGACAAAACGTTCCTATCTTTTCACCACTATATCGCTCTCGAGTTACATTCCTTAATCACATCATCTCAGACTCGACATACTATGCCCACAGTAGCAAACAATTACCGTTACCGTCGTTGATAATAAGCAAGTTCCCTTGACAGCGCTTCTTTTCCAGAAGTATAATTTTATCGGACAATCTCCCGAGAGAATACTTCCCTGAAAAATACAATTTTTGGTTTCTTCAAGTCCAGGGTCAACCGATATCTATCCTTCTTGTTCTCATAATACTCTCTTGCGTCCTCCTCCTTTACAATTACACTCAGTAACACTCTAACTTGGGTGACCTTTGGGAT
Source organism: Acanthosepion lycidas (assembly GCA_963932145.1). Classification (NCBI taxonomy): domain Eukaryota; kingdom Metazoa; phylum Mollusca; class Cephalopoda; order Sepiida; family Sepiidae; genus Acanthosepion; species Acanthosepion lycidas. Next base: position 23,420,039 of record OZ010590.1, on the reverse strand, counting down.
TTATATTAGGTGAACAAACAATAAAAAAAACATTAAAACAAAAGCACTTTACGGTTTTTCGCAAACAACAAAGAGTGTCTAGCAGAGATAAAATTCTTTTTACGCAGATGCAGGAATTCTGATCAAATGAAAGTGATTGTCTAAAATATGTACTCATCTTTATAGTTAAACACATCTGTATGAATTAGCTTTAAACATAGCTAAATGCACGTAGGAGCCTCGGTAATGTATAGCGGCTCGGATTGAACCGAGTTCGAATTCCAGTCGAATCCATTACATTCACTTACGTGTTAATGGGAAAGGCATAAATCCAATTCTTCTCTCACCAGCTACGGGTAAATAGCAAGATAGAGGGCTGAATGACAACTGGTCTAACGCAGAAAAAATGGCAAATTACTACTGGGAAAAACTCTCCGTCGTCAATCATATATCTGAAGATACATGATCACCTGACACAAAATATACATAACTGATTGAAATGCACGTATAACAGTGTGTATTGCAGGTAGTCTCACATACACTTACACACACACACACACACACACATATATATATATATATATATATATATATATATATATATATATATATATATATATATATATATATATATATATATTCCATAAGATAGTCTTCTGTTGTATATGCTGAGATACCATTTCTTTTGTTGTAACAATATTCCTTCTGAGTGTGGTGTCGGGTTTGATTGAAAAATAGATATTTATCTGTGTATGCACTTGGTAACCGAATGTGATACATGGTCGTTTTTTTTAAAATTCCATCGAACTGTCTTTTGCAATATACTATCAGATATCAATTCTTTTATCATGAATATATTCCTCATGTATGTACATCACAATTATGGCTTCGTGTAAGACTGAAATATGGGTATTTATCAGTGCACCCTCGAAGCAACTTAATATGATAAAAAGAACAGTTTAATAAAAGTTTAACGACAATACCAAGGAAACATTGCCCATGACCCCTCAGCACTTCCTCAGGCGCCGGGTAATGACCCCAGCCACATCCCGTAGCTTGGTCTAATGTTAATCTAAACTTTTTAAAGATAGCTTATAAAATTTACTAACGTATGTAAATCATTTACGAAACCGTTACAAATTACTTTCAATCACTTAACAGTGGAATCCCTTCATAAGCAACATTCTTCAATACTGTATCATTAGAGCCTGTTTCTGAACATATGATGTACGAATAATCTGCCAACTTGATTTGATCTCGTATGCTTTATCCTTGGAAACCTACCTCAACGAGTCGACACTAGAGAAGTTTGTCTCATTATATTTATCTGTTTTTTATAATTTCAGCATTACTGCAAATCAGTTGATTGAATCAATTCATTTTACTTAAGCTCAAGAAAATATTTCTAAAACAGTGACAACATATTTTAAACCCTTCTGCACAAAAGGTTTTCTAGGTGGAGAAAAAGAACGTATGCATTATTAGAAACATTTTCAGTTTTAACATTTTAATTAATTTAAAGTTAACCTGTCATGTAGCAAGAGTCGGCTTGCCAAGTACGGTACAATCATTGGACAGCGTGAATTTTAATGAAATAAAAATTGAATCGTGTTAACTTTGAATATTTTTTAAGATATTCTTTACGTTAATAATGAAAACGTAACAAAAAGAAAGTTAAAATAAAAATGGAAAGCCCCTTCGACACTTTTATCTCCAACCTTCGTCAAGCGATATTTTTCGATTGATCTTTGTTTTTTTAGGTTCTTTTTTTTCTTTTTTTTTTTGTATATTTCTTGTATGGTGTTTTTGTCATGTGAGGTGTGTGAGTGACAGGGACATATTGTCGAGGCATTGTGACCTCGAAGTAAGAGTTAATTAAACGGGAGAAAATTAGAAATTGATGATATAAATTGAATTTTCTTCTTCATTATTATTCGAATGCAGTAATGGCAAAAATTAGGGAAAGCAGCTGTTTCGTTTTTGCAATGGCATTTTTTTTGTGTTATATAATTCTTCTTCGGTTCTTGTTGTTATGTATCTTCCCCCCCACCTTTTTCTTTAGTTGCGTATATCCTTATCTTTTCCACTCATTTTCTCTCCTTATTCAACATTTTTTTTTTATTTCTAATTTTTTCCTTATTTTTTTCTCTTTTCTCCCTACTCTATTTCCTTTCTTTTTATTCCTTCTCCCTTTTCCCTGTCTCTCCTTCCACGTTCTTAACTCTCTTTTTTATCTTCCATTATTTTCTTTTTCGTTTTTGTTTTTTTATAATTCCTGTCTTTATTCCTTCCTTCGATATTTCTTTTCTATTTCACTATAAAGTCTCTTTTCCACTTAATTGTTTTATTTTTTTTCCTTTGAGATATTCATCTTTTATTAATTCTTTGCATCTTAAACTTTTACTTCTTTTTCCTCCCCTTTAAGTTACGTTTCTTTCTTTTCCTTTTAATTTCTTACTTCCATCTTTTTTTTTCTTCCTTGGATTACTCTCTCATCATTTCATCCCCTCCATCATATTTCCGTCTTGTTAATTTTTTTTTTCTTTTCTAATATCTTCATCTTCCTCATGATATTTGTTTCACCATCTAACGTCCTCATTATTTTCTCGTCTTCTTATCATTACATCTTTCCTCTTTCCTTCCTTCTCTGTTTCTGCCCTTTAGGCTTGTTACAATGCATGCCATTGTGCCAAGATCTTATAAACCATAGATCGATGGTTACAGTTAGGTTTGAAAGAGTATTTTTAATAGAATAAATTCTCTGTCCTGGTCTGTGATAACCTGAATAAGTAACTAAAATGCGTGCTTACGTCATTCAATTTAAATTGAGTTTTAGCTACATTTCATTCTATTTTCTTTAACATCTGATCTAATTTATAAACCTGTCCATGTCAGTGATATATCTCTTTAACCTTTCCGCGTAACATTATCTTTTTTTTTTTTTTCTTCCGTGTTAATTTCTGATTTTTTTCTTTTATTTTTATTCTATTCATCATTTCCTATCTACGCTCGAATTTATTTTCTTTCTTTCTTGTAATGATTCTTTATTTATTTCTTGCTTCATTCTAACTATAGCCCTTGAATCCCTTTCCTATTGATATTTCTACTCCCTTCCTTCCTTCCACCCTTCCTTCCTTCCTTTCTTACTTAATTCCTTCCATCCCTCTTTCCTTCTTTACTTTCTTCCTTCCCTCCTTCCGACCTTCCTTCCTTACGTCCTCTCTTCCTTTCTTCCTTCCTTCCCTACTTCTTTCCTTCCATTCCCCCTTTCTTCCTTCCTTCCCTCCCTCCCTCCCACCTTCCTTCCTTACGTACTTCCTTCTTTGCCTTCTTCCTTTGTTCCCTTCTTCCTTTCTTCCGTACTTCCTTCCTTCCTTCCTTTGTTCAGCCCTTTCTTCCTTCCTTCCTTCCTTTCCTCATTCTTTCCTTCCCTACTTCTTTCCTTCCCTCTTTCCTTCCTTCCTTCCCTACTTCTTTCCTTCCATTCCTCCTTCCTTCCTCCCCTCCCTCCTGCCCACCTTCCTTCCTTACTTACTTCCTTCTTTGCTTTCTTCCTTTCTTCCCTCTTTCCTTCCTTCATTCCCTACTTCTTTCCTTCCCTCTTTCCTTCCTTCCTTCCTTCCCTACTTCTTTGCTTCCTTCTTTCCTTCCTTCCTTCCTTCCCTACTTCTTTCCTTCCTTCCTTCCTTCCCTACTTCTTTCCTTCCTTCCTTCCCTACTTCTTTCCTTCGATTCCTCATTCCTTCCCTCCCTCCTTCTCTCCCTCCCTCCCTCCCTCCCTCCCTCCCACCTTCCTTCCTTACGTACTTTCTTCTTTGCTTGCTTCCTTTCTTCCCTTCCTTCGTTCCTTCGTTCCTTCGTCCCTTCCTTCGTTCCTTCGTTCCGCCCTTCCTTCCTTTTCTCATTCTTTCCTTCCCTACTTCTTTCCTTTCATTCCCTCTTCCTTCCTTCCTTCCCTCCCTCCCTCCCACCTTCCTTCCTTACGTACTTCCTTCTTTGCTTTCTTCCTTCTTTCCTTCCTTCCTTCGTTCGTTCGTTAGTTCGTTCGTTCGTTTGTTCCTTCCTTCCTTTCCTTATTCCTTCCTTCCCTCCCCCATTCCTTCCGTCCCTACTTTCTTCCTTCCCTCTTTCCTTCATTCTTTTACTTATTCTTTACTTCCTTGATTCCTTTCTTACTTCCCTCCCTTCTTCTTTCTTTCCTTTCCTCATCGTTGTTGACTCGCTCAATCCATGATATCCTTAGCATCCTTCTGTAGACCCATACTTCCGTTGCCTCGAGTCTCTTCTTCATCCTTGAGGAGAACGTCCAACATTCGCTGACGTAAAGGAGAACAGATGCCACGTAACAGCTTAGTACACTTTTCATTAATAACAAATAAATTCTCCTGTCACAAAATATTCTGACCATCTTTTGCAATGCGTCTTTGACCATTCCAGTACGACTTCTGATCTCAGCGTCACACTTACCATCCCTCTATCTGAACACATCCCAGATACTTAAATTTCCGCACCTGTTTGTTTTCAGTGTCCCCGACCTGTAAATCACATTTCGGGATCATCTTCTTACTGGAGACCATCCATTCTGTCTTTTTGTAGTTTGTGCTTAGTCCCTTCTTTTAGCTCTCCTTCCCTACTTTCTGAAGGAGGTTTTGTAATTTCTTTTCCGTGTCTGCTTTCAGTTCTGTGTCATCTGCGAATCTTATGTTGTTCACAAGTTTTATTTATTATGTTTTTAAATTTTTTTGCAATATATTAGGTTGGTGCAAAAATAATGACGTAATAACGTCGTTTTTTGACGTATTTTTTAACGTCAAAAAACGACATTATTACGTCATTATTTTTGCACCAACCTAATAAGATAATTATATAATTATGCATGTGCTTTTTTTTTTGCTTCTCATTTGATTTATTTGTAAACCGAATGACCATTTAAAATATAAATTCTTCATTTGATATCTTATAAATTTTTCATTCATTCTTTCATTCTTATCTGTCTTTTTATATGTCCCGTTCTCCATTATATTCAGAATTCAATCATTTATTACTTTATATTTCATAACCATTATTATTTTTTACGAGCAATTTTTAAATTTTACTTTCGTTCTTCAGGATTCCATCCGATATTTTTCTTTTCTTTTTCTCTTTACATTAATCGCTCCAATATAATTCCCATTACATCCAGACCTTCTTCATTCTTTTGATTTATTTCATTTCTCCTGTGCCATCTCTAATTTTAATGCAACCCTATAGTAAATTATATCTATGCCACTTGTCTTACTCTAATTATTTTCGTCATTCTATAATTTGTATTGCTCAACCCCATCGTTTATCTATCTGGGTTTCTCAAAATAGGGTAACAGTTAATGAGCGAATTTGGTTTACCATTAGTAGTGAAATCGATCCTCTTTATTGTCCCATAATTGTGGCATTGTTCTATAATTAAGCAAAGGTTCGTAAAAACACGGGAATAATCGATAACGATTTATTTACCATTATTAATGATTTGATCTTCACTGGGTGCCTTTTCATGGAGTTGTTCCTGAACTGAAATAAGTTTAACAGAAATGCTGCACACTATGGCGTAATAGATTACGAGCTTGTTGATTTGAAGATTGATAATTAGAACTGATATAGAGGTTATAGCGTGTGAAAGATTATATATATATATATATATATATATATATATATATATATATATATATATATATATATATAATTATTTATTCGAAAATTATAACATAAATATGTTATAAAATCACTACCAAATATCCATTTTGTTTCAACACTTCTGGTGACTTATTGGTGTTCGCGTATATTGTCCTTTTATAGTCCCAGTAACTAGATTAATCATCATCACTTGATAAGTCACCAGAAGTGTTGAAAAAAATGGCTATTTTTGTAGTGATTTCATAACACACAAACACACACACACACACACACACACATACATATATATATATATATATATATATATATATATATATATATATATATATATATATATATATATATATTCAGTTGTATGGTCTTGAGTCTGGGTTTCACGATTTACGACCATCAGATGAATTGCAGATGATCGCAGATGCGTGAAACCCAGGGTCACAAACTCATATCCATACAACTGTATATGATTTGTCTATCACTCATAATGAGCATTTTCCAATATGTACTGCGCATATAAAATTATACATATATATATATATATATATATATATATATATATATATATATATATATATATATATATGTGTGTGTGTGTGTGTGTGTGTGTGTGTTTAATTTGCCAGCTCCCCATACATCGAAACCGACGGGATATTCCATAATTTATATATATATATATATATATATATATATATATATATATATATATATATAAGTATATATATAAGTATATATATAAGTATATATATATATATATATATATATATATATATATATATATATATATATATATATATATATATATAAGTATATATATATATATATGAGAACAAGATTTACATATTACAGAGTCAATGCACATATGTGGAAGAAACAGATATTCGTGTATCCTTTAAGGAAGCAACCAATTTTTCACTTCCTTTTTTTTTTTCTTTTTAAGTTTCCTTTTAAGTTAATTATTTCTCTCCATTTTTATTGCTTTTGTTTGTGGATATCGAGCAGAACCTTGGATGATTTCAATTTTGAATCTGTGGTTCCAGTAATTACATTATGAACTCATCGTTATTACTTTTCTTTTTACGTTCTCATCTTCTAATTTGCATGAGCGGAGTTTCTAACGGGCTTATTTAGCGGGGAGCGACTCCGTTAAATTGGGACTTTTACGCGAATGCTGAGGAGTGCAGTGTCGCCCGTTAGGTTTCTGATCGACAAAACTAAAAGAAAAAAATGAGTAAAATAAAGAAATAACAAACCTTAATGAAACCGAAAGTCATTCAACAAAATTAATTTATCTTGTATGATGCAATTTCATCTGGTAATTCTATAAATGTAGACTCAGCAAAGGGGGGCAGAAGTTCCTCACGTTCTTATAAGGTTGCAATGCGAGAAGTGATGCCGTGTCTAACGGCTTACACAATGATATCGGTTAAAGGTGTTCGAATTCAAAACTCTGCTTTTTATAGCGAACTTATACCTGGTTTCGTACATAGATACATTTCTTGATTGGTTATACCTCTCTCCGTTTTTAAATATATGATAGTTTAAGTAAATTCATAAACACGCTAAATGACTCAAATGTCTGAATGTATGGTTTTTTTTCCTAATATCACCTTTCCTAAAAAAATTAATACTCTCGCAAGCCAACGTACAAAACTATACCAAGAAATCAAAAGAAAATTTTTGAATCCGTCAACACAGAAATAAAATCAATATTTCTACACATAATAGCACTTGGCGTAATTTTCAGTTTTCTAATTTTTTCTAGATGCTAAGGACATTTTGTCTGTTGTTAATAATTACTTTGTTTTCAATGAATTCATTTCGTTTTTGCTTATGTCCACATTGGACGAAACGCCCTGATTAATAATAGAGTTTTCTTATTGCCTTTTACCTTTACACATATTTTTTTGTACAGGTTAACTCTGAGAAATTATTCATTTATATATATATATATATATATATATATATATATATATATATATATATATATATATATATATGTTGTAACAGGAAAATTGTCCAAATCATGTAACAGCAAAACTTTTCAATTATTACATTAATATTTGAAACTTTGTATCTTACAAATGATTAAATATATCTGACTGTAATGTTGCGAGGATTATTGTAAGACTATTTGCTTCGAGTTTGAGCAATAAGAATGTATATTTACTCTTCAACATTACCAGAAGAATCGTGATATATATATATATGTATGTATGTATGTATGTGTATATATTACTCCAGTGTCACTTTTCAACTTATTCAAGATGATCTTCGCAATCGCTAACATTCTACCTTTCTGTCCTGGAATAAAATGTTGTCTCACATGTTTCACATACGATTTCATTTAAAGTCTTTTTTCACTGTTGTTTGGATTTTCAAAGTTGAAATTACTCTCTCACGTACCAAATATCTTATGGATTAAGATGTATCTTTTCTAATTGATCGCTGTAGCTCTAAGTTGAAATGATGACACCTCTACTTGTTTTAACCTCCTGATTTCGTTTTCCTCTCTATCATTCCTTATTTTTTAAATTATTCATCGTTTTCTTGATGGTTCTTCAATGGACTTTGAAGATGGACGCCAGAGTATGAATGTTGGTACCATTACTGGAGGACTGAATGCTTTTCCGCTCAGCATTGCTCATTTAGGAAGACAATGCTTCTGAAAGAATCAATGTTAACTTTCGATATTGTTAGCTACATAACTGAAATGCATTTTCAGCAAGTGTTAAGGAAAAGATTATCTGAAAATCTGCAAATAGTGACTCAATTAGTTTATTTGTTTTTTTTTTTTAGATAGTAAGCATTTTATGGGATAGACAATTATGCTTTTACACGATTATGACAATTTTGCGGCTACTCGCGACATATATATATATATATATATATATATATATATATATATATATATATATATATATATATACATATATATATATGTATGTATGAATTAAAAATTTGTACGTGTAGGAACATTTGTTTCCATCCATATATATATATATATATATATATATATATATATATATATATATATATATATATAATTTTTTAATTTATTGTATTTCTAACTAATGAATAATCCTACTTTTCATTTAATTAACAGTACATAGATGCATATTAACTAAATATGCAAAGAAAACAGCAAATGTTTTTTTTAAGAGAAATAAATCCCATTTACCAATTTTAAAATATGAAAAGAGTATTCGTGTAATGCAAATTTCAGATTTTAAAACATTTAAATTGCTTTAATACTTGGATACCTGATTCAGGTCCGGCAGTCCTCTTTATTCGGTTAGATTAGAGTTGCCCGGATACAAATGCGAGGATTCTTTCTTTGATTATTTCATTAATTTTCCCATGAAGGCGACTGATATTCACATATGTTTTCTATCTGTTGCCGTCTTATTCGGCTAGTATAAATATTCGGTTACTTATCCTTTTATTTGCGTTCTACTCGCTTGACCATCGCATTAGCGTTAAAATTAAGTAACGGTTGGAATCTTGTCTCTTTTTGTGTTCTTATACTGGTAATCCTAGTTGCTCTCTCGGATTGTAGCACTGGTTGTCTTCTTATGCTTTTTCTTGAATTGTATTTTATTTTCTATTTTTTTACCTATCATTGTTTATGTTTTGTTTATGGTTCTTTCTATTGCTCACCTGTCAGGCTCTCTATTAGCGTTTTCTCAATTCTTGTAGTTGCTAAGGTTATTTTGTTTGTTGTTAATAGTTACTAAGTATTCCAAAAATCCATTTCGTTTTTGCCTAATCTACATTAGACAAAAACCGCCAGGTAATAACACAGTTTTCCTATTGTGTTTTCCCTTTATACTTATTGTCTTTTTTCTACACGTTAACTCTGAGAAATGTTTCATATATATATATATATATATATATATATATATATATATATATATATATATATGTGCGCGTGTGTCTCTCTCTATATATATGTAATTGTGTGTACGTGTGTGTGTGTGTGTGTGCAAATATATTGATGAAATAGGAAAGAACCGTTGGATTCCAAAATTCGTTTGAAAATGAAAGAGAACTAGGTACTTTAATTTAATTTCTATAATTGATTTGGAAGTTTTAGCTTCTCTTTTTGAAAGTTGGTAATTCCTGTGTAACGATGGAAAGATATTTTAAAAATAATTATATATATATATATATATATATATATATATATATATATATATATAGATAGATAGATAGATAGATAGATAGATAGATAGATAATAATAATAAGACGGGGACTTTAATTATCCATTTCGTTTATCATTTTTATTTCGTGAATACCGAAACGTTCAAATCAGTGGAACGAAATCTCCACAAATGGAGAAAATACACCGGACAGACAATATTAGATTGGTAGTGGGGAAGGAAAGTGAGAGACAACGGATCGGTAATGAGATGACTAAGGGAATAGTGGTTAGTAGTAGTCAGTTCACTAAGCCATGATTTTACTCATTACTTAATATAATGAAATTAATTTGAATTGACTTGATTTGTTCTACATAAAATCAGCAAACGGTATCGCTCAATGTAAAATATAAACCAATGTTTAAATCTCAAATGTATTGTGTAAATTCGTAGCTGGGTGAACTAACTACAGAGTTATTCGTCTTTATTCTCTTTCTTATTTACATAAGTTACATTATTCGTACTGTTGTCTTCATCTTTATTGCTATTTTCACGATGTTTCGGCTGTTGTTCTCTCCGGCCTTCTTCAGGTGACTGGAATTCCGAACTGATTCCTTTATTTAATTTAGCTGGGTAGATTGTTCTACTTCCAGATCTCTCAGTTATCTCCCTTTGTTCACCATCTCAGTAGACATGTATTGGACTAATAACTCTTTCTTATTCTAAATACACGTGTCCTTTTCCTTTCTATTTATACAAAACTTTCTCATGCTCCATTGATGGTATTCCCAACATACATCTGGAGAATGCAGTGTGGGTGGCATAATCAATAGCGACACGAAGTGCGAACTCGTTGTAGCCGAGTTCGAATTCCAGTAAGCATCGCGCAAATACCGATGGAAACGGTATAAACCCACCTCCTTTCTCTAGCTATAGCTTAAATAAATGAAGATGAAAAAATCATTGTTATACTTAGAAAAATTGATAGCGCGATATTCCGTCTCTAAAAATATTTATTCTAACAATCAAAATATGTTTCGGGTTTAAATATGAACTGAAACTTTTGATAAAGCGTTTAAAAAATCAAATCAATATGTAGAAATACAAATCTGTTTCCGCAAGACTACTCTTCATATAAGGAATTTCTTCAGCCATATTTGCTATAATATAGGAGGAATGATATTATATGAGATGAGCACACTTTTCTTTGTTTCTAAGAAAATATTCCTGAATTTGTTTAATTTTCAGATACCGTCGTAGTTCCGACCGTAAACGATGCCGACCGGCGATCCGCCGTCGATCACTTTTTCAATTTTTCATTTTTTTTTTTTTTTTTGGTATTCCAATAAGCCTGCGTAATTTTTAATCATTTCACCTGAAGCAAGACAGGAATTCCTCTTGTACGCAGTGGTGGTAGGTGAGTGAAAGGGAGCAAATATTGGGTATAGCGGAGGTTGAGGAAAGGATTATAGATGAACAGGATTCAAGAGGATATAAGATGGCGATTGACGTTCCATATAAATTTTGGAAGATTTTATTTATCCGGGAAGCAAATAAATAGAAGCCAGTTACACAAGTGGAAAGCGCAAGTATAAAAATTGTTTGAGTAGAAAATGGCGGATATAAATCAAAATGCAAAGGTATGTGCTAATTTTCATATACAAAACATAAGGAAACATTCCACTTTGATGTTTGCGTGGACATTGTTACTGCCAGTTCTGATTTATAAAATAGTTTTATTAAATCATCTTTTTCAGAAACAGAAGTTTCTCAATTTCTAACTACTGTTATTGTTCTAGCATTGATGGAGGCTACTTGAAGTGGAAGATATTCTAGACACGAGTTACATGTGCTACCACTTTAGTTGTGACTGTTCCTGAAAGTCGTCAAGTGATGTGGTTTGTAATTTGATAAAGTTCTTCGTTATCGATTATGTACTGTCAATGCACGAGGTTCGAAGAAGGATTGTCCGTGCTAAGATTCAGGTATTTCTCTACCTATGCAAGCCTTATAAACATGCAGTACAAATCAGACATTGCGTTGGACAGAGAAATTTAAGCACATATGAGAAGGCAATCAGTATGTCAAGAGAGTGGATAAAAAGATGTACACTCTAGACTCCTTTGCTATCTGTTTGGTTCATCTTTAGAACGCATCAAACTTAGGCTGTCCCCCGTGAGAAGACAGACAACAACTGATTATTCTCCCTCACAGGCCCTCAAATGTTCTTTGTTTTAATTGCTTAATCAAAACTTCCTGGTTACTCTTTTATTGCTATCACTGTTTAATAATGTTTCTGTTTTCTAATCCTTCGAAATTGAGTACCCCACTTGTGTCTTAGTGCCTTTACTCCCTTGCTTAAAATAATAAATTCTATATTGTCAACTATTGTTAACACTTGACTCATATTTCAGTTACCTTTTATAGTAAACTAGCTGAATAACCCGCTCCTTGCTGCATATCGCAAATTTTTTGTAAGAAAATGATTGATTTTGAAATTAAATTTCAGTATTACTCAATGATCTTGCCGATGTGACCTCTATCTTCTGGCTTTCTCCTTCTATATTTTGGGTAGGAGCCATTCCCTTGTACAAATTTAAATTTACTATAAATCAAAGGGAAAAAAATTCAGTGGGCACTTACCCCTCGGATCCCCTTTGAGCAAAATGATATATATTTATCCAAGTATACTATGAGTCATTCCCTTGTTCAAATTTTATTTTAATTCATATCAAAGGTGAAATAATCAGTGATGTGGGTGACCCTCGGGGACTCCCTTTGATCAAACTGAGATATACTTATCCATGTATCCTGGGTAATGTAGTTTCCGAATATATGCGGTTATGGTTGACTATGCCCAAAACCCTTGGAGGAGTTCGATAAGACAGACAAAGGCTACAACTTTATGCATATAGATATCAGATCGTCATTCTACGATCCAGGATGCGAGTTTGACTCCTCATGTTCGTTTAGTTATTTCCACCCACGGCTGCACGCACACTAACAGGATATCATTTTCTCGGAAGCGATCATCTTTGAGTAAACGTATTTTAAAGCTATTACATAACGACTGAATCATTCATGCAGCATAATCTTGCTATTGCTTTAAATGCTTACCGAAGCAATTATTTGAATTAGACATTTCCTCTGGTCGCAGGTAACATTCTAGTTCGATGCTGCTGATATCATCCTTTGATCGGCGCTCGCATGTCACTCCGAGGCTGTCGGAGGGATCCTCTGATCGCCGCTGTCAAATGGTTCAGATTCGGATGGAGTGATCCACTGATCGCAGCTGTCACATGAGTCCGAGGCTGCTTATCCTTTCTCCTGGTCCCATGGCGTGGGGCTAGAGGTGTTCCTTTTTGATCTGAAAATCTTTCGTTTGACATTCTCATCTTATTATGTTGGTGCAAAAATAATGTCGTTTTATCACATATGTTACTATGTGAGAAAACGACATCACTTTTGCACCAACCTAATAGTTTCATCAGCCTACTTTTCCATGCTAACTTGGAGCAAATTGTAAGAGAGTTTCTTATCCCAAACCAGGGTTTGGAAATATTTATACACAAGCAGGTTTAAAGGATTCCTTGCCCAATAAGTTTTTTTTTTTCTTTTTTTTTTTTTGTGAGAGAAGCCCGTCTGGAATTTATACCCTTAGGATATGTTATTTTTTTTTTTTTTTTTTTTTATCAGATTGTTCTTCTATGGAGACTCATCACATTTGCTAAGGAATTCCATTCACTCTTGAATTCGAATATTATATTATCAGAAGTTCATTCTTTATCTCCAATATGTGGTTGTGCGCTAACTATCGTGGAAAACGGTCAAAATGTTGCAATAAAAAAGCAAATTAATAAGATCAAATAAATATTATTCAGTAATAATTAATGCCTGCCATTGCTTTTGCTAAATATATAACATTGCCGATGCGACCTCAATCTTCTGGTATTTTGGTATCAATCTTCTATATTTTGGATAGGAGTCATTTCTTTGTTCAAATTTAAATTTAATATAAATCAAAAGGGAAAAATTTCAGTGGAGGTGTGTGCTCCACGGAAAACAGCTTTGATCAAAATGAAATATATTTATCCAAGAATCCTCGAAGTGATTCCCTTGTTGAAATATAAAATTGACAGAAATTTATTCTTTATTTCCGATATGTGTTTGTATTCTAAGGACTGTGGAAAACCACCAGTATTTTGCAATAAGAAGCAAAGAAATAAAACGTAATGAATATCATTTAGTAATACAGTGGAACCCGGATATAAGAGAGTCGTCAGGATCGGAGAAGGAATCTCTTATATCCGGGTTTATCTTATATCCGGGTTTGGTCTATTTTCTTTACATTAACACAGGCTCAAATTTGGGACCAGAGAAAATCACTCTTATATCCGGGTTTATCTTATATCCAGGTCTCTTATATCCGGGTTACACTGTAACTGAAACCGGCATTGCTTCTGGTAAATATATCGAATTAGTTTTAAATTATTTTTCTTTACCAGAGATTAATAGAATGTTATGTTGTACCGAAACATTTTATAATTTCTGTCTCAATTTATAAGCTTACAGCCATATCACTTTGAAACACCGGTTCCCGTACGATCACCGTTAAGTTGAGCAACGTCAACCTGCTTTAGGATACCAGGTAATGTAAGTTTGTATGTGTAGGTGATATATTCGATAACAGTCTGAAATTATAAATCGGTTTTGTTAGATTTGGTTTGTTTTACGGTATATCAACCTTAATGGGTTATTTAATGCCGACAAAATTTCTATAGCTATTAATATTTTTCTTCAAAATATATTGCCGTTAATATTTTCTCTTCAAAAATGAATTGCTAGTAATAATGCATTTCTGGTAATAATATATTGCTTCAAAAATTTATTGCTGGTATTTTTTGTTACAAAAATTATTATTGGTATTAAAACCTATTTTTAAATTTTCATAGTATTTTGATGCACCTTTAGCGGTTAAATATTTGCCCATAGCTGGGGTCATAACAGGTACTACTACCCCGGGTCAGAGTGGACCTTGGAAAACCAGCAATTAAGAGATGATTCCGCGCTACTCAAAGCCTACTGATCAGAGGCCTTACTGTTGGATGTTGTTTATCGTCTTACTCAGGACGCGGTTGTTTATCGTCTTACGTTTGGAAATCGAAGATCTATTGGGGTTCGTTATATTCAATTTACGCGTAAATATGCTTGAGAAAGGTATGAATCTACCTTTTCCTCCCAGATATGGATTGCTTAATAGGACTTGTAGCAATAAAACATTATTATCTCCGAAACAATGTTACAATTTTGAATATATTCTGAGTTTAAATAAGCTTCAAAAGGGTTCACAGGACATGAAAAATCAAATTAATTAACCCTGCTTTCTCTCGTGTAGGATTTAACGAAAATGAACACGATAGTGGGCAAATATAATTTAGTAGACACCAGATCTGTAATTGTGCAGTAGCTTATGCGATACTTGGGCAGTATCATAATGCTCTACTTTATTTTGCTTTGCGACAAAGTTAGTGCTCCATTCCAACTGAAGCGTAGGAGTATTCTTGAATATAAATCCAACTTTTCTCCCTTCTACGGGATAATTAGTAGAATTTGTAAAAATAGATCATTATTATCTCCATATTACTAAAAAAAAAAAAAAAAATTTCGACTTCCAGAATTTGAAGAAACCAATCAATCAACCTCAGGAAAAAAAAATTCTATTACTCAATTCTACTTTCTACGCAACGGACTTTTTAACCACTTCAAGTCGAGGGTTGAACGTAACCTCTCGTACATATCTTCCTAATATGTACCTCTTCCTGACTCCCTGTACGAGTTTTAATCAGGAGAGCCGAGTTTTAATAAGGTTTGTTTTATTCACTTACTCGCAAATGCACTAGGAAAAAACTATGAATCTACTCCTTGTCTCCCAGCTATGAGAAAATTAGTAGCCGTTTTATAAATAAATCACTATTATCAAAAAATAAATTCCGATCTAAAAATATCGCCGGCTTCAAATGACCAGTAAAAGGGTTGATAAACCGTAAGAAGTAATAATGATCAGTGAATTTGGAAAGATAAATGAAAAGTTACACCAATCCCATCTTTAAAAAACAGTAAAAATCTCTGTTATTCAAATTTTAAATACCAATGTGCTTGTTACGACACAATGCTATACATCATTGAACGATATGATTTCAAGAAAACGCAAATAGATATTTAAATATTTATTTTATAAAGGAAATTTAGCTTTTAGTGGATAATACTTACTGTGAACCGTAAAGCTTGTGAGTAACTTTTCAGATCCCTGACTAAGAAGGGCTGAAGACTGGTTCAGAGTAAGCGGCTGTTAAATCAGGAAGAAACATTAATTTAGATGGAAAAAATGCGAAATTTGCAGTGAACAGTTTGAGCGAAAGTTTAAAGGGAGTTCTTTGACTCTGCTGTGCTTGGGTTTCGATATTCATAGCAAAAACTTCCAGGAATAAACTCCAATAAAATCACGGATGCATATTGGATTCTCGTTAAGCTTAGTAAGGCTCAGCAATTAAATGATCAAAGACTTGCAGAATGTCAGAGAAAAAAAAAGAAATGAATAAAAAAGAAAGGGGACGTACATTGATGCATACAAGAGTGAAGGATGACTTAGAAAAGCTAGAATAAAAAAAACAAAAAACAAATGAAAGAGGTGGATTGGGGACAAAGGTTAGAAAATTTAAAAAAATGCGAAAAGATAGGAAGACGGAATTTTAAAGAAAGAGAGGAATAAGTTGTATTAAATATTGGTGTTGGAATAAACAAACATATTGGCCTTAAAGGAGAGAAAGAATCTCTTACAACGGGATTATCGTAGTGCATTATCTTTCAAAGATGCCAGGGTTCCAGTCTGCTCTAGCTGGAATAATAACGTAAAATAGTTTTCTTAAGACTCGTTCCTTTACACTAATGTTTATCCAATACAAAGCCCAAGAGCCACTCAAGGAAGTGTGCTACTGCATGATATTCGGTGAGCCTATGACAAAATTTTGCATTTCATGAGCTTATATAGAAAAGAACGGTTAAGCCTCGATTTAAAGATGTTAATAGAGCAGCGTTCGAGAAAACACTCTATGGGGTGATGGTTCCACAAACTATCAGGCAAGAATCTAACAGAGTGGAACTTCCTTCTTACTAATGGAATACAAACAAATCAGGATGATTCATACCTGTGTAACTGGTATGGCAGGTCATAGAAACAAAGTTCCCAAATGGTGGAACTGCGTCCTTATTATGACGATAAACTACATGCGACATCAAGGCCTCTGATCTGGAGATTTTCAGGAGCTTAGAAGCACGTCTTAACTGCTGTTGTTCCCAGGTTCACCCTGGCCTGGGGTGGTAACACTTGTTAGATTCCGATTTATAGAAAAATAGTGAAGCCCAAACGAAAACCAACAATACATTTTTATAGCAAAATGACAAACTGAACACCAGTCTGCTTATCAACGATCTTTATCAGTTTATAAGATATTTTTTTTAGACCAATGGAAATAATATTTTCCAACACAAGTAGGCCTTTTAAACAAGAGATTTTCACAGGAATATTTTTAAAATTCCAAATCTAGGATTTAGCAAAATGTTTTATGTCAATAATTCAGATATTATTTGAAAGAAATATATTTAAATATTATCTAATAAAGTTCCTTCTGTAAAGAGAATATGTAGGGATACGTGACTCAAAATTATTAAGGAAAGTTTCAACACTTAAATTTGCACAATAGATCTTGTTGAATAAAGAATTGCAATAAAACTTGATTTACACCTACGTTCCTGTGACAATTATAAAAAAAAACAACAGGCTTAACCATTCCTTATCAATGTTCATTAATGAGATTGCTTAACTTTTCGTGTGGATCTTCCGAGATGCCACGTTTGCAACTTAAGCTGATATTTAAAGAACTGGTTTTCTACATCAATTACATACAAATTTAGTTTTCACAGTTCTGTAGGAATTTTAAAAAATCGCAGTAGCCTTCGGTCACGATGACATGTGACTTTGTGTTAGCACAGCTATGGACGCCCCTCTAAAAGATCCATCTACTCATTTTCACTCACAAGTCTTGGGTCAACCCATGGTATGGTTTTCAAAGGTGCCGCCCGCTGAGATCGACAATTTCAATATCATCAGGAAGTCGCCTTCCTGAAAAATCGAACCCCGGTCTCATGTTCAGAATGCGAACGGCCATATATATATATATATATATATATATATATATATATATATATATATATATATATATATATGTGTGTGTGTGTGTGTGTGTGTGTGTGAACATAGAACTCAACACGATTGCACCTAGCATGAAACAGACTGTCGCCTCTAAGTGCTGACTTCTATGTTCACTTTTATATTTACACACGCTCTATCTCTGATATTGAGCACTTTATCCCATAAATATAGCACACCTTAAGACTATATTTCTTCATATATATATATATATATATATATATATATGCATATAATTGACATTTTCAGCGTTACATCATTATTGTGCGCATACGTAGCATCCAGCTAAGCATCACTTTAGACAGATGAAATCCTAAAGGGCAAAAAAAAAAGCGTAACATGAAAAATGATTCCATCTTGTCACAATTTTCCTCCAAAAAGTTCCCAAATTCTGTCTATTTTTATACAAGTCCTTATATCAATATATGCATATAAATTCATGTATCTTTATATAAATGTTTATGTTAATGTATGTATATGTACGCTCGTTTTTATTTATATGCGTATATAAAAGAGTGTGTGTGTGTGTGTGTGTGTGTGTGTGTGTGTAGTGTATGGCGCCGATTGATGGTAGTGTTTTTGTATCAGCAAATGTCGAGTGATGCTATAAGTTCGCGGCAATATAAAAAATATATATTTAATCACTAAGAGATCCCGTATTCTGCATCAAGAGAAATGCAGTGTTAATATGAAAAAAAAAAAAAAAAAAAAAAACTTTTTCATTTCCCTTTCTTACGTTCCTTCTAATTTTCATCCTTTGTTATTTCCCCTTTGTTTTTATTGGGGAAATACACTGTCTAAATAACAGGGCATTTTAAAATAAATAGAGCCTTTCACGCTAAATTCTTCCCGCTTTTTCTCACGGAAAATGAGGCCCCAAACTATAAGCTACATAACATTTTTATTTATTTATTTTTTGTAAAAGAAGGGAGTGCAGGCAACCTTCATTTTTGTCGGGTTCGCTTCGTCCAATTTACACCCCTTTTTCACTTTCAGCTTCGTTTTCTTTTTCGTTTACTTTGCCTCCTATCATCTTTTTCTCTTTATTTATTCACTTCTTTCAAGCCATCAATCGTTCTTTATTCATCTTTGCTCATTCACACGAGCTTTTATTTGTCCATTCTTTTGTCATAATTCTTTTCTATTCATTATTCCGGATTTTTTATTTATTACTGTCAGCACGTACTTTTCTTATTCACCTTATTGATTTTTTATTCTGTCTTCGTTCGATCCTCGCTTTCTTTTCTTGAATAAATCTCCTCGTATCTGTGTTTCCTTTCTTATTATTCAACTTTACTTATATTTTAATACATTTTACTCTATTTTCCTGTTCCTTTTTATTTTTATGTTTGTTCTACATATACATTTTTCCCTGCCTTTCTTTTTTCATATTACGGCCATCTTTGATGCATTTTCCGAAAACTTATTTCATATTTAATTATTTTTCTTTATTTAGCGATTAACTCTTCTTTCTGTTCAGTCTTAATTGAGTTACTCCCTCTTTTTCAATCTGCTCCATCTTTCTTTTTTTTCCCTTGCTTTTCCTTGTGATGCATTCGCTTTTCTTCTTCATTTTTGTGCCTGTTATTCTCTTTAAGAAATTTCTTCCAAGAACAAACCATTCATTTTATAATTAATTCATTCACCACATTTTTCATAATTTGACTCCCATATTTTCATTGTATGCGTTTTTTCTTCTGTCCTTCATTTTTTTTTTCATACCCAAAAATCTCTCTTTATTTCTTTTCCATTATTATTTTTATTGGATGGTTTCATTTCCACTTTTAAAAGAACGGATGGTTTTCCCGCCAATCAAAATTAATGCGGGGCTTAAAACATCACACGCATATTGAACGGCGTCTCAAAACTTCTTCATTTATTTCAGAGCATAATTTACTTACAAGAGTTCTAACATGGTCGTGTAACTATATAAACATATAAAGTAAAAACATACGCATCTCAAGGTGCTGTAATTGTTAGCAAGCTTGTCTCACTAGCACAATTACGACTGCATAGTGAGTTCGATCCTCACTGTGGGCTCCATACTTTCGACCTTGCGCCTCATCTAAGCTACGCTTGAAAAATCACTCTAAAAACAAAACATATATTTCACAATAGATTACCAATATTGGAAGATGGATTTAGCAAAACATCGCTCACTCTAAAATCTCATTGGAAATAAAATTCTTCTCAATTTTTTTCGTTGATGGGCTCGTGGGTACTTCATATATATGTTTCCGTTTCTCTCGAATAACTGTTTGTTGATATAACGTCGATCATAATTTATAAAAAGGGAAGAGTCCTATTCCATAATAGCTGGCTGCTTATTTTCTAGTATGCCAGTGTACTTATACAGGCAGGAAATCCGTTTTGTATATGCCTGATCGGGCGCATTTGTGTTGGTTCAATACCCCCAAAAAACCTGTGGTTTATATTGCAACTATGCAAATAGGATCTTCAGAGCTGATCAATAGTTTTCACAAACTCTCGTTCACAATCACTTGTGACTTCATGCTGATAGAACTATCGACGAACAATCCCGTCTATTAAATTTCAGTCCTAATTTCAGGCACTTTTCAAAGTACCGGACACTGGGATCTTGCCTACCCAAGCTGATATCAACCATCTCCTTCTTGAAAAATCGACCATGCTGAGTTTCAAATCTATATATATTTTTTTTTTTTTTGAAAAGTGAACATTTGACTATTTCACTACGCACCCACCTTAATTCTCTAAGCTTATACATACGTAATCAGACATGGGTATGTGCTTGTTTGTATAAATATGGATGAACCTAATATATTTCGTAAATATATATAAACCTGTTTTCTATTAGTTCATAAATATTTGCACAAACAGGTACACGCACACATATGTATGTGTGAGTAAAAATGTATAGGCGTGTATACAGGTTTTCGCTGTTCTTTGAAGATAGGTCGTTTAAACTTTATTTTAATTTCTAATGATTATCATTTCTTTTAGAGAAACCCTGAAAAACATCAGTTAATTCAACAAATGAAACGCTACTCCGTAATCGTTTGTTTAAAGGCGGAGAATAGTGGTTTAGATATTTGCTCGCTTCTTGAAAGTTCCACGGTCGTATTTTGTCGAATTTCGAAAAGCGCTGTAAGCAGATGACGGCAATTATAGAGTAGTAGCCAAACGTAAAACCTTTCCTAAAGGTCCTAATATAATGTGAATACCCACATTTGTACGAAAAGCGCGCAGAAAAGTATCGATAAAAAGCCAGAAAGTCAATTAATGCCATTGTTAAAGAGCTCAAGATCTCTGAAGAATTGTGATAAGTGATGCTGGGAAGTGAATTGATGTGTGCGAAGATAAAAGATAACCGCTTGATACACGCAAAGCACTTGCACAAGTTGAAGCATCAACAGCCTGAAATGTTTCTTTTTTTTTCCTCTGATGGTAGAGACATTTGATCAGGACCAAAAGGTCAAGCGTAGAAATGACATACATTTATTCAAAGATACTAAGAACATTCGAACGGTCACGCACACATGGTTTCCGGAAACTGTAATGGTTCTGCTAGGCGTGAGCAAGTCGTCATGCATTCTCATTTTTTTCATCAGTGTTAAGGGTCTGCTGGCTACGATGAAGAATTAGAGAGAGTCTTGAGACTTCTGATTGTTAGTGAGAGCAATGCAAGGCCGTGCACTTACAAACGTGACTCTATACCATCTCATAAGGCCAAGACGACCCAGGAGTGGACGTGTTGCAATCACTATGATCACGTCACCCCCAAACATATGACCTCCGATCTCTCAAGACGTGAACTCGTTGAAATAATACGTATGGGGTGTAGTCGAGACGGAAGTTAATCAATGACCCCCATAATGCTATAAAATTTGTGGTCTGCCATAGCTAGCATAGAAGTCCAAAATCGAGAAATGTCATCTGATTCTGGCATGTCAACCTTTCAGACGTCGGTGGATTCATTAAGTAGATGTGCTAAGAAGAGACTCAAGATTATTCATCTCAATCTGTTGTCAAATAAACCTCTTCTTTAATGGTTTATCCGCTTTTTACTATAGTCATGCAAAATGTGTGCAAACATTATACACTAGAATATTTTTTTTCAACCTGTTCACGCCGGTTGAGATCCTCACAGTATTTAATATTGTTGAAGTTATCGCTAACATTTTGTGGAAATTTACAAACTCTATATGTCGTTCAATTTCGAAAACAATCGATGAAATTTAAATCAGCTGATTTGCTTTGAAAAATACTTTGACAAAAACCCTACTTGGCGGTTTAATATTAGGTTGGTGCAAAAATTAATGACGTAATAATGTCGTTTTTTGACTTAAAAAATACGTCAAAAAACGGCATAATTATGTAATTATTTTTGCACCAACCTAATATTTTTCTTAATTTAATTTAATTTAATACGACTTCATAATAAACCATACTTTTAAGAAAGTTTCTTTTTTTCCTTTTAATAGCACAGACTAAATTCTTAAGAATACTTACTCGTGAATATGTAACATTCAACTGATCAAGCGTAAATATTTCTTAAAGGGAGCCAAATTCCAACTTTTTGAAGCGTTTGGCTTTGTGAACTGGAAACTGGATTCGTGCACATATAAAAACATAGAGAGAAGTTATACAAAAAAGAATATTGCATTTTTATTAAAATAAGTATTTTTAATTTTAATCATGAAATTGTTTTAAAATAGTAAAATATTTTTATGTAAAATATCTTTTTTTAATATTTAAAATAATAATAAAAAATGATTTTACTGAGCTACGCATCTTAGTAAAATGAACTGTACTATGTACCCAAGTATCGTTTTTCAATTTTCTCCAGATTCGGATACGGTTGTTTAATGTATAGCTATTTTAGAGGGCGTGAAGGATGGACGGAAGGGCGAACAGAGTGAAGGCACAGAATTTTATATCTTGGTAATTTTTGTTTGTTACCAAAGAAATCCAAAAGCCACCTCAATAATGTGACAATTTTCGTCCTCCAAAAGACTTCCTCAGACTAAAGTCATGACCTTAGTCTTATATATATATATATATATATATATATATATATATATATATATATATATATATATATATATATATATATATATATATGTGTTGAACAATAAAAAATTATTAAAAAATTAAAATCTTCAGTCACACTGGGTTGTAGATTAATATTCTTTCGTTTTTTTTATTTATTATTTCATTTACATTTCTCGATTAGTTTCGGCCTATATGGCCATCATCAGGAGAAGAAATATTTCTGCTTCCTGGTAGCAGTAAACTACAGAAATGAATGTCTTGATGGAGAAAATGAACTTTTCTCTGTAGTTTTCATTTGTTTGTTCTTATTTTTTTTATCTTTTAACATTCCTTGTGTTGGTCAAACAATCTCTTTTAAGTTGTTATTTGAGATAAGAGCTGGATGGATCCATGCTGCTCTGAATTCCCTTGGTCAGTTTGACAGTTTTATTTGTCCTGGAGAGGGGATGTGTGTCTGTTTAGTGTTTGTGTGTGTTATTTGGTTCTTTAGAAGTCAGTGATTATGATATGTGTAACCGTGTGTATTGCTGTGGGTGGGTGTTATCATTTGGCTCATTAGGGAGTGAGTGAGTATGATGTGTGTAAGTGGGTATATTAATGTGGGTTTGTGTATAAGTGTGAGGCCTCAACACCTCTGTAAGCATGTCTGTCTTGTGTGGGTGAGAAATGTGGGTACTACTGGAATGCGACTAGATTTATTTTTAATCTTGTACATTAGGGTGTCTTCTCTAATTGTGGAAATTGCTTTATTTATTTGTTCCCTGATTAGGTGTTGTTTATAGCCACGTGTTGTGAATTGATGCTCCAGATTTTCAATGTGTTTATTTAATTCTTCATTGTTGGAACATATCCTTCTGAGTCTAAGTGCTTGTGAATAGGGAAGGTTCTCTTTGAGGTGTTTAGGGTGGGAAGACTTAAAGTGTTGATAGTTGTGGGTTTCGGTGATTTTAGTGTGTAGTGTCGTTTGTAGTGTCTTGTTTTCATCTATGTAAATACAGGTGTGTAAAAATGTTACTGATGTTGTGGATTTTTCATAGTCAAACTTAATTGAGTCGTGCACTGTGTTTAGGGTCATAAGGAATTGGGTAAGTTTATCTTCACTACCCGTGTATACAAAGAATATATCATCGATGTATCTTGCATAGAATACGCAGTCGCTACTAATGACGGGATAGATATGGTTCTCCTCAAATTTTCCCATGAATATTGTAGCATATGATGGAGCTGCAATGGTTCCCATGGCACAACCCCTTATTTGAAGGTAGTTGAAACTATTCAATGTAAGGACATGCTCCATGAGTTTTATGATAACTTCTGTGTGGGGTCTTGTTTTCTTCTTTTAGTAAGTGCTTCCTGAAGGGCGGTTAGCCCTTCGATGTGTTTAATGTTTGAATAGAGTGACCTAACGTCCATATTCACTAGAATAGCATTCTCTGGAACGGTTTGTATGTGATTAATTTTGTTCAGTATATCTGTTGTGTCTCTGATGTAGGATTTTACTTCCTTAACTAGCAGTTGTACGTAATGGTATATGTATTTCTAAATTTTTGTCGTGTGGCAGTTGTGCGATGAAATGACCGGCCTTCCTGGTATTTTAGGAAGGAGATAGAAACGAGCAGGTGTAATGTTTGTGGGTGTAAGTGATGTGCATGTTTCCTTGTCGATTATATTCTTGCGAAGCATTATGTTTAGTGAGCTAGTTAATTCTTTTTGGTATTCTGGAAGGGGATCTGTAGGTATGCTTTTATAGGTTTCTTTGTCGATTAGCTGTTTGTTGGCCTCTTTAATGTATTCCTTGATTCCCCAGATCACTGTGGCATCCCCTTTGTCAGCCTGTGTTATGATTAGGTCATCTCTATGTGTCAGCGTATCGAAGGCTATACGTTCCCCTTCAGTAATATTGTCACGTGGCAGCTTACGTGCTGTTGTTTTCTTTATGTCATTTGCTACGGCTAGTTCAAATGTCTGTATAGTCATGTCTGTGTTTTTGGGGGTGTAGGTAGTGTCTTTCTCTTTTAAAGTATGGAAGGTGTATGATCATTGTCCCCGAAGTGGGCTTTTAACAGTATTCTTCTGAAGAAGGATTTCAGGTCCATTGCCAAGGTGTCTTTATCAAACCTTGGGGGACTAGGGCAAAAGCTTAGTTCTTTATTTAATACCCTGAATGTATTGAGTGAAAATTTATTGTTACTTAAACTTATAACTCGCCCGTATGGGTCAAGTTTGAATTTTCAAGCATGGCGAAGTTATTTCGTAAAAGCTCGAAAGCTTGCATCATATC
This sequence comes from Acanthosepion lycidas, assembly GCA_963932145.1. NCBI lineage: Eukaryota > Metazoa > Mollusca > Cephalopoda > Sepiida > Sepiidae > Acanthosepion > Acanthosepion lycidas. The sequence continues at coordinate 23,394,675 of OZ010590.1, read as the reverse complement.
TCCTATTAAGGATGCTCTACCCCCATCCAGGTCTCCTGGTTGTGAGCTTATTCCGCTTTTTTGAAGGTTGAGTGTGTTTGCTGTTGATTGTCTATTAGGGGCTAATCTAGGTGTTCTGGAATGTCTAATGGGGTTATGCGTTCTGTAGAAGGGCTGCTGTGATTTGGTTTGTGTATGTTTGTACGGCACCCTAAGGATGGCCGAGTAAGTTAGTGGCTTGTTTTGTGTGTGTGTGTGTGTTCGTATTCAGGTTCTAGCTATCATTGATGGTGGCGATGTTGTTATTGTTGGTTGTGGTGCTGGTCGTTGTCTGTTGGTGTATTTATTTGGTCTGTTTTGTGTTTGCATTGGTTGTGTGGTGGTCAGTGTAGTTGCGGTGTTTTATTGTTTTCTTTTGGGGTATGGTAGTTCACTTTTTCCAAATATATATATATATATATATATATATATATATATATATATATATATAAGACTATGATCAGGATTTTGTCTAATATAGCATGCCAATGATCTGTAAATGAATCAAACAAATCGAAAAATATATATGTCACGGATTAAGTTCTTTCACGGTATATTTGCGTCTAGGTTATCACAATATTTCATCATAACAAATCTTCTGTTGTCGCAGACCGGAACATGTAAAAAAAAAACGAGCTAAAAATAAAACGAACATGTCATGAAAGTAAAAAAAGAAATTAGTTTAAGTGTTTCACCAAACAACATTTAAAATCAAGTGTTCCTTCATCTTCATATTTCCCCCTCGTGGTGGATGTGCGTTACATCAAATGTCCATCCACCACGAGGGGGACATATGTAGATGAAGACTTTGCCCACCTTTGATAGAAAGTGAAAGTGATGAAAGCGACATGAATTCATGTCGGTTTCTCCACATTCACTTTCGTTCAAATAGTCTTGGAAAATAACTGAATCCATCTCTTCCTCGCTACCAAATATTGTTGAAATAGTGCAACTGCTGAAAAAAAAACATTGTTATTCGCAAAGAATTGATATTGTAATATTCACATGCAAAATAAAAAAAAAACAAAGAAAAAGATTATGCTTACAATCCGAAATATATATTTTTTAGAATGACTTACGAAATATTAATAAGATGTACAAACCGAATCAATCAATTCTTCTTGGCTTATAAATGTAGCATTGACTGCTGACCTGAGATGGAACAAATACATTGAGTCAATAGCTTCGTCCACCGCAAGGAAAGTTAGCTCCCTGTGCCAAACCAGGAAATTCTTCTAGCCGGAGTCGATCCTTCAAATCTACAAATCCACTATTCGCCCTTGCGTGGAGTATTGCTGCCATATATGGCCTGGTGCCCCTTATGTTTGTTTTAAGTTTCTTGATAAGATCCAGAGACGGATATGCAATGTAATTGGCTCTGATCTGATTTTACTCTGAGGAAGTCCTTTGAAGGACAAAAAGTGTCACATTATTGAGATGGCCAAGGCCGCATTCCAAAAGGTGGACAGAGTGTTGCCGGACTGGAGGATTTCTTTGGTAACAAAGAAAAGAGTACTGAGCTTTTACGTGACATCTCGTCTGCAGTCGCTCTCTCACAGACGTGACGTTGCCTCCCTCTGTCTTTTTTTTTTTTTTTTTTTTTTTGATAAATAATTCCATGGTAACTGCTCCGAGAAGCTGCTTTTTCTGGTTACCAAACTTCATGAATTTAAGCGTTGTACTAGGTTGGTATCTCGCTTACGCCCTTTCACTGACGAAACTGTTAAATGTAGCTGTCTCTTCAACTCGAATAGCTTTATGTCTCGCACTTCTCGCCCTTGGAATTCAATTCCTTCTTCCTATTTCCCTAATAGCTATAATCTCCAACTATTCAAATGTAATGTCAGTCGAGTTCTCCAGATGCCTTGATCTATCTCTTACCCTTCTCTTCATCTTTTCCTCTATCACTCCTATTTGCTCTACCTCCAACTCTCTGTAATCCCTTGCGTGCTAGTGGCTTCCAGCCTTGCTTGGAGTGAAATGTTTAATATATATATATATATATATATATATATATATATATATATATATATATATATATATATATATATATAAGATTTTAGTCTGAGGAAGTCCTTTGAAGGACAAAAAGTGTCTCATTATTGAGATGGCCAAGGACGCATTCCAAAAGGTGGGCAGAGTATTGCCGGACTGGAGGATTCCTTTGGTAACAAAGAAAAGAGTACTGAGCTTTTATGTGAAATCTTTACGACAGTGAATGTTGGACGTTCTCCTCAAAGATGATCAAGAGACCCGAGGCGGCGGAGAACTGTTTCTACAGAACAATAATGAGAATATCATGGTGCGAAAGTGTGAACAGCGATGAGGTCTTGGAGAGTATGCCAACAAGGAGGAGGCTTATGCTTGACATCAGGAAGAGGCAGCTGAAGTTTCTAGGGAACCTAATGAGAAAGGAGGGCCTGGAGGAACTGATATTTATGAGCCGAATAGAAGGAAAGAGATAAAAAAAGAAAGTAACGCATGACATACCTGCCGGGCTAAAGCAACAGAACATGGCATGGGGGAGGTGGCAGAGGAACGAAACTTATTGTGAGCCAAAACGCATAGTGGGAAGTGGAGAGCCATGATCGCCTACGTCATGAAAGAATACGGAACATAAAAAGAAAGATCTCGAGGTCAACGACCGATGTGTGAAAGATTATTATTGAATTTTTCTATAAGGCTTCAAATATAAACATTAGGCTGGCGCTGTAGGTTTAGAGACCTTGAAGCCCATTGACGGAGTTTCGTTGATGGCCTTCTTAACAAGTTCAAGTGCTATGGAGACCAAGGCTGACTTAATCTAATTGTTCTTAACAAATCGAATAATGAGGACCGTTTTGAAAGTCCATATTTTGGATCAGTTAACATTAATGCATGACTTCTATCCTTGAACCTAAGTTGTTTCTTGTTATTTATCAATGATTAGGATACCTTCAGTTCCCTATTAGCTATGAAATAACTATATATTCATATCTTAATAGTGAGTATGATAGAGAAAAACTATCAGTTGCTATCAAAAACGATGGACAATCAATTTTTAAAAGGTACAAGAAAAGTATCTGTTTATATTTCTGAGATGAGTTATTATGTACAATATTTACATTATTCAGACTTTTCTCCTCATCTTTGTCTCCATATTTATCACAGTGTTTCGGCCGTTGTACGCGACAGCCTTCATCTCAAAACACATAGCATAGTGCATAAAGTCGTTAGGTAGATCCAGTGGCAGGACCCAAAAAATGTGTGTTCAATACCTGGTTATATCACAGGGGAACTTTCAGAGGGGAATTAACAGGAGATAACTGACATCCATTAGACAGTCTACCCCAGTGAGCGAAATAAAGGGTTCAGTTTGACATTCCAACAACCTGAAGAAGGCCAGAGCGTATAACCGCCGAAACCCTGTGATAAACATGGCGACAAAGATGAGGACATTAGTCCGAATAATGTAAATAGTATGCAGGAAAAGGCTTGTAAATATTAACGCCTCCAAAATGAAACTGGTATCCTTCAATCATCATAGATGAGCATTATTACCTTCTATACGAATGGCTGATGCTAACCTCTAGGTTATCAAATCATTGTTCTTCTTACACAAGGCAAACTTCATTCTCGGATTAAAAACATTTTTAGGAGTGCACGAACACACAGACAGACACACTATCCGGGATATCTTATTAATTAAAAATATGCGCCTGATCGGCGACGCAATAAATAAAAGAATCCATCGTATATATATATATATATATATATATATATATATATATATATATATATATATATCGCGCCCTATATATGTATATGTATATGTATATATATGCATATATATATATATATATATATATATATATATATATATATATATATATATAGGGGGCGATATATATATATATATATATATATATATATATATATATATATATATATATAGATAGATAGATAGATAGATAGATAGATAGATAAGCTGCAACAGAAATATCTACTACATATACCTCCTACCTATTAACATTAACTAGTTAAAGACAGCTTACCTGCTTACATTCATGTGGGAGGTGTTCCTGTGAGGCATTTGTGGCAGGTATTTCTGCTGCATCGTATATATATATATATATATATATATATGTGTGTGTGTTTGTGTGTGTGTGTATGTATGTATATATGTGTGTGTGCGTGTGTTAAGATAAATAACAAATAAGGAACGTGTATTAATCATAACCGTTTCCCTCTTAGTAATGTTTCGCCTGCGATTGAGAGAATACATATGAAGTTGGCCCCCAAAGAATCGCAAATACAGGACTCTGTGTTTTTCAAATTTTATCTCTCAATCTGTGACGAAGCTGAAACGTTTTACATTGAAATACGTTTCTTATATTTTTTTAACTTAACCCACACAGAAACTCGCACAGAAACCCACACATATACACACGCATAGACACACACACACACACACACACACACACATATATATATATAATGTCGGAATCCTTTAATGCCACAAATAGCGCCAAGCAAGGTTGTGTCATGGCCCCTATCTTTTTTTTGCCCTTTTCTTCTCGGTGATGCTGAAATATGCATTTGCAGACACAGAGAGTGTGGCGTCAAGTTTCAGTTTCGAAGAACTGGTGGTTTCTTCAATCATCAACGCTTCAAAACCAAAGACCCACCGTCGTACGCATATTATTCGTGATTTGTTGTTTTCTGATGATTCGGCTCTTGTAGCGACATCCTTTGAGGAGGCCCAACATCTAATAAATCGTTTCTCTGCTGCATGTAAAGCATTTGGTCTTACACTTAGCATAAAGAAAACTGAAGTTGTGCACCAACCTTATCCTACTCTGAAGCAATTGCATGGTGAGAAACAAAAACCACCAGTCTACAAATTTCCAGAGAGCCCATTGAGAGTACAAGACAAACACCTGAACTATGTAAAGTCTTTCACCTATCTTGGTAGTAAAGTCCATTACAGTAGAACTTTAGATGATGAAATGATGCATCGGATTGCTAAGGCTACCAATCCTTTCGGGAAACTTCGTCATCTCTTGTGGAAGGAGCGGCGTATTCGACAGGATACGAAAATTCGGGTTTACAGAGCTGTTGTATTTCCCATCCTTTTGTATGACTCAGAATCATGAACTCCATACTGGTACCATATACGCCAGATAGATGTTTTTCTTAAAAGCTGTCTGTGTGCAATCTGTGGAGTCAAGCTTCAAGATAGGACATCTAACGTAGACCGTTTAACAGGTGTAATATTGGAGGAATCGAGACTTTTATTATACAGTCTCAGTTACCGTGGACTGGTCATATCTTGAGAATGTCTGATGACCAGATACCCAAGATCTTAATGTACAGCCAGTTAGAGCAGGGCTACAAAAATTTAGGACTCCCATAGCCAAGATACAAAGACAAGCTGAAAAGCAAATTGTCAGCAGTCAATATACCACATAACACCCTTGAGCGCTTAGCTTCGGGGTGGATAGAATGGAGATCAGCGTGTTTTACTGGACGCAGCAATTTTAAATCTGCTTTCAAGAAGCGAGAGCAAAATCTAAAAGGTCATCCAATCTAACAGTGATCTCATTTCACAATCCTCACACTTGCTCCATCTGTGGCCTCCTTTGTAAATCACTAGGAGGTGTTAAATTTCGATTTAAGATCATCACACTTGCTCCATATGTGGCCTCCTTTGTAAATCACTAGGAGGTCTTAAATTTCGATTTAACATTATCGCACAAACTTTCAAAACAGAATTAACAATCTGTCAGGTCCTCATACGTCGAAACCGACGGGATAATCTATTATTATTATTATATATATATGTATATACGGAAACACATAGGGGGGAAGTGTGCAAGCAATTGTTTATGATCTCATTTCTTCTGCAGAGGACAAAGCAGGTTCGAAAGCTGCCTTAGCGCACATCATCTTTAAATTGTCCCCTATACGCATGCCGGTAGACAGAATGAATATTTAAAAGGAAAAATGCCCCGTCACTCAAATACGGTTATGAAGTCTGAAGTAATAATACAATATATATCCACTTACATTTCCATACACATATACACGAAATATGTGGAAAATTTTCAGACGCGACAAAGAAACGTTCCGAAAAATGATTCCGTGTGTTCATTGGTTAGATTTTTGAAACCGAGCCAAATGCATTATTTTCATGCAACCATTTCAGCATACATTGAATTTGAGCGCATTTTTAGATTGTTGGCAAGGTCTAATCTTTTTACAGTTGAAATAGCTAGATGTAACCGTAAGTTCTATGATAACAGTTTCTTCTTTCGCACTTGGCTCCCTTCCAGTTTGTCGCTTCCCAGTCGAATGAAATAAAACATCAATCGTTATGTTCTGTTTTCTTTATTCTAGTTCTCTTATTGCCCTTTGTTTAATATACTTTTCTTTATGCCCTAGTAGCTTAAGTGCCTTGCTTGGGGTGAAATGATTAAAAATATGAATACTGTTAAATATTCAAAATCATTCATGAGTAGATGCGTTTGTAGTTATGATTTGAGCTTAGCTTTTTTTCTGATACGAAGCAGAAGAAATAAAATCCGAATGATGATGATGCAGTTTTCTCGGGCTCGAAAGGAGACAATTATCTTTGATGCGAGATACGAAACTGCTACAGAAATCTGAGCAGGTTCAAGTAGTAAGATGGGGTAACAGGATTACATCGATCCATACTGATGTAAACAAATTTTGATTACAGTCGAAATCGTTTCCTCATGGTAAGCCGTTAATAGTAAGTTTCCTTTATATTTGAAAAACCTGCCTTTAGAGGGATTAGGGGAAGTCATCTATTATTTAGATTTTTTTTTTGTTTTTTTGCGAAAATTATAGACGGTAAAGTTACATGCTGGGAAAAAATAGGAGGAATGCAATAGTGAAACAAAGGAAAGAGGAAGCGATTTAGGCAAGAACACCGATGGTTTAATAACATATTATATAACATAATATATATGCGAATATTTTGATAGATAAGAAAAATAGGAGTAAAAAGAGAAATATAGACGTATGTGTGCATAAGTGAATATATATATATATATATATATATAGATAGATAGATATAGATATATATAGAGAGAGAGGGAGAGGAAAGAAAGATTGATGGATTAATGAGTATGTCAAAAAGTACACACGCACTGTTTCGCAGCTCATCTGTCTGAATAGATGCCCGGTTACTTCTAGCTAGGATCGAAACCAGATAGAATTGAAGCCAGTCAGAGATTCTACCCGCTAAGCCGTTGGTGCACGGACGTATTAAAAGCGAATTTAAGTGTGTTTATTTTACTGACTAAGAGAACGCGATTCGTTTAGCGAAGCGTCTTTCATTATTAGCAGTAATAGTCACTATTTACAGACCCAAACTTCTTCACCAGAGAGCTCAACCGAAATAAATTTTTCAGGAGCATATATACTGTCATCCACAGAAAGACTGATTCGATCTATCACAGCTCATCAGTGTGACTAGATGTCTTGTTGCCTCTAGCTAGGATCGAAACCCGACAGATTTGGAGCTAGTCAAAGATTCTAACCGCTAAGTCGTTGCTGCACGGAGGTGTTAAATGCGAAATTAAGCGTACTTATATCTAGACAAACAGTGACTGAGAGAACCTGATTCGCTTTAGCGAAGAGACTTTCATTATTAGCAGTAATAGTCACTGTTTACAAACCCACACTTAATCCGCAGAGAGCTCAACCGAAATAATTTTTTGAGGAGTATATATATTGTCATCCACAGACAGACTGATTTGCTGTATCATAACTCATCAGTGTGGCTAGACGTCTGGTTGGCTCTAGCTAATATAGCTATAGGGTTAGGTAAATGAAATAATCGAAAGTATACGCGTGTGCTGGTGTGCATATGCTGGTAAGCAAATAAATAATTACCAAAGTTACCCAAGATGTGTAGACATAATAGTGGTCAATGTAATTAGACAGAGCTAAGAAATATATGCCAATAAATGCACATATAAATGCGTTTGGTGTACGACTTCATTTTCATTGGTTAGCCAACACGTCGGGCACATGAAATAGCTTATATCTTGTGCCCGACGAGGAGAGTAACCAAAGAAAATGAAATTGCACACTAAACAATTATAAGTGCATTTATGATATATACATTTTATGTTTATAAGTTCTTGTTATAGATAGAAATATTTAAGTAAATGCTCTGTTTATAATAAACAGTATGAACGACATTTACCGACAAATTTTCATATACATATATATATATATATATATATATATATATATAAACATAATAAAAAGGCTTAAACACTAATATTCCATGGTCATGATTTATTCCACTGGAATCGTGAATACGAGAATAAATAGCCCAAAAATCTGTAACTATAATAAATTTATATACAATTAAGTCCTCAAAAATAGCGGTTTTGACAAGAATTAAACTTTAACGGAGAAATTGTAAATTAGAATAATAATAGAACTAAAAACAGAAAGAGGAAGGTAATATGGTTTAACCCACCATATTGCAGGCTGTCTTACATTGATATCGGAAGTTTCTTTCTGAGATTAATTGATAAACACTTTCATAGTAAACATCCACCAGCTAAAATTTTCAATAGCAAGACACTGAAAATTAGTTATTCATGCTTTAGAAATATGGAAAAGATCATATTTTCCCATAATTATAGAATACTTAGAAACTACCATAGCAATGAAACTCAAACTAGTAACCCTAAATGCAATTGTAGGAATAAAGAACATTGTCTAATCGTGGTAAATGTATATATGAAAATGTAGTATACGAGGCAACAATCTTTCCCGAGGAAAACATAAACTAGAAAAAAAGATATGTAGTTATATCCGTCGGTGATTGGAAGCAACGTCTATTCAACCATAGACGCTCTTTTAGAGATATATACCTCAGAAATCAAACTTCCTTATCCAAACACTACTGGGATCTGGTGGATAAGAGAATAACCCCACTTTTCGAATGGAGACGCTTATCAAGAGCTAGAACCCCTAATAACTTCTGCGATCGGTGTGATCGGTGTGATCGGTGTGATCTGTGCATGGCGGAAAAAATTCTATTATTAAAGATAAGAATCCAGATGAGTTGCTAAATCTTCGTCGTGAGATATTTTCTAAATGTAGACATAAGAAAGGATTCAAAACATAAACCCAGTTTTATAACGTGTTGTCACTTATGTCAGTTCCATCTTGGTTCAATAACATCGGGCATGACATATTAATGAATGGCGATTATGTTTATCTATATATATCATTGCGTATGTTTATGTGATGCGCTATGTATTTAATATTTTTTTAGACAATTTCTTTTAAATTTTATTATTTTTTTAAATTTTGATTTCTATGTATAGATATGTATATGTGTGTACATGTGTGTGTATATGTGTATATTTGTATATATGTAGGGGCATGTATATATATATATATATATATGTATGAATATGTATATGTATGTACGTATGTATATATATATACATATATATATATGTATATATATGTATGCGTATATATGTAGGTAGATGTGTATGTAGAAGTGTTTATATGTGTTTGTATGATTTAGTATGTATGTATTCATATTATATATCTGTATATGGGTGTATATGTATGTATGTATATATGTAAGTAAAGTTAGACGGGTAGATAAGGGGATGCATTATTTATTTGTTTAGATGGGTGTATGTAATTGCATGGAGATGTAAGCTTTTATGTATATATGTTTGTGTGCACGTATGTGTATATTCTTATGTATACATGTGTGTAAATGTATATTTATGTAGGAGTGGATGTATATGGATGTATGTGTGTATGTATTTAAGTGTGTGTTTGTGTGTTTTTATGTATGCATATATATATATATGTGTGTGTGTGTGTGTATAGATGCGTATATGTAAATGAAAATGTGTATGTATGTATATGCGTACATGGGTATATGTATTTCAACGCTCTTATGTATGTATGTACGTTTAAATATAAATATGTTGTTGTGTATGCGTGTATAAGCATGAGTTTTTGAACATAGAAATATAGGTCCTTGCTATATATATATATATATATATTTTTGCTAAATTAGATAATCGTTATATTTCTTTTTATTTTATGTTTATATCTGATTTGTAACCTGTAGTCGGTATTAATTTTGTCAAATTTTCGTAATTAAACAGCAGCCTTTTCATAAATGCCGTTCGCTTTTAGTTCCACCGCCCCATCTCTCTCCCCCACCCCTTTTTTCTTTTCTTTTCCTCTCCCTCCCTACTCTTCTGATCTTTAAGATTAGATCGTCTATTGTGTGGGTATGTCACCACAACATGTATCATTTCCGGTTACATCTTTAATGTATTAGACATCCGAGAACATTCATATTTCTCTCACTTAAACCGTCTTTGGCTCCCCTCTTTAAAACTTCTCTCTGTTAAATTTTAATCCCCCACCTTCATCTTTAGACCTTCTTGTTCCTCTCGTGTTCTTCTCTCGTCTGTTACCCCTCTCTATAGCTTTCTTGTAATCTAACATTTCTCCCACCCTCTCATGTATACATCTCACTAATTTTTATTTGTTATTTTTGGAATAGTTTTTTTTTTCTGTTTTCTTTTTGAATTTGTAGGTCTGATGAATTGGATCGTATTTAGGAATCAAATGGAATAAATTATGACCATGGAATATAAGTGTCTAAGCCTTTTTATTATATCCTTACTCTGTCCCGAACACTGAGTTCTATCTGGATTCTATCCTCTTGGAATTATTTTTATACTGATACATTTGTATGTATATTTATGTATGTATATATATGTATTCATTTTAGATATATGATTGCATATGTATGTGTATATTTACCACTGATATAATATACGGAGTAAAAAAGAAAGTGCTCAATGGGTTTAGACAGAGCTATGAAGTACATATTAATAAACATACATATACCTACGTTTGAAGTGCAAATTAATGTTTCGTGGTTCTACTAACTAATCAGGCACGAATTATTACTTTTGGTTAAAAAAATTACTGGGTCTCCTTTAAAATTTAATCTCGCATACTTTTTCTTACATTCCAATAATATATTAGGTTTATATTAACTTTCAGCTTTGAATAAGTGTTTAATTTAGTGTTTCTCCCTTAAGGCGTTGTTGATCAACTCGAGAATAAACAACCATTTTATGGTTTAAAAGCGACAATACCTTCACAGGAAGGTGGGAAGGGATACTAACAACTAAGAAGCTAACAGGCGACCTACAGTAACCAATCAGATATCGGAACTATTAGATTTCGAAGTTAAATTCTGTGTTGGATTCTTGTTGGCTATCATAGTAATATATACTATAAAGATGAATGAAAAGGCTAAGTTTACCAATAAACGATATCTATATATATATATAGCCTGAAGAAGCATATGCAGTACTGAAACGTGACTATTAATATAGCGGTTCATAAAATTTTATAATTATTATTAAATATTATTACTTTTCAGCTCTACTGTGTTTTGATATACAACATTGATTCTTGAAAATTACTGATGGTCGAAAGTACATGAACAAAAATAACTAAATATGAACTTCGGGCAGTTTATCCACAACTCTCACCATAATACAGAACACATTATCCGAAGTATTTAAAAATATAAAACATTAAACAAACCTATCTAATCAAAACTTTTGGGGTGATATATATATATATATATATATATATATATATATATATATATATATATATATATAAGGAGATAGAGAGAGATAGACGTTAGATAGAGAAATTGTATATCTATATACTGAAAAATCATGACAGAAGAAAATTATTTCAACCCGACCAACAAATCTTTGGCTCTCTCTCTCTCTCTCTCTCTCTATATATATATATATATATATATATATATATATATATATATATATATATATTGTGGGAGTGTTTGTTTGTGTAAGTATACACGAAGGATATAAAATTATTGTGAGGCGGAAACACATGTAGAGAGAGAATGGCTTAGATCTATAAGAAAACCTATATCGTTTTTTATTTGCCGCCTCTTTTTCTATTTCCCCCTCCTTCCAGAAATACACACGCACAGACACACCCGCACACTCACATAAACACACACACACACATATATATATATATATATATATATATATATATATATATATATATATATATATATTTATGATATATGTATTTGATGTATAGATATGTAGAGACGGATAGGTCCTGTCATCCTATGTAATAATACCTGTTTATTACTTTAATAATCCTTCTCTTTTCATATTTGCGCACGAGCGGAGAAACATTTACGTCTATGTAATGATAGGCATGCTCCAATATATAATGGTAATTTCATTCTTCCCTTTCTTTGAATCTCTGGCCATACAGCGCGAAACGACTTTGCATCCGAAATGTTTGATCCAATCTTGCGGACACCGAAATGGATTTTGAACAGCCAGAATCATCTGAGAGAAGCGCTGACACACACGCCAGATTCCGCATTTCACCTGCAGCTTTGATGGCAAACATTTCCACCCGAACTTACATCTCAGTGACATGGCCGTCATCTTCTGTAATTACACGGAAGGATGGAGAGGAAGCGGCATCGACTTCGCGATCACTGCAGAGACGTGTGTGTCATATGTCACCCAATTGGCAAAGATCAAATGAAGGAAAAAATAGAGAAAACAAAGATTTTAGCTGAACTGGCTATTTCTTTGCGACAGCAGTGATCTGTGTTCGAATTCAGATCTCATATCAGGATTTCAAACGCGGAGTTTCCATTCCGAGATTTAGAGTACACTACCATCGATTCTGTGTCCTGACTTAGGTTTGGAGATACATGACGCGTCAAGATGAAAAACAAGTCGATATATTTTCGACAATTTTCTTTAACTAATTTCATGTTAATTGTACTGACGATTTTTTCTCTATGATACCCATAGACTTTTTGATTTTAAACGCAGTACGAGATTTACGAAAAGGTTTTCTCATTTTGCGTTTGAATTGGCTACATGTAACCGTAAGTTCTATGCTAACAGTTTCTTCTTTTGCACTTCTTGCTTGTGGAACACTCTTCCGGCTACATGCTTTCCAGCAAACTTTGATCTATCTAATGCCAACAGTTATTTACAGTCCTCCTCATTACCCTTCTATTGTTCCCTCTTTTTATTTTTTGTCATTTTTCTTATTCCTTCATGCACAGTAGACCCTTAATCATTTCCTGTTCCACATTTTCCAGCAAAGATTGGTCTTTAAAAAATATGTATAATGTCTATTGTTACCTTTTTTTCTTAACTTTTTTTAATTATTGTCCTCTATCCTTAACAGTATTTTTCTCATACTCTCCAAGACTCAGTAAGCCCTTCGTCTTAGTGACTTTATTGCCTTTATTTTGGTGAAATGATTAAAAAGAGAACATCAGTTTTAGAACGAGGTGACGAAATATATTTTTAAAATGACAATCCCAATAAAATTTGATCACCAGAAAACCCACATGCATGAAAAATTTCGTGGTTGCAAGTAATTAGCTAACGGTTAGGTACACTGCTTAAGTAGATTTGTCCACTTGTAAAAAATGGATATCTTTTTAAAGTTTTGCACATTATCATTGAGTACACGTTATTCAAGGCGAGACATTTTTCAAAATCGAAAGATACTGGTTTTATCATTTTAGAAGGACGGTCTGCTTATATTATCGACATAAAGTAACTTTGATACCAGACATATGAATGTGATATATGTTGTTTTTTAAATATCAATGCCAACTTTAAAACTATTCTTACGTCGTTGATATATGCGATGGAAAATATTTTTTTTTTATACATAAAGGCTTCTTTTTTTTAAATAAGCGACTAAATTCTACATTTCGTTATTTACTTGAGTTCCAGGTTTTCCAGTGAATACAGTTTGGAGATTTTTGCAAGCTCGCTGAACAATATCCCTTGGCAACCCAGAGAGCCCTTCATATCTCTAGTTAAATAAATATATATATATATATATATATATATATATATATATATATATGTGTGTGTGTGTGTGTGTGTGTGTATATGTGTGTGTGTGAAAAGTGTGTGTATATAGATATAAATAAATATATATAGATATATATAGATATATATATATATATAATTATTCATATATTATATGCCCGGTACTTATTAGAAAGCGCTCAATATCAGAGTTAGAGCTAACATATTTAGTTGGATTGATGTGAGTTTTTGACCCTGGGTTTCACGCTTTTGCGATCGTCAGACAAACTGATTATTTTTTAAAAAAATTGGGTTTTTGTAGATTGCGTGTATCGGTGTTATTACGGAAGTGGGGGGGGGGGAAACGGCGTCGTGATGTCATCGTGCTAACGCAAACATCGATGTATGTTCATACGCCCAATGAAGTACGCAGACCCCCGTACACACTTGGTCGTCCGTCGGGACTCATACATATATAAACATATGTGGACAGTTTTGGATATGAGATATGTATGTATAAGCGTGGTGGTGTTTCTATACATACGCATGCGTATAGACATATATATATATATATATATATATATATATATATATATATATATATATATATATATATATATATATAATTATTTATTTAAAAATAAGAGGTTTCATGTTTCAAAACAAGAGCCGAAAACTTCAAAATAATATTTGAATTAACTTGAGTTAAAGTAGGCTCTGTTCCATCTTCAAGCGAATTTTTTTGGGAATGACTTATTTCTGAAATTTACGAGTTTTAATAGTATAGTCAGAATTGAAATCAAAAATTTCTTGAAATCAAAAATTTCTTGATGTTAACATGGAAATTTTTGATTTCAATTCTGACCATACTATTAAAACTCGTAAATTTCAGAAATAAGTCATTCCCAAAAAATTTCGCTTGAAGATGGAACAGAGCCTACTTTAACTCAAGTTAATTCAAATATTATTTTGAAGTTTTAGGCTCTTGTTTTGAAACATGAGACCTCTTATGTAGCGAGTTGGAATCATATTTTTAAATAAATAATTATATTTATGCTCTACTTTCGTATCGAGCACTATTATTTAAAAATAATTACAAAAATACTAAGGAACTTTGGATTATTTACCAAACCAGTTTCTTTCCTATTTTCTACAATATTTTCACACACACACACACACATATATATATATATATATATATATATATATATATATATATTGTAATAAAATTAAACTAGGGAAACCAATATAATAATATATCAAAAAAGCAATATCACAACATATACATTTTTTCAAATGTGTCTTTTCAGAAAAGTAAGGTTTTCATTACAGACAAAATAGATATGTTTAATAACTACATATAACTGCATACTATTTCTGATTTTAATTTCTGCTTATTTCAAGAATCGACGGCGAAATGGAAGTCTGGATACGAACTGAAATTATTGTTACATTTACAAGATTTAAGCTGTGAAGCAAAAATAACCAAAATACAGATAAAACGAACTAAAAAACAAATGTGTGTGTATGTGTGTCTGTGGCAAGAGAGAGAAAGAGAGCGAGAGAGAAACAGAGAGAGAGAGAGGGGGGAACGTGTGTGTTATTTTAAGCAAGACTGACAAGGTTCTTTATATTATTACCTTTTACCTGAATAATTTTTTTTCTTTTCTTTACTTAATGAGTGTAGACATTCTGCAATTGTTTGTTGATTCCGTACGCTTTCGGGTAATCTATTAGCAATTTTAAGAATTGTAATTATTCTATCATAATAAAGTGCTATTGTAGACTACCTAAAAGTTTTCAAAAACTAGATATATTCTTAATTCGCGAATACCAGCAGCAAACTGTACAAACACACAACAATATATATATATATATATATATGTGTGTGTGTCTGTGTGTAACGTAAAGACGACAGACAAGGTAGTGCGATTATGCTTTTTATTTATTTTTACTGTGTTCTAACAAGTGTTTCTTTCTGGACAAATAGTGTGTAGAAATCTGTTCAAATCTTCTCAAATTACAAGCGCTTTCGTTTATTTTTTTAGCCATTATGAAGGATGATTTTATTTTAATTGTTTAATAGGTTGTATTGGTTGTTTGTATGTATCTAGAGTTATATTTTCTTTCATTTTACGAAAACTGAACATTGTGACCGTGTTCGTAGTTAATCTTATTGAGTTTTGGCATTTTGTTTTGTTATTAAGGCTTCTATTAGTTTTAATCTTTTTTCACATGTGGGAAAGTTTATTATTTTTGCATTTTCTACTATATTTCGGTTTATATTTAGATTGTGTATATCTTTCAAAGGATTCTAATAGAGCTCTGATCAGATATCTTTAATGTAAGGCGTCTGGATAGGCATGTCGTAGTGTGACATTATCTAAAAATTCGGTTTGACCAGGAATACAGTTCTTTAAGGGATATTTGAATTAATAAATAATGTTCGTTCGTTGTAATTTTTGATTTTGCTGGTATGATGTTATTTTTGAGAATAAGTTTAGCTGCTTCAAATTTTTTCTTTTAGCAGAAATTGGATTTTTTTTTTGTTCAGGCCAATTGGGGTAGTGTATTTCTTTATGATATTTCTAAGTGAAGATTCATCTTGCTTGTAGTTGACGTGAATTTGGCTTTTGGGGAAAATATTTATGCTAGTTTTGACGGCGTGTTCACTATCATTATTATTGACTTTGGGAAGAAATAGTCTAATTTTGTGGTATGTAAGATGGTTAGGGATGTCATTGGTAACTAGTGTCGGTTTGTTATCGTTCAATTCTTTAAGGAAAAGTAGATGAGAAAATGAATGTGCTCCCTTTATGAAGTATTTTTATCAATGCTATTTTGTATCTGAGTGAGAATTCACTCTGAAAATGAAGGTACCAAGAGTTTTTGCTAGTGGGCGTTTTAAACAAGGAGTCGGTGAAAACCCCAAATATCATCGAAGACTACCTAACTTGTTAATTATACGAAAATATAAAAATATAAAATATACAAACCCTGAAATCCGCTACAACCAATTATTTCCCAGATCCCAACCCCCCTCTAACAGTTATCCCAATTCCTTAATGATATTATTACCCCATATTTACTCGCCAATTACAGCACCCACCAATTCCGCCAAATTCTAAAATGTACAATACTAAAAAAAAAGATAACTTACCTTCACTTAATGTTGAAAATTAATTCATGGACCTCACCGCCGATGAAAATATTGGCATTATCCTTAACTCCGTGTAAACGAATAATTTCATTTTTACCTCCATCCATCAAAACAAATATCCTCAAAAAATATTACATGCATGCACAACCAAAGTCCACTTCTACGACCATAATGGCCACATCTACAAACGATTTAATGACAAATCCGTGCTTCTCCAATTACTACATGTTCTATGTAGAAAGCATGATATTGAAATAGGTCAGTTAACCTAAAATATAAGTTCGATATGTAGAGGATATTTTTATTAAAGTGAAAAACAAAAAAGAAATAGATATTCTCAAAACCAGATTTGAAAAAAAATCTGTCCATAAAATTACCTATATTTTTAAGCGCCCCCCCCCCAAGCAAGGAGGGAAGCTACTAGCATTCAAGGGGTTACAGAGAGTTGAAGCAAGACAAAGAGGAGTGATGGAGGAAAGGATGGATAGGGGATAGATCAAGGCATCTGGAGACCTCGATTGACATTATATTTGAATAGTTAGAGATTATAGTTATCAGGGAAATACGAAAAGGGGAGTGAGTTCCACAAGCGAGAAGTGCGAGACATGAAGTTATTGGAGTAGAAGAGACGGCTATATTTAACAGTTTCGACAGTGAAAGGTTGAGAGCGAGATGCTAGTGTAGTTGAACATTAAATTTATGAAGTCTGAGAACCAGCGAAAGCAGCTCCTCGGAGGAGTTACCGTGAAATATTTGTAAAAAAAAAAAGACAGAGGGAGGCGACGGCACGTCTGTGAAAGAGCGACTGTAGAAAAGATACCAGATTAGAGCCAATTACATTGCATATCCGTCTCTGGATTTTATTGAGACAAACAGAAGGGGTTCCAGACCATATATGGCAGCAATACTCCATGCAAGGGCGAATGGTTGATTTGTAGATTTGAAGGATCGATTCTGGCGAGAAAAATGTACTGACGCGGCACAGGGAGCCAACTTTCCTTCTCAGGTTACTAAGTAAGTCACAAAATCAACTCCCATTCTTAGAATATCTCGTAGAATACAGTAACAACATGTTCACCACCTCATTTTATAAAATAAACAACCCACCAGAAGAATGACTTGCCTCCTAAATTTTAAGAGTGAATGACAACTGAGATGCGAAATAATCTAAGCAAAAGAAAACATTATCAAGAAAACAAGCTAATAAAAGAACAGGTTTATGTAAACAGAAAATAACGATTCGTATTGCATTTAAATTTTTTTAAGATCAAAATTGATTGGGAAGCAAGGTTCCGGAAGAGAGTCCCACAATAAAGAAGTGCTAAGGGAGAAACTGTTAGCTTTAAATTTTATCATGAATTTCTAAATATATTGCATGCGCATCAGACCAGATCTGACAACAATACACATTAAAAGGATCAATGGTAGACATATAAGTTTGTAATATAAATTCTGGTGTGAAACATTTTCTAACACGACATAGTGAGACAACATTCGTACAAGCAGATTTCCCAACGATTCAGTATTATCTTTAAACTTCAGCGGAAAAAGTACGCTTGCAAAGACGCAACAAGCCACGCTCCTGGAGGTTAGCATCAGCCATACTTATGGAATGCAAGCAAGGTTTTCTTAGGCGATTAATAGATTTTTGTTTTTGACGCGTTCAAATTAAAATCAAGCCTCAATTAACAACTGTTCATTTTTTAGATTAGCTGCCAATTCGTTTTTATCGAACCGATTACATTAACTACTAACACAGGAATAAATAATTATGTCATAAACATATGGCGTCGATATATATCATACACAAAATACATTACATTCAATAGAGACATATAATTTTTTTTTACATATAATCGACATATTTCTCTTGTATAGATTACACACAAATAATATATATATCGGGTGTAACAGCAAAATTGCCCAAATCGTGTAACAGCATGGGATAATTGTACATCTCACAAAATATTTAATATTTAAGGAAACCATTAAATTGAGTTTCTATTTTCTAAGTTTTCAGATAAGATGTTTGACCATTTTAACATCATTTGCCGCAAAACTTTGAGTTATTCAGCTAGAAAGAGAACAGATTAAAATTGTTTTTGTCATCTGCACTAAATCTTCCCAACTGAGCAATGGTGAAAGGGAAAATATCATTCAGACCTTCAGTAATAGTACCAACATTCTTACCCTGGCTTCCAGCCTCAAAATCCATTCAAGACGCATCAAGAGAATGGTGAATACGTTTAACAAGCAGGACATTTTATAAATGAAAACTGGATCAGGAGATCGCTACAAGAGAGACCATCATTTCAACTTAGGGCTAAATACAATCTTATTGTTCAAAGTAGAGTTCAATAGTTGCACAGAAAAAAAAAAAACATCGGAGAATTCTAGTAAGATATCCTTAACCATTTCTACGATAAATAATTCAAAGATTAATCTGACAATTGTAGAATTTTGCTCTTACAAGATTTAGACATTTTTGCTGTTACATCCGGCATGGATATATATGTATATATTTATATAACGTTAGGAAAAATCCATGCTCACCGACCATAGTTAAGCCTTACAGATGTATTGATAATGTTTATAGGCTCCACCAGGAAGCGAACCTAACCATAGTGACGTACCCAGACTAGACCAGCCTGCTAAACTCTCGGTCTGAGGTAATGTCTAAATGTAAATACACTCTGAGCCAGTACGAGCCTAGATATATAAATAAATAAAAAAAAAAAAAAAAAAAAAGAAAGAAAAGAGTTCTTCCAATTCTTCCCTCTCCCCTTCTGTTATATCTGATTTTTGGCGCTTCGACTGTTTATTTAAGCGGGCATGAATAGTATTACGAAGTAAACATCTACAAGTATTTGTGAATGGTTACTTAGTGTCAAGTAAATTGCGATAAAGTTAAATTAAAAAGTTGAAAGTTAAGAATCTGGATGAGATCGCGCATCCATTATCCTGAATTGTTCCCACCAATACAAGATACTACAAATATACCTGGTCATCTGGCAGCGATCAATATTTCAGATCGTCTCAGTAACTCTTAAAAATAGCTCCACTGAGAAATAGAGACTCTGAACGAAGTGAGTCAATGAAATTCGTCATTAACTAAATTAATGATTTTTTTCGCACGTCTACACAATCAGTATAAACATAGGGTAGATATCGATATGATAAAAATTATTGCTGATATCAGCATTTGTCGTCACTACTGGACCTTTTGGTACAATGTGAAAATGCTTCTAAGAGGTCAGTATTTTTTTCAGCTCGAAGATCAGTAAGTTATCTTTTTTAAAATTTTAGTTCAGTCTTTATACGCCGCCAAGGAGCAAAATTTAACACGCTAATTTGTCACTAAATTATTATTGTAATGAATTTGATTCTTACATTGATGTTCTATGGATTGAAACAAGTGTGGCGAATACTTTGCATGCAGAAGACCTATCCAATCTAATTACATAAATATATGAGGTTACTTTTACAAAATCAGAAGAAACTTTGCCCTGGACTAAAATCCTGATTTAAATTATTTGACTATAAAAATATATTTACTATTTAAATGCTTCATCTATATCAGTTAACGGATTCGCTGTGGTGTGCGAGTTGGGTAACGGTTATCGGTACATAAAGTGAAATGGACAGGATGAGCTTAAAATGTGGCCTAGCTGTTGCTTTGAAACGAATTTACATTGGTAATAACATGAATATGTCTCTGGTACACACCAGCTACGGATTAAATAGCATGTTAGATTGGACAATCTAGCCGTCTATTGGTAAGACGGATAATTCTGAATGTAGATGACAATGGGGAAGAAATCAAAAAGTAATGAAGATTCAAATATAGAAAGGAAATTATGGAGAACCGTAATGGAAGGGAAATCTTATTTTATCGCATTTGATGTCCTATAAGTCCAACGTTTTATTTAAGAATAAAATTGAAATAAATGTTTGAAAAAAGTTTTTTATATAGATCAAATTAGAATTTTAAGATGATGTTCGAGTAAAATTCGTGATACCACCCAACAGTTAACTTGTTTTTTAAATATTGCTTGTTGAAGAGTGGAGGTACAGCTAATGGATGGCGGCTCGGTTTACGGAATTGGATAGCCGAGTTCAAATTCCAGTCTAATCCATTACATTCACTTACGTGCTAATACACTTGAAAAATGTATGAATCCTCTTCTTCTCCCCTATCTATGGGTTAATAGCAGGACAGACCGGGTTCTTTACCCTTGGATTGTAACTGGTCTAGTAAAAAGGGGAAAAAATCTGCCTCGTCAGTCATGTATCAGTCATGTATTGAAAGATACACGATCACCTAAGCGTCTTATATGCTATTCTATATTTTATTTATGAAAAAGGAATTCCATATCCCACATCTTCCTCCATTGTATCTTCCACGTTTTGTTCTTTTATTTGAGATCACTTGAGAATACCAGGCGTCTTTAGGCTTAGATGTGCGACTGGGATAAGAGATAATGGCTCGGAATTGTTAATCAGAAAGCCGACATTTAATCCCTGTTGGGTCCGTTATATTCACTGATGTACAAATACTCTTGGGAAAGCTATGATTCCACTTCTTCTCCCCGACTATGGATTCATTATTAAGACGTGTATCACTAAAAATATTATCTCCCAACACCAAAAATGATTAAGATCTAAAATATATTTTCTGTCTTTAAATACACTGCATGTGTTGATAAGCCGTAGAAAACGAATCAAATCTCTTTTATTCAACATATTCCTTTAGTATGCAAGTTGTCTTTGCTTAATACAGCTTATCTCGTTTATAGAACTATGGATTTTATTTATTTATTTTGTTTTATATCCCTACTAATCGCTATCTACCCGATTATTTTCTTAACCAGTAATTCCAGTTGCTTTAAATCTGTCATTGATTATTACGACAGCTTTTTGAATTTGGTTACAGCAGAACTTGGCGGGAATATGTAAATCGTACATAGCGTATACGAAGATATACAGTGTAACCCGGATATAAGAGAGATGTCGGGACCGGATACGTAGTGTCTTATATCCGGGTTTTTCTTATATCCGGGTTTGGTCTATTTTGTTTTCATTAACACAGGCTCTAATTTGGGACCTGAGAGAAACTCTCTTATATCTGGGTTTCTCTTATATCCGGGTGTCTTATATCTGGGTTACACTGTATAACAAAAACATCTAACTCATGAGATTAAAGAATAAAACTTTTATTTATTTCCCTTTTAAGGTAAATGTAAAATTAACTTTTTTTTACCCCGAAGTATGTCTGGATATTGATTGATATATACTTAAAATAAAATATATAATTCCTGAAACCAAAATAGAAAGCAGTTTTGATGTACACCGTATAATTATGAGCTAACGTCAGGAACCAGTCTAGAAAATACTGGAAAGGAAAGTAGACACATAATTCTATCTTACACTTAATTACCTCGTGTAATTAAATAAAAACCACCCGATAGTCGATTTCCAATAGATTATTATTTATTATGCTCTCACTAAATTTTCATAGAATTTGTAATTGATTCACGATACTGGCGTTCTAGTGACTACAAAACATTTAATGGGATCTGGATGATTAAATGGAGGTTACCGCTCCAGGGGATAAAAAACATAAAAAAAAAACAACACGTACGCGCGCAAGTGGTTCATGGTTAGTTTATGTTTGAAAAATACAATAAGTTAAGAAAGGATTACATTAAATAAAAACTTAAATAGCCTAAAGTTAAAAAAAATGTCCTTGTTCTTTAGCCTCTGGAGATCTATAAAAAGGTAAGAGATTTTATCTCGTCAAGTGATCGTCTTCAAATATCGTCACGCCTAATTTCTCTCCCATTTATGAGAACAGTTTATATTCCGTGATAAATCTACTTTCCTACTTACCTCGGTATCCATAGACTGTATAATTAATGAGTTAACTTTTTCGTAAAATTTACCTTTAAATTGACGCATAAATAGTTTATTCTTTTCGATCATATACTAAATGTTTTTGATATTTATATTTGCTTACTGAATGTACGATGTTCACGTTCAGGCGAAGTTCTGCTCTAAACAAATTCAAAATACAATCTTAATAATCAATGACAGATTAAAGCAACTCATATATCTGACGGAATTTCCTCGTTGGCTTGAGAAGGATCATTCCTGATTCGGCAAAGCTGAACAGTGAAAATAATCGATACATAATGTCTGCTGTCTCGAGAAATATTTGCATTACATATATATATATATATATATATATATATATATATATATATATATATATATATGTGATAAAATATTAGGAATAGAGAGTATGAAGATATAAACCTGTACATTTCAAACAACACCCAGATTTTTTATGCAGAAAGCAAACTGTCGACTATGGGTGTTGACTTCAATATACCGCGTTCATCCCCCATCTCTCTCTGTCACTCTCTCTCTCCTTCTCTCTCTCTCTCTCTCTCTCTATATATATATATATATATATATATATATATATATATATATATATGTTGAATCTTGACTAATGCATGGAATAATAATGCAACACAAAATATACTTAGAACAAAATGTATTGAAACAAGAAAGTGTACACAATATTTACATATAGTCTTTTGTATATTCCTGGGAAGACCGTTCCTGGAGAATGTGTTGACTGAGTCGCAGTCGGCCAGAGTCTCTGGTTGAATCTTTTGATTCCTACCCTCTCTTCCCGGTACCAACCATATTTATATGGTCGGTACACCACTATGCAAATTAGGTGGATCCTACCACAACAATGTATATATATATACACTATGTATATTTTGTGTGTATATATATATATATATATATATATATATATATATATATGTACACAATAAACTGTCCTGTCGTATGAGTGTCAATAACTCACTTCCTACGAACCAACAGCCAGACATACAATATGACTTGATGACACACACACATATATATATATATATATATATATATATATATATATATATATATATAATTTGATTAATCATAACCGTCATCTCAGATATTCAGACAGAAAATATTTCTTAATTTTGAAAAATTGAAAACACTTGTCTACCTGTTATAAATACATAAGCATGTATATCACAAACTAGATGATAATGCCACTAAGACGCAAGGATTTACTGAGAATGGCCAATCAAATAACAGATTTTAGGAAGACAGAAAATGTCAATTGCTTTTGCATTTATTTCTTTGAAAGTCTGAGGAGGCATGGAAGTAAAAATAACGGAAGAGTTTTCAACTGGTGAGAAATGGGAGAAAAAAAAACCATAAGATTAAAATCGAGTATATGTATACACATATCTAGCTATTTCAACAGTAAAATTATGAGACCCATTTTCCAAACTAGTGATACGGTTACATTTATTACGCCGAGGTGCCAAGATTAGATTACTTAGAGCAATTACCATGAAAATATTTACGAAAAAAGACACATGGAAGCCAGATCATGTTGATGACGTTAAAAATACCTCAAAAACGACATTATTACGTCATTATTTTTGCACCAACCGAATACCTCAAATTTTTGAGTCTCGTACAAACCGGATGTTGAATTTTTGATTTTGTTAAGAATCACGAGATATATAACAGGATCACTCTCCCCGATATGGTCACAATATTCAATGCATTGATGAATGCTAGATTTATAAACGTTCAAGGTTATGGCTAGAAAATGTGTCCACCAAGATATATTTAACTAACTTTCCTAGCAGCATGCACAACTAGCAGTTGATTCAATATTACATTCTACTTAAACGTGAGACTAAGAAGGCTTGATGAGTTGCTATCCTGGCGGTAAACATCCGCCATGTTGATGGAAGGCAGGAATGGTTCTCTATGATGAGTAAATGTAGCTTTTATTTGGGGCAATTAGAATCAAATATCCAGTGACCCTAAACATCTCATTGAAGATCATTTTCGAGCTCAGCTGCCAGATTTACTTTATCGGACCTATTAAAAGTATTATGAAACAGAAATATATAACAGTGTCATGAGTGTGAACATTGAGCTGGAACTGAAGACATCAGGAAAAGATTGTTGATTAAAATAAGAAAAAAATCTTTAAGCAATTCACCCCAAGCAAGGCGAGAGTTCGACTGGTTCGCAGGGGGGGGGTTACATAGTGTTTACTAAACTTAATAGTCTAAATAAATAGTTTAAATGTCCTACAAAAAAAAGAAGAAAAGATAACCCTCTATGAAGTCGTCAAAAAAACAAATGTTAGCGAAAATTTAGAAAAAAATAAAAAATAAAATAAAAAAAATAAATAAATCTCCATAGACACTTAACCAGACTAGACGATGTCATCTTCCGCTTTAAATTTAGACACTCCAACCTTACCCTGACTTGACGTCTTTAAATGTAACTGAGGTATCGATACAAATTATTAATCCTGACGCACCTTTTCTGTAAATAATTGCTCTAGCCGTTACCATAGTAATTTTAATTTCAATAATGAATATGCTTATATAACGAGTAAATTACAGGAATTAGTTATTCAAAATAAAAAGAAAATTCGCTTGAAGATGGAACAGAGCTTAGTACTTTAATACAATTTAATTCAAATAATTATATTGAACTTTTCGGCTACTGTTTTGAAACATGAGAACTCTTATGTAATGATGTAATCAAATTTCTAAATAAATAATTATATTTATGCTCTACTTTTGCATCGAACACTATATTTTTAAAATAATAACAAAAATACTAAAGAACTTTGGATTATTTACCTAACGAGTTCTTTCCTATTTTCTATATAATTTTATACACACACACACACACACATACATATATATATATATATATATATATATATATATATATATATATATATATATATATATATATATATATATATATCTTGTGATTGACGTTGCATTTAAATATTTGAAGATTGTATTTATCAGGGAAGATCATAAACGGAAGGGGGTTCCACAGGAGGGAAGTGCGAGAAATGAAGCTGTTGGAGCATAAGTGGTGGTTACATTTAACTATTTAAACGGTGAAATAGTGAAACCTAGATGCTTATCTCGTAGTACGCTTAAATTTATGTAGAATGACGTAGAAAGGTAACAGAACACTTGTCATGAAAATATTTGGAGAAAAGACAGAGATAAGCAACATCACGTGAAGAGTCGAGATTCCAGGTCATGATGGATTACATTGCAGATCCTACTTAAGATTTCGTCTTTAACATCGAATTGAACATCGAGAGGCACCAGACTAGATATAGCAGCAGTACTCAACAGTAATGGATAGCTGCTCGGATTGAAGAATAAGAGAGCGGATTTCGAATTCCAGTGGAATCCATTGCAGTCACTTACGTGCTAATACCCTTGGGAAAGGTATGAATCTTCTTCTTCTCCCCTCAGCTATAGGTTAATTGCAGGACAGGTCGGATTCTATAGACTTGAACGGCAACTGCTGTACCGCAGAAAGTAATGTCAACATACTGCGGGGCAAAATCTGTCTCGTCCGTCAATTATTAAAACATACATGATCGCCTAAGCGTGTATCACGCATGGCACATAACTGTTGAAGGAAAATTATCTTATATGTTATTCTATATTGTATTCATGAAAAAAAGTAATTACATATTTGATCCTACATCTTTATTCATGTATTCCTCCAATCTATCTTGTTTGGCACATAACTGTCTGACTCAAGACACGGACGAATGGTAGATTTGTAGATATGTAGGATGGGCTTTGACGAGAAAAATCCTTTGGCACATAAGAGGGGGCCAATATACCTTACAGCATATGCAGCTCTTGATCCAATAATATTGGTCCACTTCAAGTCATTCGAAAGCGTAAAGCCAAAAGGTGCAATGAGACACTATCCTGGATCCTAGCATCAACCATGCTAAAGACGGAAACGGAATTATCCCTGTGGTCAGTAAATAAGAGCACTTTCCTTTTGGATGTATTAAATTTGACAAGCCATTTTCTACCTCAGTGAACCATTGATTGAAGGTTCTTTCTGTTATGAGAGAACACACCTATTCTATAGTTTATAGACTCTCCCACCTATAATAAGTAGGAGTAGTAAGAGTAATGAGTCGGTCAGTGAGTCGATTGGCTGTTCAGTTGAACTCTCTGCCTTCGGGCGGGAGGAACCCGAAGGAGGCTACGCCGAAGGTCGGAGTCTCCTTCGGGGAGGTAGACCGGCTCTGAATCCGTTTATACGGCTCCAATGGGCATATTTTTTGCCGAGTCCACGGGTTCGGAATGCCCATGTTAAAAAGGCCTTGTGCCACATGACACCCACGTGGTGGTGGTGGGGGGGTGACTGAATATCGTCAGTCAGTCGATTGCCTGTTCGGTTGAACTCTCTGCCTTCGGACGGGAGGAGCCCGAAGGAGGCTATGCCGGAGGGCGGACTCACTTTCGGGGAGGTAAACTGGCCCTGAACCCGTTTATACGGGTTCAATGGGAATATTTTTGGGCCAAGCCCATGGGCTCGGAGTTCCCACGTTAAAAAGTCTTTGTGCCACAGGACGCCGTCGTGGGGGGTGACTGAATACCGTCAGTCGTTCACTTGAAATGAGTCAGTCAGTCGTTCAAATCCTGATCGACTGTTCGGTTGAACTCTCTGCCTTCGGGCGGGGAGGAACCCGAGGGAGGCTACGCCGAAGGGCGAATTCTCTTTCGGGGAGGTAAACCGACCCTGAAACCGTTTATACGGGTTCAATGGGCATATTTTTGGCCGTGCCCACGGGCTCGGAGAACCCACAATAAATAACCGACCTTGTGTCACATGATACCCTAGTGGGAGGGTGACTGAATATCGTCAGTCGCTCACTTCTGAAACGACTGTTCGGTTGAACTCTCTGCCTTCGGGCGGGGAGGAACTGAATATCGTCAGTCGCATGACAGTTGAATACGAAAGTATCAGCGACCACAACTAGATTACTCTGCGTTATACATATTATATCAAGTTCCTAACGTTTTGTGCGCCGAACCTATTTTAGGACTGATTTAGTACAAATACAAGCCTCCACTGCGAAATCGCTCCACAACACTTTCTGTGAGAAGCGCCCAGGTTGACATTGTCTGCGTTGCATGGTTTCCTACTGAGACTGGAGTAAATAGTAGTGTCATCTGTATAGAAGTCTAACTTGAAACTGATGACATCAGGAAGATTATTGATGAAGATCGGAAACAGTGTAGGACTCAGGATAGAGCCTTGGGGACCCCCGCATACATAATAATGTAACTGACTAGGTCCAAGTATATAGCCCCATGGTGACACATGGAGTAATGTGAACGGTTGATAAACACATTCATTACACGATGTTTTTTAAGAAATATTCGATCAAGTAAAACGTTCAACGAAAGATAATTTAGGCCTACAGCTTGGAAAGAAAGTCATCATACCAAACCCTGTCAAACGACTTAAATATATTTGAAGGCACAGCGCGGGCTTTGCTTTTCTTATCTGAAGCTTTGAATAATGACCTTTAACATATCGACGAATTTTTTCAAAGTACGTAAAAAATGCATAACTTCATCTTGTTTAATTTCCCACCAGCTTCTTTGCAGGTTATACATTGGGTCCTCTAGTTACGCCGGACCCGACGTCCGGCGATTCGTGGTTACTGTGTCATCTCCCATATTGTAATACGACACCACGCGGAGTTATATGAGGAAGAGGGCGTTGTTTCTTCACCAGCTGTATGCTATAGGGATTGTGCTATATTTGCTACCTCTCGTGTGTGTAGTTTGGGGAAAATCTGTTGTCCTTCATTATGGTTGCCAAGCGTAAATCAAACTCGTGGGTGCTTATGTAGGTGAGTTCCGACCTAGATCGAAAATCAGGTTACGTCCGACCGTAGGAAAAATCAATTTACGTCGGATCTCCGACGTAAGTCGAGAACACCTTGCATTTTGGCAAAGTATTGCGCTGTCTCAAAAGATATTTTTAAATACTAGCTTAGACATAATTAGGGTTGACGACGTATAAGTCGGTAGAAGAACACTTTGTTAATTTTTAGCGCTAAGTACGTCGTAATACTAAATTATAAGAAAACAGGAGAAAAGAGATTTCTGATAAACATCCAACTGAAGAAAATGTGTTTACCTTTATTCCAAATGATTGACTGACAACTAAATTCAGGAGGGAAGTACAGACATATCTCAATCGTAAGGCAAATCATACTTTAACTTTCTTTTCTTGTTGTTGTTATTGCTATTCTTGTTGTTATTGTTGTTGTTGTTGTTCTTCTTCTTCTTCTTCTTCTCCTTCTTCTTCTTCTTCTTCTTCTTCTTCTTCTCATCCAGCTTATATACCATTTTTCTTTCTTTTTCTTTTTTCTTTTTCGCCTATTTCTATATCTTGTCACCTATTTATTAGGTTGGTGCAAAAATAATGACGTAATAATGTCGTTTTTTGACAGTAAAAAATACGTCAAAAACGACATTATTGCGTCATTATTTTTGCACCAACCTAATAATAACGTTTTCATTATATTATTATTATTATTATTATTATTATTATTATTATTAATAATAATTCTTATGCCATTTTGATTTTATTTTCTATTTCTACATGCAGCCTTTCTGTTGATTCTTTCTTTATCGCGTACACTTTCATCGATTACTGAGATTCTTCTTCCTCTTCTTCTTCATATTAATTTACTCGATTCTTTTCCATTTTTTGTATTCCTCAAAAATTTAACTATTTAGCGTGAGTGAATGTTGATTATAGAAGACAGAAGAAAGATGAATTTAATGACTCGGAGCTTTAAAAGAAAGAGCAGAAGATTGAAGTAAATAAAAAGTTATTCTCCATTCTCAAAGTATATTTTGGGGGAAAAAAATCGCTTTAAAAAACTAAGCACCATGATCAAAAAAAAAAAAAAAAAAAAAAAAAAGAAAAACAATAAATGTTTTCTCCAATAAAAACAAACATATCTTAAAAAAAACTGTAAATAATTTTTAGCTTCTGCAGGATATGGAAAAGGACCGTTTCTTTATAAGTAAGTCATTTTTTTTTTTTTTTGCATTTTCAATTACTTTGTAGCGGGAAACAAAAAAAAATTAAATGGGGATAAAAACTGAGGAAAGGTAAATGAGAAATCTTTAAAAAGTAGGCTGAGTTATAAATGCACACACACACATATATATACATATATATATATATATATGATTGTATATGTGTGTTTGTGTGTATGTATGTTCGAGCGTGTCTGCGTGTGTGGTGTTGCCACATTTGTGCTATATCTGTCTATATAGAAATGCATTTTGCCAAAAAGAAGAAACGCATTGAAAAAATGTACAGATATTCACGTACAAACTTTAATTGGGACAAAATCGAGGAATGAACATTGTGCTACGCAAGAATGTTTTTTAAGGGGCTGCCTGCTTGCTCTCCATTGAAACTAAAATCCCCGCGATGATGGAGCCTCAGGCGCAGATTATTAGTAAAACAGCAAGATCAAGATAGACTCACTATGGATAGACTGGGGTAAACTGTTCTAGTTCCACGTGCCATGTTTTGTAAAAAATGGTTGTTAAAAACATTAGGTTTATAATACCCAGAAAGGACACATGGCACAGTGGATAAAGGCGTTGGTTAGATCCAGTGACAGACCCAAAGAGTGTGAGTTCAATACCCGGTTAAGGCAGTGGAGAACTTTCAGAGGGAAAATTAGTAGGAGATAACTGATAACTGACATCCATCAAACATGACACGCGGAACTAGAACAGTCTACCCCAGTGATCGAAATAAAGGGTTCAGTTCGAAATTCCAACCACTTGAAGTACAACGGCCGAAACGTTGTGACAAATATGACAAATATGGCGAAAAAGATGAGGACAATAGTCCGACTAATGTAAATACTGTACATAATACCTCATCTCAGAAATATAGACAGAGCATATACATTGTTTAT
Organism: Acanthosepion lycidas; assembly: GCA_963932145.1. Taxonomy (NCBI): domain Eukaryota; kingdom Metazoa; phylum Mollusca; class Cephalopoda; order Sepiida; family Sepiidae; genus Acanthosepion; species Acanthosepion lycidas. Next base: position 23,363,651 of record OZ010590.1, on the reverse strand, counting down.
CCAATCATTACCTTATCGTATTGTCTACATTTTTGAAAAGCATGAAAACAGCACGTACCTACTTTTTTTTTTAATCCCGCTTAAACTAGTTCTATGTCTCTCTATTAATTGTTTATTAAAACGACAGATTTTGGCATCAAAATCTGATATTCCATATAACAAAGCAACAAGACATATGCGTAGTGCTATTCATATATTTAGACAAACCGACTACAATCATTAGCACTTTCTCTAAAATAGACCTGACATGTTCGATTGAACGTATTGAGATCAATCTGTTTTTGAGGTTGCTCTTACATATGTGTGCTGGTATAGGAGCTTGGAAATTGACGATAAACTGAAAAAATGCATTGAAAGGGAAAATGAGATGAAATGATGAGAAAAAAAAAAGTTTCAGAAAGTACTGTTACATTAGAAGTCCTTAGGCAAAATGGAAAAAAAGCACACCCCCATCCACGCCGAGAGAGAGAGAGGGGGATAGAGAGCGAGTGAGAGAGAGAGGGTGAAAGAGAGATGGCGGGAAGAAGAGAGAAACAGAAGGGGAGAGAAAGCGAAATTACCCACCCCACCTTCTTCATGAAGAAGGGAAAATTGGTTCCTTTCTTTGATTAATGGATCTAATATTTTCTCAAATTAAAGACCCTTTTTCGATAACAGGGCTAGTAAAATAATAAGGACCAATATATATATATATATATATATATATATATATATATATATATATATATATATATATATATGTTTGTGTGAATGTGTTTGTTAAAAATATATATTCTAAATTTTGGAAAATATACATATGTTTACATCGCTCTATATAACAATACATAGTATCCAATATAAGCGGTATACATATGATAATATATATATATATATATATATATATATATATATATATATATATATATATATATATATATATGTATATATATATATATAGATGTATATATATATATATGTATGTATATATATATATATATATATATACATATATATATATATATATATATATATATATATATGTATATATATATATATATATATATATATATATATACACGAGTGGAAAAAATAACGCATATCTTTTTGCTTGCGCCTTTGAAAATAAACGCCATGCTTACAATTTGTTCAAACGAAAGTGATAAATAACTTATTGAACAGACATTAAAATAGATGCAATGTTTATAACTTGATTACACAAGGTGCATTTCAGTGTTACTTGGTGTGTTGTCCGCAATCCAATAAAGAATTATTCTCTCTCTCTCGCTCTCTGTATCTCTCTCTCTCTCACACACACACACACACATACTATCACAGTCATACTGTTATATGTTTTGCATGCTTGGTTGTAACTCAGCGAAATAATATTATTTAACTCGTATTAAAGAATAACGCATCTTCACATATCACATGATATATAGGGAAACTATTCGTTATTTCAATCATACACTACTCTCTTACCAACCATTATCAAGCCGAAGTCTATAATGCTTAGAAATGTATCACATAAGTGTAAGGCTAAACATCAGACGGTAAAACAAAAATATAGAAAGATAAAAATACAAATTGCCATAACCAGATTCTGACCGCACTGGACAGCCCGAGTCGCGTTTTTACACCGTTTTTTCTCCTTTATATACCATGTCTGTTGAGGAAATAGGCAATCATGGTTCTCCATAATTTCTTTTTCTTTGTAGCTATTAATAAACATTATCTTTTTGCTATCGCCACTAAAACTTGTTCTGCCAAAAATTTAATCAAGATAACTAAGTTATGCGTTATTTTCCTCTGTCTATCTTGCCTTTGATCTGTCCTGTGAGGATCAGATTTTCGAAACATTTTTTTTCCTGATTATGCGCCCTCGATGTTTCGACTGTCTCTTCCTGACGTTAAAAAAATTTCATTTTTGTTTCCACTTTGTTTTTTTAAACTTCGTCGTACTTCATATTTGGAGCATGATATCCTCAGCAGTTTATCTTCAGAACCACGGTTTATTCAAGTCTCTCATTCATATTTGAGGAGATTAATATTAGGTTGGTGCAAAAATAATGACGTAATAATGTCGTTTTTTGACGTTAAAAAATACCTCAAAAACGACATTATTACGTCATTATTTTTACACCAACCTAATATCCCAAATTTTTGAGTCCCGTACAAACCGGATGTTTACTATTTTCACGGTCATACAAACCGGACCACTACCTCGTGCATTCACATTTTCTTCCAACTATATAGAGTTTTCGGCCATATGTAAATACTCACATATACACATATCTATACACAGACACGCACGTATATATATATATTCATTGGTATAGAATGACAATTGGAAAAAATCTTAGATTTTGCCGACGAGTTTCGTCTTCCGACTTTTTCAAGGCAAAAATGAAATCGAAATGTCTTTGTTGTTAAAGCTACATTAAAAAAATCCAAATTTAAAAAAGATAGACGCTCTGACTAAGTCATTTTCTGGTTAATGTAAATATTCTTTTAAATTTGGATTGCTTCAAGCTGGGATCGAAACCCGATCGACTTGACATCAGTCAGATATTCTACACTCTAGGCCATCGTTGCAGAGAAGTAGGCAATTTTTAACATTTATTTCTCTATACGAAATACCCCACCGGCCCAGAGGTCTCATTTCGTACTTGAAGAGTAATGCATTAATAGCAGTAGGAGACGCTATTTTTTTTTTTTTTGTATGTATATACATTAATAATTAGAATGTATTATTTAATATTTACACGTATTTGTGTAGATATCCCCTCTTTTAAACACACACATTTACATCTATTAGCATAGACATTAACATTCATGTTAACGAAAGAGGCCTCTTGAGCGGAAACTCACATGAATTACTTTTTAATCAATTCAGCGTGATTAATAGCTTAGATCTCTGCGAAACTGTCTTCAAAAATTATGTTTGCATTTATTTGCTGTTTTCGTGTTTCTAGTATCACGTTATACATTTTCTTCCGTTAAAGCTTAGTCGTTCTTCTGCCATTATTAGGGAGCAATGGATCAGAAATTAGAAAGAAAATAAAGAAGTTTAAATGAGTCCTTTTGTAGTGACATCGTGTATATATCGGGTGTAACAGCAAAATTGTCCAGATCGTCTTACAGCAAAATTTTCGTGATCGTGTAACAGCATAATTGTCCATTTCACAGAATGTTTAATATCTAAAAATAACACTAAACTAATTGAGTTTCTTCTTTCCAGTTTGACAGATAAGACTTTTAGCAATCTTCACGCCATTTGTAGTAAGAATCACTGAAAATCACTTTCACTTATTCAGCTACAAATAGAACAGGATAAAACCGTTTTGTGTCAGTCCCACTGACTTCCTAACTGAGCAATGGTGAGGGGAAAACTTATACAGGCCTTCTGTAATGGTTCCAACATTCATAGTCTGGCTACAATTTTCGAAGTCCATTCCAGAACCATCAAGGGAACGATGAATAATTTTAAAAAAGACGGAACCGTAGAGAGAAAAACTCGATCAGGAGGTCAGAAAAGGAAGACGGATCATCATTTTAAAAGAAGAGATCAATTAGAAAAGATCCAACTCAATCCATAATTGGCGCATGTGAGAGACGTTTCATTTATGACAGTCTAAAGGACAGTGAAAAAAGACTTGAAAAGGAAATCGTACGTGAAATCTGTGTGGCACCTTGTTACACCAAGCCAGTAATTATTATGGTTAGAGAGGGCGGAGATCATCATGATTAAGTTGGTAAATGATCCTGAAATATATATATATATATATATATATATATATATATATATATATATATTATTATTATTATTATTATTATTATTATTATTTAAAGGGTATCAAACACTTAAAACCTAATAGGTAAGAATTTTTATTTCATGAGTGCTCTAAAAAGGTGTAGGTAAAACAATATTATTAAAATACCTCTATGAAATAAAAAAATATTACCTATGGGAATTTAAGCATTTGATATTATTGTCTTTTGGCATAAAGCTCTCCCTGGATTTATATCCACCTGCTTATTACATACGGATCACCTTATTGTATTATTACTAATATATATATATATATATACTTTTTTCAATCCTTCATGGCCTTTCGATACTTCGCTATGATTAATTAATGATGAATATGTAATTTTCGTTTATGACCGACTACATCACAATCCTTCTTCTAATCTTGGAGAATAATAGTACATTCTTATTGTTCAACGTAGAGTTTAATAGTTTTATAAAAACATCGGACAATTCTAGAAAATATCTTTAATCATTTCTAAGATATAACGGTTCAAAGGTTAATCAATCAAATTGAATATATATATATATATGTATATGTTCGTGTGTGTGTGTTTGATTTTGTGTGTGTCTGCTCGATTCCGTGTATTAGACCGTAGCTCGGTTTTGAGAGACAATTGTATCTGTAGGATGAAAACTTTATCCTTTGTTTTGCTAAAGAACTGATTGTCTCTACATTGGTTTACGGCAAAACGAAACCCAGGTAAGACGGCTTCATGAACGCTTGTCATCCACTCAGATGACAAGCTGAGAAAAATGAGGCACCTTTTCCCATGATTGCATGACTTTATCGCAGAACATCTCTGGAAAGATTCTGACAACCCTTAGGAAATGACGCCAAATCAAGTTGAGATAATAGCGCTTCGTGAGTGATAAATTAGGGATGCCTGTCTTAATATCACATCTTGGCTTTTAGGAACGCACAAAAAGAAATCAGTACAATGTCTTTAAAAAAAATCACTACTTCGTTTACAGCTTAAGCTAAGTTGATATTACATTTCCAGAAGTTTCGACAAATTTCTTGGAAATTTCAAGTATGATTATTTAGTCATCAAATTATTTTTTTCGGTATTTTTCTCCTCCTTAGAACAGATCTCAGTTAAACTCTGAATTCCATTATATTTTTGTTCATGTTTTCGGCCATTTTTTGAAGAAAACATTTATCATGTAAATGGATATCGTCATTATATGGTTATTAAAGTATTTTCTTTGGCTTATTCTTTTATGTACAAATGCAAGATGCTAGATACATGTTGTGTTTTTGCATAGATTTTGATTTGAGTAATTGTACAATTCATATTTTATCATTATTAAAGTTTGTTTTTTTTATATAGAACGGATGACTAAAATGAGAACATAGGATAATCTGAAAGTAAAGAATATAGAACTTCCTCCATCTGCCAATTTATGTATAGTCCCTTCGTAATAGAAGACAAAGTCTTCAGGCAACAAGATTCTAGGGAAGAATTCCATGCCTGGATATTTGTATTTTTTCGACATCGATGCATCAGTCAGTATCATACATTGTTGATTCATGTGTCGACATGATTTAGATCTCCAAAGGCACAACTGCGAATATTAAACACGCTTTCTTTCATTCATTCATTCATATATATATATATATATATATATATATATATATATATATATATATATATATATATATATATATATATATATCTGAATGAAAGAATATATATATATATATATATATATATATATATATATATATATATATATATATATATATATATATATATATGTGATGAAAAACAAACCACTTTAAGGTACCATTACGATAATTTATTTCACCCAAAATCCTTTTTTAAGGATTCAGGATCATCAGGTAAAACTTCCAACAACGAAGTGAGAGGAAATCTCTCTCTCTCTCTCTCTCTCTCTCTATATATATATATATATATATATATATATATATATATGTGTGTGTGTGTGTGTGTGTGTGTGTGTGTGTGTGTGTGTGTATATATATGAATGAAAGAAAGCGTTTAAACAAATTTTTACTACGTTACTTAAAAATCGAAAACGGAAAAAATAAAATAAAGAAATAAACAAAGTTAATTAACCCAAACAAATTACCAAACCACACCTGTTAGAATAGACGAAGTAGACATTATTTATGGATTTCAGTTATCTCCTGTTAATTTCCCTCTACAAGATCTCCACTGCTTTAACCGGGTATTGAAATCATATTCTAGGTCCTGTCGCTGGATCTAACCAAGGCCTGTATCCACTGTACCATGTGTCCATGAATTTCTGGGTATTATAAAACTAATGTCTTCAGCAACCATTTTCACTAGTGCTCATATTGCAATTTTTGCTGTTATCGTTGCATGTTTTTACCAGAGCTCCTATTGAGTTCAATACCCCTTTAAAGCAGTGGAGAACTTTCAGAGGGAAATTAGCAGGAGATAACTGATAACTGACATCCATCAAACATGGCACGTGGAACTAGAACATTCTCCCCCAGAGAGCGAATAAAGGGTTCTGTTCGAAATTCCAACCATCTGAAGAAGGCCGGAGCGTACAACGGCCGAAACGTTGTGATAAATATGGTGACAAAGTTGGGGACAATAGTCCGAATAATTTAAATAATGTACATAATACCTCATGTCAGAAATATAGACAGAATCTAGACGAAATAGAATAATAATAAAAAAACAAAAAAAGCAACGAACCCAAATAAATAAAGTAAATAATAAACAAAGTAGCAAACCATTATGACCAAAATATTAGGTAGACTATAAAAATGAAACCAAAAAATCGGACGAAAAAAACAGCTATATTTTTATTCAAAGATAAAAATTACTACGCTACTTAAAAATCGAAAACCGAAAAGAGAAACTATACAGTATAACATATAAATAATAACAAGTAAAATATATTGACCTAAATTCATCCAAATTAATAAACAAACCAATCCCGATAAACTAACCGTTAGAAAAAACAAATAAAGATAATCAATCCAAATAAATAGATGAAGTAATAAACAAATTAAAAACTGTTCCCGCCAAAATAATAGTTAGAATTAACTACAACATCAACCTCAAAATCGAATAAATAGCTTTAATTATCTTCCCAAACCTAAACAACACTATTAAATAAGTGATATAAACAAATTTTTACTACGTTAATAAAAACACCGATTAAACACTCAAAAAAAAACAATAAATATATAAAATAATAATTAAAAAAATATATATATAAAAAATAAAAACAAGCAAAATAATTTAACCCAAATAAATAAATGAACAAATAAACCACTTCCGGTAAAATAACCGCCAAAATAGACTACACACAATGCACCACTAACCCGTTATATATAATAAGCCGAGAAAAATAACAGCACTCGTGGCCTGACAATTGCATCTAGCATGAAACAGACTGTCGCCTCTAAGTGTTGACTTCTATGTTCACTTTTATATTTACACACTTTCTCTGATATTTAGCACTTTATCCCATAAATATAGCACATGTTAAGGCTATATTTCTTCATATCTATCTATCTATCTATCTATCTATCTATATATATATATATATATATATATATATATATATATATATATATGCAATCTCCCTTCGATTTCGGCATATGAGTGCCCATTTCATAGAACAGAACTGCCAGAATACGCGTACATATATATACACATACATGCACACACAGTCACGGTGTGATGGGTACATTTTAGCCATTTCATATATTATATTTTATTTTTAATTTCGCACGTGTTTTTGTTTTTTTTCTGTTATATTGTCGACTGTACATTGTAACAGGGTCAGTTGGACACCATCTGTGAGAAAAAAGAGCACCATGACGCAATTCTCACCGCCTGAAGTCATGCTGTACTGGTTGGCATTCGCACCGGAGGCTTCAATACGAGTATTTCAGGGTGTTTTTGTGTTTAGTGACATTATGCACAGTTACATGGGATTAGGAGAATTTGGGGAAAATTTAATATATATTTAGCGCGGTGCTTAAAAAGCTAATTTACCGGGACTTCATTGTGTTAATAGTTGTATCTACCACAAGGAAAGTTGGTTCTCTGTGTCTCGTCAGAATGTTTTTTTTTTCTCGTCTGAGTTCATCCTTCACGTCTTCAAATCTACTATTCGTCCATGCACAGAATACTGTTGCCATATATGTTCTGGTAACCTCCTTGTTCATCTAGAGATTCTCGACAAAATTCAAAGACTCTTATGTAACGTGACTTCGCGCCTCGGCTCCAGTCACTTTCTCACCGACGTAATGTGAATTTCCTCTATCTTTTTTTATAAATATATTTATGGTATCTGCTCTGAAGAGCTTTTTTATTGATGCCCCGACTGCGTGAATTTAAGTGTGGTATGAGGTTGGTATCACGATCCCACCCACTTTACTGTCGAAACAGTTAAATGCAATCGCCTCTTCTACTCCAAATGCTTCTTTTCTCGCCTTTCCCGACAGTGGAACTCCCTTCCTCCTACTTGCTTCTCTGATGACTATAATCTTCAATAATTTAAATGTAATGTCAATCGACATCATCTGTTGCCTTGATACTTTTCTACTTTTCACCCCACTCCGTTCCTATTTTTATCCTTTCCTTACCACCCCCTAATCGTGGTATTTTCCATTACTTACCCTCTCGTCTGAATCCATCCTTCGCATCTACAAATCTAGCATTCGTCAATTCATTGAATACTGTTGTCATATATGATCTGGTGATCCCGCTGTTCATCGCGAGGTTTTCGACAAAATCCAAAGACGGATATGTAATGTGAACTCTACTAACTTGTCATCAAGACTCCTGTCACTTTCTCAGAGACATGATGTGGCTTAGCATTGTCTTTTCTATAAATATGCTCATGGCAATTGCTCTGACGAGCTATTTTCAATGGTGTGACAGCTGTATAAATATAATTGTGATACTTTTACTGTCGAAATGTTAAATGTAACTGCCTCTTCTACTCCAACAACTTCTTTTCTCGCACTTCCTGACAGTGTAACTCGCTTCCTCTCGCTTCCCTGCTAACTATTACGTTGGTGCAAAAATATTGTCGTTTTTTGGCGTATTTTTTAACGTCAAAAAACGACAAGATTTTTGCACCAACTTAATATAATCTTCAAAAATTTGAATGTAATGCCGATCGACATCTTCCGATAGCTTGATCCCCGTTCTACTTTTTATTATATCCACAGTCTCTCTATACCCAGTTTTGTCTCTTACATTCGCTCTCTGTGGCTCCTTATGTACTAGTATCACTCCCACCTTGCTTGGGATGAAATGTTAACCCCCCCCTCCAAAAAAAAAAAAACACTATGATTAAATGCAGATACCAAAGTTTCTACTATATGGTTTCGAATAATAAAAAAAAATTAAAAAAAAAACAAAAAAAACAACAACTTAAAATGCAATCAGATACGAAATGATTGACATTTTGTTCATCTGCAGTGCTGTCCGATAAAAGTGACCCAGCTGATTCTTTTTAATAAAAATATTTTTTGTCGACTGTTTTTGGGGTTAAAATAATTTTAATCTTACTAATATATGACCCCTTCCCGACCACCTACGAAAAAAATTTATTCACCCTAAGGTATTCTATTGATAATTATAAATTTGGATATAAATGAGATTCACGAAAAAACTCTGGGCAAAAAAAGTGAGTCGGATATCGCATTCTAATGATTAAACTGGTAAATTTAAAGAACTTTTGACAAAATATTGAAAACTATTTAACAATACACTCAGAACAATATTCTAGATGATTCTAGAAAAGCTTAAATTAAATCTAGAGTATTGCAGAATATTCCAGAATGCCTCATACAGTATAAAACCAGCTTGAAATAGCCACTCAAGTCACTAACCAGATGAAAGGGTGCAAACACACATCAGAACCACTTAAAGCATCTATTATTGCATCTCAAAAGCAGCCAAGTCTGCGGGAGAAATTGCAGAAATTGCTATAACCTTGCAATCAACTGTCTCTCGAGTGCTTAGCGCACATAATGATCCTACTCCTGCTCCAAGAAAGAAAACAAGGGGACGAAAGTAAAAGATTGATGATAGAACTGGCAGGTTAATCAAGAGAGAAGTTGTGAAGCATAGAAATATAACTAGCCAAGAAATTGCAGCCAGTCTAAGCGAACAGCAAGGCGTTAGTCTTGCGTTTTCAACAGTCCGTCGTTGGTTAGTAGAACAAGGCTACAAATCTTGTACACGAAGGTTTAAGCCGCTAATAAGCAAACCCCAAAAATCCAAGAGACTTGAATGGGCTCACTATTACAAAAATTTCACCGTAGAAGACTGGAAGAATGTTCTCTTCTCCGATGAAACGAAAGCTGAGCTAAATTCAAAGGATAAGGTGAGTCACTTTTATTGAACAGCACTGTATGCGTAATAGTATCCTTATTTTACAAGTCAAACTTTAAACGTGTTTCTTTATTTTGATTCTAATAGTTATTTCCGCGAAGTCATCGGTTAGATGGCCCGTTCCTGTTCAGGATATGTTTGATTTCCTAGCAAACATTATAATTATTATAATCAAAGAACATCACTTCAGGAACAAGATCCAGAGCAACAACCAGTATGAATTTCGCTCTACTACGTCAACTGTTAATATCTTGTAATTATTCACAGAATCAACGAGGCACTAGACAATATATTCATTAAGATAAAAATCGAGTTAAATATATCCAAGATGTTTCACATAGTCTGGCATACGGGATTGTTACACAAATTCTCCAAGTATGGAATCTATGGCAGAGGGTTTTTTTTTCTAAAGTATGTAATTTTCCCTAACAGGTAGCTTCAGGAAATTCGTTCATAATGCCTAGTCATCTTCAGACCATGAGATCAATGCCGACGTTCTTAAGTTTTATCTTAACCTAATTCTGCTTTATATTAATCTGCCTCAGAACACCCATCTTTAGTGAATATCTATACAGATGATACGACACAGTTTAAATGCACTTCATTTGACCTACCATGGCGACTCAAATGGCGAAGGAAAGGTTTGTAAATTCCAATACCTCCCAAACCAAACCAAACTAGTGGATCGTTAGCATTCACATATCATAATGAATGGTTTTTGGCTCCTTGCCTTGAAAGGCTACTGGCACTCAACTCACACCAGGCTTCAAGTGGAAATCATATATACGCGCCATCGTAAACGAGGCTGGAAATGTACCTCTTACCTCCGTATATTTACAAGAGCCAAATTATATTAAATATGGTGTATTGCCACCATACATTTTCTGGAGATGTAGACTCCTTCCTTAACATTCGTAATAAAAATGAAATGTGTCTATGAACCACATTTCTACAGACAAAATGTTGCAAGCCTCACGGAACTCTATCACGATTTAGATAGTAAATGTTCTAACGAGTAATATTTAGTTCCAAAATTTCAGAGATTTACCGCTAAGACCAGATATCTCACGTCCACAGATCCTCCCTATTCACTCCGCGTTGCATTAGTAAGAAGGAAGTTCTACTCAGACAACTTCTTCGCAATAATCAGTATTTTGTGGAACACACTTTTGGAGCGGATGATTTCCAGAGCATGAAATCTTATATTCTTCAAATCTAGGTTGAACCGTTATGATTCGAACATATTCTTATAAACTGTATGTATTACCTCCTCCTCTTAGATTAATAAAACAAATCCCATCAGTAAAAATCAACCTTCTGATCATTTCGATAACGTAAAATAGTTAGTTGAACACAAGAATGATCTATGGTGTTTTTGTTAGCTAGGGAAAAGAGTGACATGTTAATTTTAACACCTGAAAAACGAAATGTCTTTCTATCTATCACATGAAAGAACCCTTTTCCTGCTTCTCATAAGCATGGCTGACCCTAACAGGCATGAGAGTGACTCATTGTGCACTCTCAGGTTTATGTTTTAGGGTGACATGAAGTGAAAAGTTTACATAGAATCCATTGCTAGGTCTACTGCTAAGAATCTTGGTTCAATGTGTCGTGCTAGACAATTTTTCCGTCCAGAATCTTTCTTACATATTTATAAGCCTACCATTCGCCCATGCCTTTAATATGGCTGCCACATATGGTTCAGTGCGCCTGCTTTTTATCTAGAGATTCTTGATAAAATCTAAAGAAGAATCAGAAATATGATTGGTCCTGATCTGGCGTCTAAGTTATTTTCTTTCAGCCGTATTTTGCCTGTATCTGTTATATATATTTTTTTCAACTTCATTTTTCGGGCGGAATCTTCGCTAGAAAACTTAGACACTATGAATTTACGCGCTGTATATTAGATTGTCGGTTATTTCTCATCAATTCACAGTTGAATTGGTTTAATAGAACCATATGTTCCATGCTTATTTTCAGCAAAGTCTCTCGTGTAGAACACTCTTTTGGTTCCATGCTTTCCATTCAATATCGATCTTCAAAACATTTAAATTCAATGCCAATCGTTAGCTACTGTCTTCTTGATTACTTATCTATTATTCACGCTCTTTAATAATTCTCCCCCTGTTTACTTATTACTTCACACTCCGTAAGCCCTTGTGTCTTATTATCTTAGCGTGGGGTGATATGATTTAAAAACTATTGAACGGTTCATGGACCTTATTTTCTTTTCAATTTAAATAAAATAAAAAGAATCGAAAGGATTAGTGTTTCAGGTTTGACTACAGTACACGTCGGACATCTCAAAATATCTTTCGATTTGGCCCAGTTTTGGTAATAGTGTTTTAACTAGCCTTACACTTGTACCTCTTTCTTGTAGACGTTGCCCTCGTTTTTTGGGTTTTTTTTCTCTGATTACGGAGCCAAGGTCAGCGCACTGCGAAAAGTATTTTAACATTACTTACACGATAATTTGAAACATATAAATAATCAATAATTGTTTAAGAAAATACTGACTGTATATTTGCTTATTGATGAATAACCAAGTAGTTAGATTTATCGCCTTCCGGCCATGAGACCCATGGTCTATTTGTTAGTGAACATGTTTCTTGATGGTTTCGGGCTGGTGAGTCGATCTCAGCGTGCTGCAGACATGGAAGGGACCTGGAGCCTATATCACGGTTAACCGTGAGAACGAAATCTGATACAGCGAACTTTTCTGGAGCAGTCAATTGTCGTGCTAACACGAAGTCACAAGTCATTGTGACCGAGAGTTTTAGCGTAGTAGATTTGTTCAAACTGTTAATCAAATCAGATTATGTGCTTTTTCTCAGAATTTGTAAATAAAACCTGTTCAGCATAGTATTAGCATAGACTACATGTGGGCAATTTGGGTGTAGAAAAAAATAATTTGCCAGAGCAGAGTTATAGGGATCGGTTAGTCTCCTTTGTAGACGGTTGTGATTGAAAATATTTCACCAGTAATTACGATATAAAATGAAGATTTTTGTAAGAGCATATTCATTTTTGGAGAGCAATATTTATATGTATTATAATTTGGATGAAAGCGTTTAAAATCTTCTGTGACTTGTTAGAAAGTAAGATTGATATTATCTACTTCAGTGTGTAATTGTCCGTTAGAAATAATGTACAGTGTAACCCGGATATAAGAGAGTTGTCGGAACCGGAGAAGAAGTCACTTATATCCGGGTGTATCTT
>OZ010590.1:23290280-23345280 GCA_963932145.1 Acanthosepion lycidas | reverse complement strand
TCTAAACTTAGGTCCGTGGGCTGAACCCGGAAAGAAATGTGTAAACGCCAGAAATCAAAGGTAATAAGCATAATAATAATTAAAAGCTAAACAATAAAAATAGTTTAAAATACGGATAGGAATGTTAATTAACATTAAAGAAATTTAAATTATAAAAAATAGTTAAATAATTATATAATATATTATCTATATTCATTTAACTATTTTTTTATAATAATGAAAAAAGAGATATTTTTAAATTTTGTTTCATTTTACCGCCAGACGAGAGAAAATTATATCTCTCTTCATTTTTCGAAGGCTGAAGGAGGCAAACTTTCTGGTCAATTCTCTGAAAATAACATGTTGCCACAAACAGAAGATTAAAAATATTTTTGTTTCTGTATACATATATGTTCTCTAAAATATACAATAATTTCTCTGAAAAGTAAACTAAGGCATTTAATCGATTTGTCTATGTTTATTTCGTTGTATCCTATATATGATTATGCTTGTAATGTTGAGAGAGACAAAGGTTATCTCCCTTTGAGTAACCCTTTAAAAAAAAGCTAAAAATAGATATATTGGTAGTCACGTGAACTGCCCGAGGGACCGTAAGGCGCGAAAGTCAAACATCCTATTTGGTTCCTGTCAGACAGACTAGAAAGACGCATATATATATATATATATATATATATATATATATATATATATATATATATATATATTCGAGTTCTTTTATATGAAGAATTTTGTGGTTATTTTGAACATTTTTTTTATGTTTTTATTGTATAGCTATTCGCTTTGTTAATGAAACCATTAGCACATTTTTTAGCAAAACCGTAATTTTATAAAGCGGTTTTAGAATTTTGATGCCCTTTTTAACCGCTAAAAACACATATATAGAAAAAATGCATTCAGACAAGGACAACGTATCAACAGAAACCCCAGCCCACCACAATAAAGTAACTCGATGATGATGCTAAGTATCTTCTGGAAAATAGCCAACATTGTTACAATAGCAGCATCAATAAGCAAAGCGTTCTAGTTATCTATGAGTACTATTATTATTCTTCCCCTTGAGTAGATTAATCCCGCATCCCTCTGTTTTGAAAAGGTAATAAAGTTGCCCACGCGCATTTTGTAACAGCTATTCTGTATCTTGTATATGGATGAATTCATAACTTGATTCAGCGCTTGGTACCTTGATTTCGTTAGTAGCTATACCGATTTAGTATTTCTGTACAGATTTCAATAAATCGATTCTTTTTCTCTTTTCGTCGAAGGGTCTCTAAATAACGACAGCACTTTCGAGTACTGGTTGAGTAACTGTAGATATATGTCCGTGGTCTTCTCAGAATTCTTTAATAGATTTATTGATTTCTTCCAACTGTTTAACAACTTTTTGTGGGTTATTTAAAGCCAAACTATTTCGGAATGTTCGAGATTTATTACAGTAGCCTAGGTTTTAAAGCGGCCTCCCATCTAAGCACTGACAATTCTCGACGCTTCTTAACTCTTTTGAATTAACGGGAACTGATTTTGATCGTATACATTCTTCGATAGAACTACGTTTACCATTCATCCATGCCTAGAATATTGCTGCCACACGTGCTCTGGTGTCCCTGTTTTTACCTTAAGCTCCTTGATACTATCCAAAGAAGAATCAGCAATATTGTCAGTCCTGATCTTGCGTCTAGGAATCAGTCATTTTCCCATCGCCGTAAGAACGCCTCTGTGTGTATTTTCTATAAATACTAGCATGGTACTTGTTCGGATGAGCAGTTCGCTATTTGTTCTTTTAAGACCTCCTCCCCCCACAAACAATAAATTGTACATATGGGGACTAGTTAGGATTTTCATATAGACAATGATGTATTATGGTGGATGTAGTAAGAAAGGTAAGAATGTGTTGTTTTGGTGTAAGGAATAGTTTTTGTACGATTGGGTCAGTGTTTGTGGCTAGATAAGTTATTGTTAAGAGAGAAGAAGACCGTCCTTTCCCCAATCCCCACTTCGGCCTTGTACCACATTTCTGTGTATTTAACAGAATAAATATTACTCTTCGCTATTTGTTCTTCTAATCCCACCCCCACACACACAATGGATATGGGGACTAGTGAGGATTTTCATAGTGACAATGAGGTATAACGGTGGAAGTAGTAAGAAAGTTAAGTAAGAATATGTTGTTTTGGTGTTAGGGATATTGTTTGTATATTTGGGTCAGTGTTTGTGGCTTACTAACTTAAACATTTAGACAGAAGACCGTCCTTTTCTTCATTCCCGTTTTGCCACATTACTGTATATAATGAATAAATATAGCTTTTTCGGTATGGTATCAATGCAGTTTCAATTTAAGCGCAGTAGTAGAGTGGAAGGGAGATCAATTTACAGTTTAGCTGGCTAGATGTAAATGTAAATTCTATGCTTATAATTTCTTTTCTTGTATGTCTGGCTTGTGGAACTCCATTCCGGCTCCATGCTTTCCAGCTAACTTTAATCTGCAAAAAGGTAAATGCAATGTTAATCGCTAACTACTGTCCTCCCAATTACTCTTTTCTCTTCCTGCGCATTATTAATATTTCTGCTACTAATTCTTCCACATCAAGTAACCCTTTGTGTCGTAGTGGCTTTACTGCCTTGCATGAGTTGAAACCAATTATAAAAATAACAATAAACAAAACTACTACGTCTCTTTTGCTTCAAATCTTTGGAATGTACCCGACATTCCCTGCCACAAAAGAGATTCTATATTATACAGACTTTCAGCACAAGTTTCATCATCTTACTTATTATAAAACGCAGATTGTGTGTGTGTGTGTGTGTGTGTGTGTGTGTGTCTGTACGTTTATATATTGGATCGGATTTCCTACATTTTTCAACCGATTTCAACAAAACTTCACAGGACTACGTAAAATTACCTTGCGGTGGTTCTGACAGCGCCAAAAATTGGAAAAACACAATTGCTTTTGAACGAAATCATTTTGAAAACACGATTAAGAGGCATCACGAGAATGAAAGGGGGACAACTCATATCGAGTTATACTTATTATAAAACCCAGGTTGTTTGTGTGTGGGTGTGGTCGTTTATATATGGGATCGGATTTCCTACATTTTTCAACCGATTTCAACAAAACTTCACTTTTTTGGGGGGGGAGGTAGCGTTTCTTATTGTCTTGCACACTTTTTTCTTTATTTTTACATTCAGAATGCTTTAAAAATTCCATTTACAAGACAATTGGTTATAATAAAATTCTATTCAATCGATAGACTCATAACGATTGAGAACAATGTTTTTGTTTGAGTTTGGGTTTGACCAATTCGTAAAAAAAAAAAAAAAAAAAATCTAATTAAGACATGCGTGTCTGTCAACCTTATACAATAATCTTTGTCATTTGTATTTTTCAGTCTTTATGATGGTCGATACTTGATCTATCTCTAACTGTTACATCCCCAGGCAACGCTAGCTTTTAATAATGTTTTCCTGTCTCTCAATACTTTCATTAATATCTGAAACATATATTTCGGCACTTCTATTTACGATGAGGATATGTTTCTATTGATTTCCTATTTGTATTTAAACTTCCTCATTGCTTACATATTCTGTCTGTATTAATCGGTAGATCGATATTGCCGTCGCTTCAAGTCAATCTTCATATGTGAAGGATTTTCTAGCATTCACTGCCATCTGTGAGATTGAATGTTGTATGACACTTCAGTGCACTTTCTTTGGTTTTATCGATATTTTCCTATATCTTAATACTTTGCTTAGTTTCTTATTTCTATTTGCCGCCATGTTTCATTTTTTGTCTTTCAGATAATTATGATCTTGTAATTCCGATTTTTCCTTAAGATTAGTAAATTTGAGTGGTGTACTGAGTAAATATCGATAGAAACTGTATTCTCCATGTCCTTGCAACTTAAAATTATTGTAACATAAAACAACTTTTCACCTTTACATCCATCGGCAACCTTGATTTGTAATCATTCACACACATAATCCCTTGGCCTGTTTATGAGTGTTTAATTTCCCGAGTCTTCTTTTTACGTCAGAAAATGGCATGGCATCATCAGTAAATTTTGGTAGAACTACATCTATTTCTCGAGTTATATACTTCATATGTTTGGGCATGGTTCTACACCCCCACGACCATATAAGATTAGATATTATAAAGGAGTTCAGAATACATTTCTTCATTTCTAAAAAAAAATATTTCTTACGTTTTAATACTTTGCTTAGTTTCCGAAAGACGGTATTCACTGTTGCTATGCACCTGAGGTATTAGTTTCCTTCTAGTTCCTATTTTTCTTAAAATTTACTTAATGATCTGAAAACATTCGTTAGAAGAATGACAGTCTATAGTCCATCTGTGTTTAGATAGACCATCATATATTGTCTCATAAGAGATAATATATTCGAAAGAACGTCTGCAAAAATAGTTTAAAAACGTAAGGAAAATAGAAAATCATGCCTTAGATACTATATAAATATTTTAGAAGAATCTGAAATATTAAATTTCCTGGCATGGCATCTCGGTTTCAATAATTTCTCCACGGTAGTAATATAGCTTCCTTTTGCCTTTTCTATAAATATGTTCATGGCAAGTGTTCTAATGAGTTTATTGTATGCCGTGCCTCGATGAATTCGCAGGTATTACTAGATTGACAGTTAGGTCTTACCACTTTACTGTTGAAATTGCTAATTGTATCCTGAATTAAAATTCTAATAAGTTGTTCTCTAAAACGTCCCGTTCTTACGCTTTCAGGCTTTCTTGTCCTCTACAATCTCCAAAAATTTACATGCAATCTCAATCGTTCACTTCTCTCCCCTTGAAGCAAGATCTATTATTTTCCTCTCTTTTTTCAAAAAGTTTTCAGTTTCTTCTACGCTCAGTAAACAATTTCCTCTTTGTGATTTTCTCGCCTAGCTTAGGTTGAAATGTTTAAAAAAATCACGTTTGTTTTCTTCATTTCTAACGATAATTTCCTGTGTCTTACTAATTTACTTAGTGTCTTGAAGACATTTTTCGCTATTTCTATGCGACTTGATCATAATTTTCACTTTTGTTCTTATGTCTATTAAAACATTGTCGTTGCTGCCATGTCTTGAAAATGGTAATCTCAACAACTGTCGGTCCAACCCTTTCACTACTAATTTCAGACATTTTTCTCACCTGGGAGGAAACAGCCCATCATCAGCCCATCATTTACTGGCAAGTTCATGAAAAATTTGGACGAGGATAAAAAAGGACATTGTTTTTCCGCAGAACACGTCATTATAGAGGAAGATAATTATTTTTTTTAAAGTAAGAAAAAAGGAAGAATGATGTTATTTTATAGTAAAACATAACGCGATATTTCCTTTTTAAGCAGGATCACCTCAAGCAAATCATTAAAACCACTGAGCCAAATGGTTTACTCTGTTTGAAAACAATAAAAAAATCATGAGATAAGCTATCTGGCTTGCTTATGTGAATGGATGGCGGATAAGAGTGTACGAGAGATAGCAAAAAGACGAAATTTAATAAGCGCTAAATAGGACAAGAAAATGTAGAGAGCTATGATCTGAAGGGACACGGGAAATAGAATAAGGATATCAATAATAGAGGGTTCATTATTGGCAGCCATATTTAAATTTCTAGGATGAGGACAGAAAATGTAACACCGAAATATGAAAACGCATTAGGATAGCGGAAAAAATGCCTTTCTAAAACTAAGCAGGGTGTTACGATCTATGATGATTTTGTTAGAAGCAAAGAAAATGTTACTGTCATATAGGAAGAAAATGAATAACGACTGACACCGAGGTTTGATTGTGAGACACGAGATTTATGAATATGTTTTCGGCCATGTGTATACAAAGCGGTGTCAGCCTTCTGACTATAGTGATTATTGAGTGATTATTGGGCGATTATTGATATTAAGTGGAATTATCCAGTCGAATTAGTGTGAATTATTATACGTCGATGATTTAGGATTTCATTTAGAATTTAACAGACGGTAAGCCGAACCGCGCTACTAAAAAAGTTATTCACTGAATTGATTAATTATCTTTGGTTGACTTTTACTTCACTTTGTTTGTTACGAATTTTTTTACGGTTGTAATTAAATACTGTTTTATTTTAACATTCGAAGTCTTGAGTTATACTTAATCATTAACGGCCATCGTATGCCAAAAAAAGTTAGTGAATTATAAAATAATTTTGGATCTTCCATATTGCTGGAAAATTTCATCACAGTTGAAGAGAAGACATAGAATAAGACAAACGCGGTTCTCTAGAGAGATACCGAATATACAATGGACTGTAAAATATGAGTAACGTCGAAATTTAAGAGAAAGTGAAATAACAAAGGACACTTATGCGTAACTTAAGAAAGAGACAATTGAATTTTCCAGGTCACATAATGAGGAAAGTGGGCGTTGAGATATCTGAAACTCTCAGAAGATATTGAATGCAAGACAGACAGAGGAAAGCAGCGCATTAACGACCTAACAAGCTTGTGTAAATGGTAGGCAAAACAAATATTAGGAGATGTAGCAGAGAGACACACTTTACTCTTACAAAAGGGAGGACGATATAGAGAACCATAATCACCTACATCTTGAAGCGACACGACACAGAAAAAGAACATATGTATCCTCATTTAGTCAATGTGACGAGAGCCTGGAGTATCTAATACTCAAGAGTCGAATAGAGGGAAAGAGAGACAAGAGAAAACAACGCCCGACATACCTAGCGGCCTCAAAGAAGTGGGGGACAGAAGGTTCTATGGGGGAGGTGGCAGAGGGAAGGAACTTGTTGAGAGCTGCAAGGGATAGAGTGAGGTGGAGAGTCATGATCGCCTAAGTCCTGAAGGGACAAGGCACATAGAAAGTAAAGAAAGATGATTATTATTCATATAATTATCTTTCCACGTGTTAACACTTGGAAATGAAACTGCAGATGATTCCCGTAAATAAATGAATTTAAAATGTAATTAATTACTCATATTTAATTTAATACAATTTAATTACATTTAAAATTGTAATTATTAAAATTTGATTAAGAAAGATGTCGATGAATCGAAGTAAAAAAAAATGCACGAAGTAAAATCTAAAACCTCAGGAAAATTGGCGAGATTTTAGCCAAAAATTAAACTCTTCCTAAGTTTCCTTGTACTCCGTACAGATAAATTCCTTTGTTCAAATATGCAGCGGGTTATGGTAAGTTTTTAGCCACCCTTACTTAGAGAAATTTTGGCAAGTGTAATAACATCTTTTTCGCCAGATAATAACGTGTTATCATCAGCCTACTCTAATCTATGAACGATAGCTGACATATTTTGCAATGAAAGTTCCCTGAAGTAGGGAAATTGGTGCATTTCAAAGAGGGCCTATAATAGAATGCCATTTGTGTGGCAAGTGAAATAGAAAAATTACTAGGTTTTTACAGGTTAATCATCAAACGGTTAATAACATTGTCAAGAAATTTAATGTAGAAGGCCATTGTCGTGTGAAACAACGTTCAGGAAGATCAAGCATCGTGTCTGAGGGGAGGAAAAGGTCGCTGAAGAAGTAAGTCATAATAAACCGTCTTCAGAGCGTCAAAGATGTAGCCATCAGCATGGATATGTCGACATATGCGCTGAGAAATACTCTGAAAGAGCTAGGCTATCAAAGAAGTGTTGCAAGAAATAATCCCTTGATTTCAGAGCTTAACAGAACAGGTGTATAGACTAGGTGAGAGAATTCAAGAGTGAAGATTCTGAATTTTGGCAGTCTGTATTTTGGACAGATGAAAGTTAATTCTGCCAGTATTC
Source organism: Acanthosepion lycidas (assembly GCA_963932145.1). Lineage (NCBI taxonomy): Eukaryota > Metazoa > Mollusca > Cephalopoda > Sepiida > Sepiidae > Acanthosepion > Acanthosepion lycidas. Next base: position 23,337,504 of record OZ010590.1, on the reverse strand, counting down.
GAATTCGGAACAAGTTTTTGTTTAGAGAAATCAGAATGAGGCTTAGAGTGCCGGCAGACATCCGTGAAACATGGAGGGATTTGAGTAATGGTGTAGGGCATTGTCTGGTCTGGAGGTAAATCTGAAGTGATTCTTGTTGGCGAGTGGTTGAATGGTCCAAAATACTGTCACATTTTAGAGAAAGGACTCCTCCCACTATTTGAAAACAATCAGATTGATAAGAATGTCTACCTTTTTAAAGAAAATGGAGCGCCATGTCATACGAGCGAAATAGGAAAGGACTGGGAGGAATAGGAAGGAATCAAGTCACTGCGACGGCTAGCTCAAAGTCATGACATCGATCCAATAGAGCACGTTTGGGAGCACTTTCACCGAAAACTTCGAGAGCGTGTAACCAAAAATCACGTCAGTGGATACCCTTAAAGAAACATTGGTAAAGGGGTGGCAAAATATAGACCAGACGATAGTAGGTAAATTGATCGAATCCATGAAAAATCAGATACAAGCACTGAAATTAGCAAATGGAGGATCTATATACCTGTTCCTAATACTGTTTATTTATGTTGAGTAGGGATTACATAATTAAATTTTAAATATGGATGTAGTTTATTTCTCCTGTGTAAAATCTTTTCTTCGGCCACTCTATACGATAATAGCAGATCTTATATAGTTCCCAACAGTTGCCAATGCAAATGAGATCTTTAAAATAAGACTATTTCAAAATATGCAAAGAAACAGAAAGCAATAATAACTCATGAAAATTTGCATGTGTATCTATTTAAATAGGCCTGTAAATATACCTCACAGTGGTGTAATGCTAAGCAGTCTACTCATTGTAACGACCGTAAACGCATTCAGACTTTTCCTGTGTATGCCACAATTGTGGGCTTGTTTCAAGGAATAACCAAAGTTTAAATATTGTGAGCGACCTGTTTTTCGTTTAATTCACCGAATTTATTTCTATATTTCTAATAGAATCTATCCGTTATACTTTCTTTTTGACTGTAAGAAACTTCCTTCCGTCTTATACATACATCCTTGCGGAAATCAATGCAAAATACAGTGACATTTTGACAAGTATCTATATTAATGAGCAATATGCTATATATATATATATATATATATATATATATATATATATATATATATATATATATGTATGTATGTATGTATGTATGTATGTGTGCGTGTGTTCTGAACAATAAAAATATAAACAAATATTTAAATTTTCAGATAGAGTAATTAATGTATTAGTATTTTTTGTTTTATTTTTTCACTTGTGTTGTGCGCCTAGTTTCGCCAAGAATATCCATCAACAGGGGACAAAAACCTTGCTTGTTAGTAGCAGTGAAGCACAGGAGGGAATGACATTAGTTCAACAAGAACTGTAAAACAGTTCTAGTTGAACTAATGCACTGACTTCTACGGATTTGGACACATAGAGTGGGGCAACATTACCAAGCGATGGCAAATGAGAAGCTTTCTAATTTTGACGTTCATTTGCTTAATGTCAAATATGGTCCAGTTAAGAAGTTGAAACAGTAATGCATCACAGGTACATGCAAGTTCCTTTCTATTTTGTTATTTCAATTCGTTATTCAGTACCCGACACAGACGTATACAGTATTATTAATCTTACCTTCTCCTTCATTTGGGAATGCTATATTACATATTTTCCGCTGATTCCTCTTTATTTATGGGCTTCTCCTTGTTCCAATTACCTAATCTTTGTGACAAAATCTAGATATTGAGCGTGTTTCTGTAATTCTCCTTTACTTGAATTTTACTTTTGACCATTTATCTAATCTGAAATCAATACCTGTCATCACTGAAAAAATACAATATTGCAAAGACCCTTCAACTCATTTTCGTCTTTGGCAAAGAGTTTGAGTTAATCCTTGTAGAGTAGGTGATTAAATACTTCCTCGTTTTTGTTGTATCCCTAGTTATTGTTTAGTTCGTGCGGAAGGGGGATTAAGGACAGACAAAACAGAAGGGGTGACGGGGAGTCTCTTTGAAAGATTCCACGACGGATATTCAGGCGGTTGGATATGGGAGTTCCTTTGGTGCGATTAAGGTTTTCAATAATCCCGAGTGTTTAATGAAATTTACTATCACATTTCCAAAGCCCTAAAGACACAAAAGTGTGGCACATGTTTTACGGTAAGTATCAATTCTGTGGTGAGATTCCAGGAACATTTTGATTATCCATATGAACCTCTCCGATATCCCTTCTATTTCGAGGAAAGAATGTTGTTTTCATCGAGAAAAGAGTAAGTAAAGTTCGTCTGGATACACGGGATAAATTTATATATGCGGGGCAGATATGTTATTTGCATATAATGTTTCGGATCATATGTTTCACCTGTTTCTGGTATGGGATATGTAACACTATCGGTGTGTCATTCTGGACTTCAATGGTATTATTAATTAACATTGATAAAGTTTGCGCAAGGGTTATGTGAATTGATGAAAGGTGATAGAGCCAAACATTATTATTATTATTATTATTATTATTATTATTATTATTATAGTTTTTATTTCCTTTGATGTCTGGCATGTACACCTTTCTTTCCGGGTCCCACTAAGAGACCTAAATCTAGAAATGTCATCATGACACTTTCCAATTTGCCAAAAAAATACATAAATAAAGCCCTTCGTAAAGTGTGTGCTGTACTTATCAGATCAATTTTTTGTATCTCTTTGAGGCATGGGCTTCCAGGAATCCCTACAGTTAGTCTACTGGAATCTTTTCCAACCAATCCTAGGGCTCCAACTACAACAGAGGTTGTTGATCTTACCATGTGCTACATTTTTTAGATTTCGATTTCAATGTCCTTGTTTTTTTTTGGGTTTATTTTGGCAGCTTTTTGAATATCTTAAAATATTCATTGCAGTCTGCAGGGACTGCCTTATCAAAAAGGAGGCACTTTTCTGTATGTGGTATTTAAGAACAATGTCTGGGCGGTTGGCTTTGATTGTTCTGTCATTGTGTGTATTGTGTAGCCCCATAGAATTGTAATAGCTCTTTCTCCATAACCGAGCCTGGGTGGTATTCATACCAGTTTCTTTCAGTTTCCTTCCCGTAGAAGTTAATGCTACTACTACACTATTTAAAACTTTATTTCGTTTAATTAATTATTTTTAGTAGTAAGTTCCTATGATTATCGTTCACGTGTTTTTTCACTCTACCGATTACAATTGTGTTAATTCTGAACCTTTCATGTTTATACTTTATTTATCTTTATTTCTCTCTCGCTTTCATTCGAACTGCATTAATTTTTCTTGATTTCATTTATTTATTGTCTTTACTCCTTCTTAACTGCATACTAGATGATTCAATATCGTCATTTTTAGTTTTCGAAATTTTCTTTCGTCAGTAAAATATATTTTAAGAAAATAACATCGCTCAGTATGTCTTTCGTTATATCTCCTTCTCGCCTTAAGTATTTCTCGTTTTTTTTAATTTCCATGCTTAATTAGTTAGCCAATTACCATAGCTAAATACTGTCACAAGTTTTATGAATTTCAACAGAAAATAATTAGGTATTTGTCCATAGATTTATTCAATCACATATGTGCCTATTTTTTTCAAATATATTTTGCTATCTTTAATGTAGTTCAATGATTCTATTCTTCGAGACCTTGGTATATTGGTGATGAACTGTTCTAGTGTTTTTACTAGCTTCCAGACAATATAAGCTCTTCTCCTTAAGAGAAATCAATAAATATTGAAATTAAAGGTATCCCGAAGAGGCAACGACAGTTAGTATGGTTGATGTAGTAGGATATGCTGGTCAGAATTTACAAATGTCTGTAAACAGATGTGAGTTCTGGCATTCATTTAATGATAAACTAAGACATTCTGTTCGCTGATTTCGGACGATTTCAATCGATTGCTGCCGTTAATCAATCTAAATTGAACAGTAATTATTTTGAATTCAACGTCTGCCATTCCAGAAAGAGCTTCTTTTGCACCATGCACCTCAACTCCAACCCTAACCTTAGTTTAGATGTGGCAAAAGATTGAAATTATGGGGTATCAAATCAATACTACCATATAAACAGCTTGACCATCTTCAGATACGAATCATATTTAGAGGCTTTAAAATTGGATCGTCTTCTTCTGAAAACATTTAGGCATCATAGAGAACTATTTTACTTTCCATCAGATGGCTGATCTTGATCTCACGGAGAGAATCTTATTTGCCACACGATTTCCACTGATACGACGTAGAATTATTATACAGCATCAATTGCTAGGTCTCTTCTTGTCAGAATACTTATTGCTCGTTAATGAAACTAGCATATAACTCTTCATTGAATAGTGCTGCCAGATCGAGTCTGGTGCTCCTGCTACATATTTCGAGATTGCAGACAAAATTCAAAGAAGTTTTTTCAGCTATGACCTGGCATCTGGATTTCAATCAGTCTTCCACTACCGTGACGTGGCGCCTCTACGTCTTTTCTATAAATATTTTAATGAGAATTGAAATGAAGAAAAGGAACAATAGATAGAATTGAAGTATATATATAAACTGAATATGATATATATATATATATATATATATATATATATATATATATATATATATATATATATATATATATATATATATATATATATATATATATATATTCTCAAGATGATAGAGTGCAGGTGGAACTCAATGTCCAAGCCAGAGTAAGAATATAATATAAAAGGCTCAAACATTAATATTGCATGGTTATAATTTATTACATTCGAATCGTAATCAGGATCCAAATCATCAGACCTACAATTTTAAAAAGAAATCCGATATGTATGTAAGATATATATATATATATATATATATATATATATATATATATATATATATATATATATATATATATATATATATATTCTCAAGATGATAGAGTGCAGGTGGAACTCAATGTCCAAGACAGAGTAAGAATATAATATAAAAGGCTCAAACACTAATATTCCATGGTTATAATTTATTACATTCGAATCGTAATCAGGATCCAAATCATCAGACCTACAATTTTAAAAAGAAATACGATATGTATGTATATATATATATATATATATATATATATATATATATATATATATATATATATATATATATATAATATATTTATATATATATATATTATATATATATATATATATTATATATATATATATATATATATATATATATATATATATATTATATATATATATATATATATATATATATATATATATATATATATATATATATATAATTTATATAGTATAATATAATATATGATAAAAATATAATTTTAATGTATCCTACAATTATAAAATTATAAATTCAAATGTGAACAGACTGGTCAACAAAACGTGGCGATAATGGGTTTTGAGTTTAAACGCAATCTTTAAGCTATATATATATATATATATATATATATATATATATATATATATATATATATATCAATTGTGTATGTGTGTGTGAAATATTGGGAGATATAATATTTAAAATTGTTCTATTCTGATAAGTGAAAATATTTTCTCTTTTTAATAAAAGAAAGTATTTAATTTTTATAGAACAATCATGTGGGAGAGGGGCTGAAAATTTGTCGGACTTAACAAATATCCCTTCAAACACTGAATTCTGATGTTTGGTTATGGTATTGAGAAGTGGGCTGAGTTGATATATTTGCACCTATATTCATCTATAAGAAGGGAGAAAAATATACTGATATGGGGTGATTTTTTGAAGTCTTCTTGTTTTGCAACTCTTACTACACATTGAGGTAGATCGAACTTATCTGCATTTGCTCTCGTTTCACAGCTGATTCAATCAGCATGAAAGAAAAGGAAAGTTTTTACTTCGTATTTTCCATAAGCTTTCCCGGCAGTAGCTGATAATTTTCTTTCAGATATTCGATGAAATAAATTTACTTATATAAGAATATTTCTTACAGAAGAGTAATTATTTGCCCCCCACCCTCTCTCTCTCCTTCTCTTTCTCTCTCTCTCTCTCTCTCTCTATCTCTCTCTCTCTATTTTCTTATTCTGCATTTATGCCAGATTCGATAAACGCGCCGATACATATTCACGTCGATAATTTCTTGCATTCGGGAAAATTTCAAATCGTGTTTAATCTCCGCGAAGTTAGTTTAGTTTCGGCAATATTCGTAAGCCTTAAGAGATTTAAAATGTTCAATTTAAACCCAGTTTAAAATAAGAACTATCCGTTCGATGGAATATATTTTAATATAAAAATCTGAAAGAAAGTGGAATACAGATTTCTACTTGAACTCTTGCACAGATTGATTGTTATCTTTAACGTTAAAGGTATTGAGGTTTGAAATATTTTATCCGTTGAGTCAAAGTCAAGGTACACTATTACAAAAATGAAATAAGGGGTTATTTACTCTATGTACATGTAAAATCTTCTTCTCCTCTGTTTTGTTAATATTAGGTTGGTGCAAAAATAATGACGTAATATTGTCGTTTTTGACGTATTTTTTAAGGTCAAAAAATGACATTATTACGTCATTATTTTTGCACCAACCTAATAAGATGAAAGCCTAAAGGCACAATTGCTGAAATGTGATAAGAAAGAAGATTCCAATAATCCGCATATAAATGAATTAAATAATAATTCTTCACCCCAGAAATTCAGAAAAATTAAAGATACTTTATAAGATTCTTCTTGACAAAACTAAATCTCACGATTTCAGATTTTATTTAATTGTTTAATATTACAATCCAATGGAATTTGGTGAAATTTAAAGTATACGCAGCAGTTCCTGCATTATTGAAACCTTGATTTTTTGGACATCGATTATCCAAACGTCGATGGTAATATTTCATGATTGACGAGGCAGGTCGTTCTGTGGTTTTACTTTTGAATATGAATCTCTAATTGTGAAACTTCCTGATTTTCCGTTCTGGAAATGAAATGACCTCGAGTTCGAATAATGAATCAAACACACATAATATATTTTCTGCCGGGCAGCTAGCAATAGACAAAATTTGATCTATCTATCTATCTATCTATCTATCTATCTATCTATCTATCTATCTATCTATATATATATATATATATATATATATATATATATATATATATATATATATATATATATATCTTTCTTTCTTTCCAGTGGCTTTTCCCTTTTTATTATAGGTTCCTTTGTCTCTTTTTGGATTAAAAAAAAATTATTTTTTCCTTCCTTCCTTCCTTCCTTCCTTCCTTCCTTCCTTCCAGTGACGTCTTTCTTCCCTTCTTTCTTTCCTTCTTTCTTTCTTTCTTTATTTATTTCTCCCCGTAGCTTTTTTCGTGCTTCCATTTCATAGGCTTCATTCTTTCTTTCTTTCTTTCTTTCTTTCTTTCTTTCTTCCTTTCTTTCTTTCTCTCTTTCTTTCTTTCTTTCTATTTACCTTGTGTCTTTCTTTCTTTATTTATTTTTTACTTTCATTCTTTTTTTCTTCAAGTGGCTTTTTTTCGTTCTTTCCTCGTATAGGCTTTTTCTTTCTTTCTTTCTTTCTTTCTTTCTTTCTTTCTTTCTTTCTTTCTTTCTTTCTTTCTTTCTAGTGTCTTTGTTCGTTCCTTCTTCTTATAGGTTCTTATCTTTCTGGATAAAAAAATATTCCCTTCCTTCCTTCCTTCCTTCCTTCCTTCCTTCCTTCCTTCCTTCCTTCTATCTTGCTTTTGCTTTGTTCTTTTACAGAAAATCTTCATCTACAGAATTTTCTCCTTGCATTATATATTCTTCGCCTATCTTTTTTCTTTACACTTACATCACTCAACAATTCTTCCTTTGTCTATTGTCCATAAATTTTTATCATAGTTCATTCTCTATTTTCTTTCTATTTTTCCCCAATTTTAATAATATTATCTGTGTTTATTTTTCTCTCTTTCTGTTTCCCTGCATTTCTCGTATGTACAGTTGACTTCTTCAGCTAATTTAGATTCCTTTCTTATTCATTTGTTGCTTTTCGTTTTAATTTTATTTCGCCAATATCATATATAACCTGTTTCATTTTCTTTTTGCCTTTTTTTCATTCGCTATATCATCCATTAGTTTTTTGCTCTGCAATCTCCATTTATTTATGTCAATAATGACCGGAGAAAAATTTTCCTTATGAATTTAGTATATATATATTTTTTTCAGCATTAAGATTTCGCTTCCGTTAATATCTTTGATGTTTCCCAGCAACCTCCAACAAACCTATACACCTATTTTTGCTTTTAATTTTTTTTTCACAAGTTCAGCTTCTTATTTTGTAGTAATATCGGGGTCTCCATATATACCACTTGTGCCTTTATTGTTATATATTGTTAAACCGAATCTATGATGGAAACATTATTGCGTCTTGCTAAAGTTAACAATCCATAAGATTTCACACTTCACTGACACTATATTATATACTCACAAAATCAGTATAAATCAAATCTTGTGAGACAAAACGCATATACATACATATATATATATATATATATATATATATATATATATATATATATGTGTGTGTGTGTGTGTGTGTGTGTGTGTGTGTGTGTTTGTGTGTGTATTTAAGTATATATATGTATGTATGCATGTATGTATCTCTCCATCTCTCTCGCTGTATATATATATATATATATATATATATATATATATATATATATATATATATATATATATATATATATATATATATATATGCGTGTGTGTGTGTATGTGTGTGCATGTATCGTATAAAATCAAATATTGTAGAAGATTTTAAGATCAGGTATTTACGAAAAATAATGATCATGCAGTACACGACTAATTATTTTAAATATCTTAAAAATAAAGAATTTGCCTTGACCAGTCGCACTATACGCAGATAAAAACAAAACAAAAAAAGTGATGCCCAAAATTTCAGCTGGTACAATATACATGAAGTTGGCTTATTCACAATATATGGTATACATACGCGCATATATATTCATAATATATATATATATATATATATATATATATATATATATATATATATATATATATATATATATATGCATACACATATATATATATATATGCATACACACACACACACATATATATATATATATATGCATAGACACATATATATATATACATATATATATATATATATATATACATACATATATATACATATATATATATATATATATATATATATATATATATATATATATATATATATATATATATATATATATATTCTACAAATTTCCAGAGAGACCATTGAAAGTAGAAGACAAAGCCCTGAACTATGTATAGTCTTTCACCTATCTTACATTGGGACTTTAGATGATGAAATCAAGTATCGGATTATTAAGGCTACCAGTGCTTTCGGCAACCTTCGCCATCACTTGTATAATGAGCGCGGTATTCGACGGAATAAGAAAATTCGGGTTTACAGAACTGTTGTACTTGCCATACTTTTGTATGGCTCAGATTCGTGGACTCCATACACGTACTATATACGCCAGCTGCATGTTTCCATGAAAGCTGTCTGTGTGCCATCGGTGGAGTTAACCTTCCAGATCGGACGTCTAACGTAGGCCTGTTTAACAGGTGCAATATTGGTGGAATTGAGACTTTTCTCGTTCAGTCTCATTTACGGTGGACTGATCATGTCTTGAGAATGACTTATGGCAGTATACCCAAGATCCTAATGTACAGTCAGTTAGATGAGGGCTGCAGGAATGTATGACATCCATGGCTAAGATACAAAGACAAGCTGAAGAGCAACTTGTCAGCTGTCAATGTACCCCGTAACACACTCGAGCGATTAGCCTTGGAGCGGATAGAATGGAGATCAACTTGTTTTAGTAGCCTCAGCAGTTTTCAATCAGTTTGTCTGAATTGTCTTCAAGAAGCGGGAGCATGAGGTCAGTCAATCTAACAGGGAACTCATCCCAAAATGTTTACTCTTGCTTCATACCCGACCTCCTTTGGAAATCACTAGTGGGTTTAAAGTGCCACTAAAGATTTTCACAGATAATTAACTGAATCAATTCAATAATAAGTATGTGCGTGTTGCAGAAGGAGTCATACAAGCCCAAGCCAAGACACTGCCTCCACCTTGCGTCATACATAATCTTATATATTTTGCATCATTCGTAGATGAACACTTTCTCCACAGATTTACCTATTCATCACTTTGTTGCAGATTATTCATGGTCTCAATAGTACTTAAAACTTTCATCCAGAACTCTTGTCAGTCATCTCTGTACTTCCTTTCAAATTCCAAGCTGGCCTTCCGATTCTCATTGCTGATTAGTGGTTGGTATCATTCTGCTCTTAAAGTCTTCGTCCACCGGTTTCCACTGGACGGTGGTCGTTTTTGGTTTTATCACTGAGTGTTCCTTTGGGGACTTTTTCACGCAGATTTCACTATGTTTCTGTTGTCAACTGCTGTCTTATTTGACCGACCTGTTCAATGTCTCTTGCTCAGTACACCAGTAGTTTCTTTCTTTTTAAGTACATTCCAAAGAGTGGTCGCTATGACCAATGTTTGTCCAATGGATCTGATCGATTTTTCCGGTTCAAAATGCCTTGCTTTTCTCCGATAGACGTTTTTCTTGTCTTCATGTTGGTTCAACCTTTTTAAAAGGAAATGCAGTTTTTACTGGTGAAGTGTAAAACCAAAATTAGTTATTCAGAAGTATTTAATGTTTCCATAATTACTCTAAAAGGCAACACCTGGTCAACAAGAACCGATTGTTAGTGACGTTTATGAATAGTATTACTCACTTAACAATTGGGTACGTAAAACAAAAGCTGGCAAGTTTTAAGCTGTTTAAATACCAGGAAATAAGAATTGAAATTCGTGTTGTGTCCCTATCTGTATTATATGTTAGTTTATATGCTTTATAATAAAAATTATGTTGAGCTCACTTTAATAGATAAGTTTTGATATTTTATATTCATTGGATCTATTTGGATTACTTTTACACACACACACACACACACACATATATATATATATATATATATATATATATATATATATTTATATTTATATATATGTATGTGTGTGTGTATGTGGGTTTGTGTTATGTGTGTGTGTGTTCCATATTTGATTTGTAACTAATTATGTACGGATAAATATATGTATAATATGAAGTGGTGATGAAAAGTTATATGACTGTTTACTTCGCAATTACATCATTCCAGAGAACCAGATATCGGCACCCCTCACCCCCACTCACACACACACCCATTCACAAGCACACACACATGCACACACACGCACACACACGCATACATACATACATATATATATATATATATATATATATATATATATATATATATATATATATATATATATATATATATATATATATTCTAAGAAATATATAACGCTTCGAAATGAGGGCTCCGAGCTGAGTTCTAATTCCATTCACTTACGTGCTAATACACTTTGGAAAGTTGTAAATCCTCCTCTTCTTCTTCCAGGGTAATTAGCAGGACAGACTGGGTTCTATAGTCTTGGATGACAACTGGTCTACGGAAGATTCTTTGGTACGTAGTGCACAAGGTCGGTGTATTCAGCCGTTCAAAAAGTGTGGCTGTTTCTTTACAAAGCCTTCACCACTATAACCAAATCATATGTGCTAGTGTCAGGCTGACGCTTCCTAGGAACCGAGTTGCTGACACTCATACGTCGAATACGACAGGATAATCCACCATATATATATATATATATATATATATATATATATATATATATATATATATAGTTAAGTTATAAGGAACTTGGTAAACCGAATTGGTAAATCCAAAGAGGATGAAATCCTGAGAGCTCAATGTGAGGACAGAGCTAATATGTAATGAAAAACAAACCACTTTAAGGTACCATTACGATAATTTATTTCACCCAGAATCCTTTTTTAAGGATTCAGGATCATCAGGTAAAACTTCCAACAACGAATTGAGAGCCTTAAAGTAGTTTGTTTTTCATTACATACATATATATATATATATATATATATATATGGAGGGAGACAGAGATGGGGGAGAGAGATTGGTAGGTAGAAAATCAATATTTATGAGTTCAATGTTCATAGTTACTGTCGGGAATTACCTATATTTATTACTCATTTTCATATGAATATTTATTTACTTTGCATCCATGGAGATCTTGCTACGAAAGATCACCATTAATAAAAGATATGTTGATTAGGCACATGAGATCAACGACATATATTCAGTTTTTGATTTATGTTTACTTTTTTTTCTTGTTGTTTCAAATCGTCTGTCGTTACTCTTATATGATGTCTGAAATGACAGAACATGCTGATATAATTGACAACTAAATACGTCTTGAAAAATGTATTTCACATCTAAAGCGCATAACTCATTAAATGTTAATTCTCTCATTAAAAGTTTTAGTTGAAAGTGATTTAATATAATGACTGAAATAATCGAAGATTTGTTGAAATGGAATTTATTCGAACTGAAGTAGGAGGGATAATTTGAATTTCAGAACCTTTTGAATAGATATTTCAAACGAAGCCACCAATGTGAGTCACCATTCACTTCGTTATGGAGCAAATTGAAGAAGTCGCTGATATTCAATACCTTCAAATTTGACATTCTGAACGACTGAAGATGTCTACGAGTCAAGCAAGAAAATAAATTCTACTGAAAATCTCTAATCAGTCTGCTTGGTTACCAGTTTTTCAACTATCATTTAGACATCTACCAATAAATTCCTATTTACAATTTTAGCATCTATTGGTGCTGTCATGTATAGCGACTCGGAAAGAAAACTCAGAGAGCCGATTTCGAATTTAAGTCGGCTCTTTTTTCGTACGGTTCTTTGTTCATTCGATATTTAGTCCGCTGGACACTTTGTTCAACATTCTGGACATTCGTCATTCTGTCTTTCGATACTTTGTCCATACGTCATTTGCCATTCGATACTTAGTCCATTTGTCATTTGTCTTTCGAGATTCAGTCCATTTGTCTTTCGAGAGTTTGTACATTCGTCATTTGTCTTTCGACACTTTGTCCATTCGTCATTTGACTTTCGACACTTTGTCCATTTGTCATTTGTCATCCGATAATTAGTCCATTTGTCATTTATCTTTCGAGACTAAGTCCATTTTTCATTTATCATTCGAGACTTAGTCCATTAGTCATTTGTCTTTTGAGATTCAGCCCCTTTGTCATTTGTCTTTCGATATTTTGTCCACTCGTCATTTGTCTTCGAGACGTTGTCCATTCGTTATTTGTCTTTCGAGACTTTGTCCACTCGTCATTTGTCTTCGAGACTAAGTTCATTTGTCATTTGTCTTCGAGACTAAGTTCATTTGTCATTTTTCTTTCGAGACTTTGTCCATTCGTCATTCTCTCTTTCCACCCTTTTTTCTCCGTCACCCTGTGCTACTACCTATCACAATGAATTATATTACAGGATATATTAAAAATATTTGCAGACATAGACCTCCATATAAGCAGTGGGAAAGAGAGAATGGAAAAGACGAAAGGAAGTGTGTCCTTGTATTTATTAACCTATTGAATAAGTGATGAGGTTTAAATCAACTTAAACGAACTCCAACTGAAGGTAGTGAAGGTAAACGAGCCGAAAAAAACTAAACATCATTTCTAAAGAGACAGAACGGAGGATTGTCAGGAAAAAAAACAACGAAACATGCAAATTACAAATTGGCGATGAAAAAATCAATCTACTACAGAGATTAAAATATCTGGGTGTTGTTTAAATAGAAGAAAGAAAGTGTGACAGAAAAATCCGAAGACATAATGGGATAAAGAAATAACGTTTTCCTATAGCCTTAGGAGGGAAATTGGGTAGACAGAGACCTTGGAGAGCCGTCGATGCTTGTGCTAGCCCCAAATCACAAGTCATTGTCACCGAGTGTTTGAGCGTGTTGGCCTTATTCAGACTGTTGATCACGCGAGATAATAGGTTCTCTCCCGGAAGCTAAGGTCCGCTCAGCAGAGTTCTAGTATCAACCACTGGTGGTCTTTGTGAATGGTGAACAAACACAAATGTGTCTGAGCAGGCGTCTACAACGAGGATTAGTTAGCCACCCTAGTACAGTGGCATCCCTTATGTATTGACATATAAATGGGCCTCAAGTAATTATTGGCGTATAAAGTTAACAGAAAACGTTACTTATTTGATCGCCATATTTGACAAAGCTGAGGAAAAGAAGCAATTAAAATAAATGAAAATTTTCATGAATAAAAAAATATTCATATTAATCAAAATATTTTTTTAAAAATGAGTTTAATCTAGAAAACACTTTAGTAAATACTTGTTCCTTCGGTAAAACCAAATTATGAAACCTCTGACTAAATATTGTTTTAAATTAAAATATTTATTATTCCTTTACATACTGTGTACAAAAAAATATGCTCACGTTTTAGATTTCCTTGAATACCTTGATTTTTCTTCTTTTCTCAGATCTAACACATTATAAAACCTCTTAGAGAATATTCTACTAAATTAAAATATTTATTACTCTCAAACATACGGTGTCCACAAACAATGTACTCACTTTTTTTATTTCCGAAAATACCTTGAATTTTCTTCTTTTCTCAGATCTATCATATTATGAAACCTCTGACTGAATATTGTTTTAAATCAAAATATTTTAATACTCCTATATTTTGGGTGTCCAAAAACAATGTACTCATTTTTCAATTTCTGAGAATACCTTGATATTTCTTCTTTTCTCAGATCTACCAAATAATGAAACATCTGACTGAATATTGTTTTTAATTAGAATATTTCTTACACCTATAGATAGTGAGTCCAAAAACAATGTACTCATTTTTCAGTTTATACCTTGAGTTTCTTTCCTTTTTACAGATCTTTGAGTTAATTTAATATTTGATTATGAATCTGCACGTCACTGCATTTATTGACAATTTCAAAGAGAGTACTTCTTTCTGAGAAACCGTAGAGTAACAAATTTTATCTGCATCATTACTGTGTATTTGATATAGCTGTATGTAAATTACGTTGAAAATGCTTCAAAAAATTGAAAAATGAAATTGATCGAAAAGTTTCTCTATCGTAAAATATAGGAATACTATTCCTGATCATACCTAGAGAAGATTAAAGTATTTGATGAATAACATTATAAACTAGGAAAAGTTTCTTTATAAATTTATACCGGAGTTATTGTATTTTATATTCAAACTGCGATACTGTAATAAAAAGGTTGATATCTCTTTTCGCTTGAATTCAAAGAAGTATGTATAAAATTTATTATTACTGTATAATGGGAGAGACTTATGGAAGAATGATTTATTCTTCCATTTACGTTTCTCCCATTATGGAAATTATTTTATCCATCATTTAACGACACCGTAACTGACGGACGGAACTCAAAAACTGAATGAAAAAAAGAGACTTTTATAACACGACCAATTACAGAATTATCTACATACATATTTACACGTCTCGCACGTAGGAAAATTATAATATATATGCAACAACAAACAGTGTGAAAAATGTGGAATATTACTTGTAATATTTCACGAAGAATTATACTATTTTTTTTTTTTTACTATAAGACCTATATTTTTCTCACCACCTCTTCTTCTCTCCCACTTTAATAATAAATCTGTATTTATTCGTAGTTCCTCGTTTCTTCCTGGGTTGTTTGTCACTTTTCGAATTTTGTTAATATTCGGTTTAGGTCGACAATGATTCTTATGATGATGTGTTGGCCTATTATGCGATTTTGCTTGTTTAAACACACACACACACACACACACACACACATATATATATATATATATATATATATATATATATATATATAATTTTGAAATGTATTATCAGCAGTAAATTTTTGAAGAAAAAATTATTACCAGCAATACATAATTACCAGCACTACATTTTTTAAGAAATAAATATTACCAACAATAAAAATTTTGTCGGCATAAAATAACCCATTGAGGTTAATACGTCATAAAACAAAACCAACCAAACCAAATCATGCTTTCCTTCAAAGCTGCCTTCAAGCATAAAACGCTTTGCCCTCAATGTACACACTTATATTGATAGAGGTTCCATCCGTTATATTGACCACTTTTGAAAAGAAAACATTCATTAAAAATTTAATATTTCTTTATGATATATATATATATATATATATATATATATATATATATATATATATATATATATATATATAGGTGTTTATCAGGTTTTATTATGGAAACGGACATATTGCAATATAATTTTTAATTATAAGTAAATTAAAAATATAGAGGCCTTCTTCCTATGTCTGTTCCTCACAATTTGATGAAATAAATTATTATTTTATTAGGTTACGCGTTACTATGGGTTCCTAAGCGTACTATAATAATTCTTTACCATTCAATAATCAATAATTTTCCACTCTTTCGAAGTTAACCTTAAGTGCAGCACTTTTTATAGCTTCAATGGGCTCCTTTCTAGAGGATTACTTTACATTCTCAGATACATCTTTTTGAATGAGAAATCTTTTTTTTTCTGCGCAATTAATATCTGAAAAATGGCTGGTGCTATTTCGGTCAGTATTGGTGTCTATGAAACCACTTTTATCAAGTTGGCAAACAGTTCTGCCTTGCGGAATATGAATGAGGTGTTCGTTCCATTATACATAATGACTGCAAGTGTTTTTGTTTTTAAAACTATATGAAAGACGCAGCATATTTACGTACTTGGAAACGTGTTTCCATCAGGTGTTTCTAACATGCCATTGCATGCAAAGCTAAATATTACGTCTGGTAAAACAGTTTCTTTGTACATCTTCGCCGAAGTATACATAGTATTATGAAAGGTGTTTTCATCAGGTGTTTCCAACATATATTTGCATACAACGCTAAGTATTACATTTGGAAAAACGGTTTCCTGTACATCTTCGCTAAAAATACACATTGTATTTGAAAAAAATCTATGTGTTTTCTGTCAGCTGAAATTTCAATCCCTAAGTCATTCTCATTAGAATAAACTAACGATATAATATATTAGGTTGGTGCAAAAATAATGACGTAATAATGTCGTTTTTTGACGTTACAAATATGTCAAAAAACGACATTATTACGTCATTATATTTGCACCAAACTAATAAGAATGTCGAAGCTCAGGTTGTTACTTTAGATATTTCGAAAGCATTTCACATGGTTTCGCCTGATGGTCTTCGTCACAATTTGAGGGTTTTGATGTTTCTGTTCTTTTCTTTGACTTAATTCAATATTATTTATCATTAATGAGAGTCATATTGAACTGCCACTTCTCTAGATTGCTTTGCTATAATGCGGGACACATTATTTCCCACTTTTTAACCAGTGAACTTCCTAATGTTATCAGTTCCTTATACTGAAGACAAAATCATTTACCCCTGTCTTAAGTAAGTCTAAGAGGGTCAATAACATCAAAATGACAACTGATCCCGAAAATGACCAACAATCTTGTGTCAGCTATGACAATAATTGGTTTGACATATGTAACGCAGTTAAAAAAAAATGATCTCTAATGATCAATAAATAGCATTTTTACTTTCCATCAATATGGCTAATAGGGAGGTACCTCACTTCACGTTCTTGGCTTCACGTTTCCACTGGCTAGAGGCAAAATACTTGTAGTGAATCTAATTATAGGTCGGCTTCTTGGAAAGTGAATTCCATTTGTCGCACCAGACAATTTTATTCTCGCCAGAATATGTCTTGCACATTTATAAGCTCACCATTCTTCCGTGCATCGAAACTTGCTGCCACATTTGGTTTGCTGCTTTTCCTATGTATCTAGATATTAATATCAAATTCAGACCTTACCTGGCATCAGTTTTTTTTCCGACCACCGTATCATTGCATATCTGTGCATTTTCTCTAAATATATTAATGCTAATTGTTCTGGTGCGCTTTCCTCGTTGGTACCTCGACGTCATTAATTTACGCAGAGTACTAGATTGGCAGTTAGGTCTCACAATTTCAGACTTAAAATTTCTTGTGTTAAGCACTAGTTCTATGCTAATAGTTTCACACTTGTGAAACTCTTTTCCAGATTCCTGCATTTCACCCAACTTTTTAATATTTTTGAAAATCAATGTCAATCGACATTTTTCTGTCTATGTTTATTTCTGTTCTGTATTACCCTCGATGTTTCGGACTTCCTAATGTCTTTACAGACTTGATTTGGATGGAAATATTAAAAACAAAAAGAGACAAAATGTACACGAGTAATGGAAAAAGGATACGAAATTCCGAATATGTTACCGAATAGGATGGTATATATTTAAAGAAGAAAGCAAGGTACACTGTCGGAAGCATTCTTTCTTTTTCTTCTATTTGTCGTGTCCCTTGATAGTGATCATGACTCTCCACAGTTTCCTCTCATTTATAGCTCTTAAAAATCTCTTTTGTTATCTCTCCTATACCTTGTGGCATTATCCATTTACACATTCTTATTAGGTAGGTTATGTTCTCTTCCCCTCTGATCCCTAACCCTGCCTTCAATATGTTTCTTTAGTATCACGTATTCCCAGCCCTTTTTTTCTCAATAAACTCAACATCAAGAAAGCATTTCTAGTGATTATAACTGTCATTTTTGTTATCATTGTGTCTAGAAATTCTTCATTACTCACCTGTTCGGTCCATGGAAATATCAGCATCTTTCTAATAATAATAATAATAATAATAATAATAATAATAATAATAATAATAATAATAATGACAATAATAATAACAACAATAACAAAAATAATAAAAATAATAATAATAATAAATAACAATAATAATAATAATATAATGATAATAATAATGATAATAATAATGATAATAATAATATTATAATAATAAAAATAATAATAATAATAAACAACAACAACAATAATAATAATAAATAACAATAATAAAAATAATAAATACATTACATGGATGATATCAAACTCTTTGCCAAAGACGACAATGAGTTGAAAGGCCTCCTCAATATTGTAAAATACTTCAGTGACGACATAGGTATGGACTTCGGATTAAATAAATGTGCAAAAGTAACATTCAAGAAAGGTAGAATTACAGAAACACCCTTAATAGATTTAGATTTTGAGACAAAGATTAGCGAACTGAAGCATGATGAAGCTCATAAGTACCTAGGATTTAGCGAAGGAGATAGCATACAACACCCCCAAATGAAGGAAAAAATAAGAAAAGAGTACTACAGGCGTGTACGTCTGGTACTAAATACTGAGCTAAACTAAAAAAAAAAAAACAGAATAACAGCCATAAATACACTGGCTGTTCGGGTGGTGCAATACAGCTTTAATGTCCTTGCATGGACAATAGCTGAAAAACCGCTTCATGGCCAATACTCTGTCCGTACCAAACAAGCTGATCTAGACAAAATCCGTACCCATCAGTGGCTACGTAGTGCAGAGTTGAAACCTGAAACTGAAGGTTTCATCCTTGCTGCACAAGACCAATGCTTGCTAACTAAGACTTATCAAGCACATGTACTAAAATATTGTGTCAGCCCAAAATGCAGATTCTGTGATAAATATCCAGAAACGTTTGATCATCTTGTGTCAGGTTGCACGAAATCTGCACCCACTGAATATAAAACCCGGCATGACAGAATGGTCTAATATCGGCACTGGAACATCTGCAACTTCTACGGGAAGGAAACTGAAAGAAAATGGTATGAACACCACCCAGACCCGGTTACGGAGATAGGACCTGTTACAATTCTATGGGACTACACAATACACACTGACAGAACAATCAAAGCCAACCGACCAGATATTGTTATTAAAGACCACAAACAAAAACGGTGCCTTCTTATTGATATGGCAGTTCCTGCTGACTGCAATGTATCTTTGAAGATATTCAAAAAGCTATCAAAATACAAGAATCTTGAAATAGAAATCTCGAAAATGTGGCATATGGGAACATTAAGAATCCCTGTTGTAGTTGGAGCCCTCGGATTGGTTGTAAAATATTGCAGTAGACTAATTGAAGGGATTTCTGGAAGTACATGCCTCAAAGAGATGCAAAAAATTGTTCTGAGAATTACAGCCCACACTTTACGAAGGGCGGGCTTTATCTATGTAATTGTTTTTTTCTTTTTTTTTTTTTTGTCAGTGGAAAGTGTCATGATGCCATTTCTAACCTTAGGTCTCTGGGCGGGACCCGGAAAGAAATGTGTAAACGCCAGAAATCAAAGGAAATAATAATAATAATGATAATAATAATCTCGAAAATGTGGCATATGGGAACATCAACAATCCCTGTTGTAGTTTGAGCCCTCGGGTTGATTGGAAAATATTGCAGTAGACTAATTGAAGGGATTCCTGGAAATCCATGCCTCAAGGAGATACAAAAAATTGTTCTGACAATTACAGCCCACACTTTACGAAGGTTTTTTTGTTTTTTTTTTTGTCAGTAGAAAGTGTCATTATGCCATTTCTAACCTGTGCCTGGGCGGGACCTGGAAAGAAATGTGTAAACGCCAGATATCAAAGAAAAAAAAAATAATAATAATAATAATACCACCACCACCACCACCAACAACAACAACAACAACAACAATAATAATAATAATAATAATAATAATAATAATAATAATAATAATAATAATAACAGTTTGTATTTATTAATTTTCTTTAAATTTCGCAGTTGTGTTACGTTATCCATCGTATAAATTCTAAACATTATTAGCCTAATGTTAACTTATTCGCTTTTCTTTAATTTTTTTTTTGACAACTAATTTCTTTAACAGTAATAGTGATCCTAGCAACAACAATAATATTTTTAACTAATTAGCAACTAGTCTGATTAACAAGCGCAGGAGCAAAACAGTAAAAAACAAGGAAATAAATATAGATATAAAAATAAATTAAACCATTTTCTTCTTTTCATAATTAAAATTATATAATGTATTATTTAGAAATAATACTATATTATCAGGTTATCCCATAAGTTCTGTCCGAATTTTGAATAAAGAAAACAAGTGACCAAATGTTACATTTAATTACAGATTCAATCAACGATGTATTTTCCCTGATTATCTATGACTTCCTTCCATCTATTAACAAGCTTACTAATTCCATTACTGTAAAATTCTTTTGGCTTTGATTCAAAGAACTCACAAATGTCAGTTTTAAACTCTTCATCTGTTACAAAAGCTCTTTCTTCCAAATGATTATGTAAGCTACGAAACAAATGGTAGTCTGTAGGAGCAAGATCGGGAGGATAAGGTGGATGAGGAATTTTCTCCCAACCAAGTTTTTCGATCTTTTGTGACGTGATTCTTGTGGGGTCGCGCATTGTCCTGATTAAACATCACCCCTTTTTAATTCACTAGAGCCGGTCTTTTTTTTTTCCTCAAAGCTTGGTTCAAACGCTGTAATTGCTGACAATATATTTGAGCTTTAATTGTTGCACCAGGTGGTAACAATTGAAAGTGGATTATTCCTTGGCGATCCCACCAGATTGAAAGAAGAAACTTTTGCCCATGAAGTTCCCTTCTCGGCTGTGGCTGGGGTCTTTCCCCTTTACCAAGCCACTGTCTACGCCGCTTAACATTTCGATAAAAGATCCATTTTTTGTCGTCAGTCACAAGTCTATCCAAAAAATGTGGAACAAATTGGCGAGAATGGAGAGAAGAGCAGATGTCAACTCGGGATTTGAGGTTGTTTTCAGACAACTCATAAGGTACCCATTTTTAAAGTTTAGGAACTTTTCAAAGTTGTTGAAGATTACGATGAATAGTTGTACGGTTTGAACTGAGAACCACTGCCAATTCCTCAACTGATAAAGCAGGATTTTCTTCAAGGGCTGCTTCAAGAAGCTTTTCATCAATCTCAGCAATTCAACATTCTTCTTGTTTTTTCTATTGTGTTCTGTTCTACCCTTTCCTTTTTTTTTTTTTTTCTTTAATAAAAAGTTGGCGTCTATTTTGACTGACCAACCAGTTGCTTTTAAATTTATCTCGTTCTGTGCGCTTCCCTTAAGCACTTTGCTAGTTAGAATTTGGTGTCGACCGCAAGTTTTGCCTTGAATAATTTCGTTTTTTATTGTTTTTTTCTGCCTGCGGGCTAATTATAATATGGCTTCGAAGGATTTATTCGCCAAGATTGTTGCCAAAAAGTTTCGTATTGGCAGTACTGTGGAATGGGTAAAAGAAAATGGTGCTAGCGTAACTACTATCGATTCAAACATCTCTGTCATCAACAAATGGTTGACAGAGTTAGATGATTTGATGGATCAGTTAATTTTAAAGTCTCCCCCCGAGGAGAGGTTGAAATCGTATAATGATTCGACACAATTTTCTTCCAACATCAGGGAACAATTACCCAAGTTAAAAGCTAGAAACGAGAGTTGCGAGACTGTTCAATCAGTTCCTATTAGACCCTTAGGGTTAAATCTTGAATGCCACATTTTTTCAGGGTCAAATTCTTTTGATATTTTTGAATTCAGGGCCATCCTCAGATGGTTTGAATTTTGTGCATCTAACTTGGGAAAGGCAGACAGGATGCTTCTATTGAAATCCAAGTTGGGAGTGCAGGCATTTGACCTCATCTTCAGCTTGGATATAACTTCAGAAAATTATGACCTACTTTTGGCTAGTTTAAAAGAAAAATACTTAAATCCATTGTTGATAAAATATAGAATATTTGAAGAAATTATTCCTCCTTCTAAACGGATAACTCGTTTTAAGGAATTAAAAGTTTTTCTTGGACGAGTGAAACTCGATTTAACTGAGTTGGATAAGTCCTTCGGGAGAGATATTTTCGTAGATGATTCTACATCTGGGGCCATTATGGCCCACATTTTATTCAATAAATTCCATAACAGTGTGAGAAGGGAAGTAATGAATAAATCTAATGAGATATTTGCTTCTCTATCTTCCATTATGTCTTTTACCTTCGACATCATTGATATTTTAATGGCGGCTCCTTTGGGTGAGAAAAGGCGGGAATACTGCACGTACAATATGGCGGCTCCTCCTTCTTCGGAACACAAGCCCAACATGACGGCAGGGTCTTACTCCAAATCTGCTAATGTAAAGAAGGGCATGAACACCTTCAAATCTATCGCTAATTATGGCGAAGCCTTTAAAACCTGTAAATTATGCAAGGCTACGGATCATTCTGTTAAGGAGTGTGCCAAATACCAGGCCTTCGAAGATAAATTTCAGAGGGCCAAGGAACTTAATTTGTGTACTAAGTGCCTAGGTGGACACTTGGATTCGCATTGCAAAGGGATTAAGGGATTCCCTTACTCTTGCGCTATTTGTGAGCTAAAGAATCACTATTCTATTATGTCCCCTAAAAGTCCAAAATCCTGTGTTGGAAGGACTACCTTAACGGGGCAGGGAAACTGCATTTTCCCTGTTCTCAAAATTTCTATGAAGGTAAATAAACACCCCGTTTACTTCTACTGCCTTTTAGATACAGGCAGCCAGAGATCATTCTTTTCACAGGCTATTTTAACACAGTTAAATTCCGGGGTAAAATTTAAACCCAGATCGGTAGAGATGCCTGTAAATACTATGATTGAGAGTAGTTCCTTGAACCTTCAGGAATTTAATGTATCCCTTAAATTAGGGTTTCAAAAACCCTTTTTATTTCCAGCTTTATTTGTTGGGGATCTGAATCTGAGGTTCAATGGGAACAGATTTGACGAAATAACCTCTAACTTCAGGTTAGTAGTGATCTAAATGGGTCTGCTATTAATGGCATCATTGGATTAGACTTAATTCAACGGATTAATAATCTCCGTGTGATCCGATGCCTAGGTGGTAGATCTTGGAAAATCTCAAAGTATGTAATCCCCTTTGGGGAAGGAAGAACGTTTTTATCACATAATCCTGAAAGGAAGAGTTGCCTCCCTTTGATAAGGTGGTGAATTCCCTTCCTCCTTGTCATTCTTATTTGGTTGACAGCGTTTTGAATCCTGCCCATTCGTACGAGGATGCACTTCAGCCTTTCTTCTATGAATCTTTGGTCGAACGTGGGATAGAGAAATTTCTTTCTCTCGATTCCATAGGGTTCGATGAGGACAGAAAGTTGTCTTCCCTAGATGAAGAGAAGATAAAAACATTTGAGGAGTCTATCGTTCTTAAGGACGGTAGATACTATATTGATCTACCTTGGGACTACGAGAAGCTTTCTCGTGTTGAGTCCAACTATGTGCCTTCTCTGAGAATAATGCAGGGGGTGGCAGAGTCTTTAAACAGGAAGGGACTGTACGATGATTATTTAAAAGTCTTCAATGAGTACGAAGACTGTGGCATAATTGAATCATCCTCGGTCCTGCCAGGGACTTACGAGAATTATATTTGGGTCCCCCATAGACCTGTCATCAAAGAGGGTCAGGGGGTAACTGTTCGTTGAAGAGAAGGTGGGTATCTCAATCAATGACGCCGCTTATTCTGGCGTTAATCTCACTGCTCAATTATTGGATTTATTGTTAACGTTACGAAAGAATAATTATGTTCTTCTGGGCGATTTGCGTAAAGCATTTCTACAAATTCACCTGAAAACTGTTGAAGACAAAAATAGATTTCGCTTTTTTCTTAAGGTGAATTACAAATTATGCACTTACAGATATAATACTATTATCTTCGGGTTTAATGCCAGCCCTTTCATCTTGAGTTTTATACTTAAAATTCATGTGAAAAAGTACAAGGCTGATTTGGCCTCTCATACCATTTACAACAACTTTTATGTTGACAATTTGGTCACATCTAGCTGTGACCGTGATTCTTTACTTCAAATTTATAACACTGTACGTGGCAGGTTAAAGGAAGCAGGATTCGAACTTCGGTCCTGCCATTCCAATTGCTCGAACCTGCAAAGTAAAATGTTGGAGGACGATTCAATTACGTCCCTCGCTTCCCACCTTTGAAAAGGTGTTGGGTTATCTTTATTCCCCGCTTCAAGATTCAATTAAACTTATTCCCACAGCTATAGACTCCAATGTCAATACTAAGCGTGGGGTTCTTTCCCAGATTTCCTGCGTATATGATCCATTATCTTTACTTCTTCCTGTAACTGTACAGAGGAAGATATTCATTAGTCAATTATAGAAGAATAACTTATCATGGGATCATAAGATTCCCGAGAATTTTCTGAACTTATGGCAAATACATGCTAAAGAATTAAATAATTTATGGGAATTCGAGTTCCCCAGATGCGTATTATCGGAGGACTCCCCAGTTGAGTTCATTTGCTTCTGCGATGCGTCTTTTGGATTTACTATGTACTCAATGTTCCTTATTATTCGCCAAAGCCAAAGTAGCTCCCATCAAGGGGAAATTACTCCCTACCCTGGAACTTATGGCCATATATCTTGCCCTTAAATTTGTCCCTCAGGTTTTAGCGGCCTTAAAGCCTATAAATATCCTTGCCCTTTACCTTGTGTCAGAAACTCAAGTAGCCCTTTCGTGGGTTTTAAACGGAAAAGGGTCCAAAAAAATATATTTGTAGAAAATCGAATATCTGATATTAAAAAGTCTTTGGAGGAGATTACCCTCAAATTTGGAATATCACCTAAATTTAAATATGTTCCTTCGACGGAAAATCCTGCAGATCTGCTAACCAGAGGCCTCACCACCTCTAACAACTGTTCAAATTCTGGGTGTACGGCCCTGAGTGGCTTAATCAAGATAGCATCTGCTGGCCTGTATCACCCTTACCCTGTCTTAACGACAACAACAGGAAAATTGTATCATGAATGATATCTGTAGATACGTGCCCAGTTGAGAGCAGTTTACCTTTGGAAATTTCGAAATTTTCCACATTATCTAAGGCGATCAATGTCTTAGAGAAGGTGCTAAGTTTTGTCGATAAATTACGTCACCGAACCACAAATACCTATAATAGAGCCAAGATGTTGCTTTTTACCAATATGCAAAGTGAAGTTTTTTCCTTTGAATTGGATTATTTGCAACAATCTTCAAATAAGGTTATACCTCCTAGGGTATCAGCCTATTCTTAGATAAAGATGGCCTGATGCGGACCAGGGGTCGCATTCAGAATTCTGATATTCTTCCTTTTGAAGTAAAATTTCCTATTCTGTTAGGGAAAAATCATCACCTGACTGAATTGGCTATTAATGAGTCTCACTTAAATTGTTGCCATATGGGAACGAATTCAACGTTCAGTAAGTTGAGGTTATCAGGATTTGGGATTCCCCAGGGGAGTCAAGCGGTAAAAAGGATTCTCCGTAATTGTATTACTTGCAAGAAGATCAATTCGTTGCCTTGTAAAGCTCCCTCCGGGTCCCAACTGCCCTCTCATCGGGTAAATTTTGTCCACCCCTTTAACCAAGTGGGTGTGGATTTTACGGGTCATTTTTTTGTGAAACGCAATGATGAATATGTGAAAATGTATGTTTTACTATTCACGTGTATGAGTTTGCGTGCTATACATCTGGCACTGTTACCAGACATGAGCACACGTCCCTTCATACTAGCCTTTATCAGGTTCACCAACTTATTTGGTGTTCCTTCTCATGTATACTCTGATAACGCTAAGTCATTTTTAACGTCTGGCATTATATTATCAGATGTATTCGTCTCTGACGAATTTAAAGAGTATTTTAAGTCCACTTCTATCAATCACCGAACCATTCTCCTCTATTCTGCTTGGTAGGGGGGGGGCTTGGGAGAGGCTAATTAAAACTGTTAAACAGTGCCTAAGAAAATTAATGGGCAGGAGGAAGATCGACCACTTCGAATTCCTGACTACCCTCTCAGACGTACAGAAGGCCATAAATGATAGGCCACTCACGTATATATTTTCTTCGGATAGAGGTCTTGACTTTCTGACCCCTAACCACTTTCTGAAAACGGGCTATCACCCCCGCTTGCAAATTAATAATTACGAATCGGAGGAGTTGTGCCCCGATCCGCCCCATAGAATAAAACTAATACGTTCCCTTGAATTGAGGGACAAATTCATTGACAAATTCAAACGTATTTGGTATAACAACTATCTTTTGTCGTTAAGAGAAGTTGATCCCAATATAGGCCCCTTCTAGAGTCTAGGTAAAATACTTAGATTGATTGTCGGTAATGATAATCAAGTTCGCTCTGCTGTAGTATTAAAAGACGGGTGCGAACAGATTCACTCATTAAAGCATTTATTTCCCTTAGAACTTAAGGGTAATCCTGAAACTGCATCTGCAGAATTTATGGAAGAGGGTGGCCCCTTCTTCTGCCCTACTTGTTCTGTTGTTAATGACGGATTAGCTCCCATGGTGTGCTGTGACTCATGTGATAACTGCTACCACTTTAGCTGTGTTGGAATTAATCAGCAGGACACTGTGGGGGAGTGGTTTTGTCCGAACTCTACGGACAAAATTTCACAATAACCTTATATATCCCACACTTGTGGTTATTGGACTTAAGTAAAAGTCACTTCCCATTTTATAGATATACTGATCTAAATATCTAGATTATTGCTGCAATTTAATTAACAGCAGACAAGGCCAGCATATTCAAATTTAATAATAAAAATAATTAAGTGAATAGTCAACAGTTAAGTCCCTAGGGACAACCTTGTTACCTGTCACCTGTTGACAGTTTTTAATTACCTTATCCTTATTGGAAAAAAGTAATGATTAACCATTACTTTTTCCTTTGTTCCTTGGCGGTGTCTGAGAAATTCTGCAATTAAAGATAAGCTCCTATTGGCTAATTTATGCCACACTGTATTTTGTACCGACCAATCTCATTGGTTGAATTTGACTTTCCTTTTCGCGGGCATTTTCAACGGTCCGTGCCTTTTTTTTCAGTTGCTGCAAAATCTTCGAAATGACAGGACTCATATTTCTCTCATATTGCAGGGCCTTTAGCGCCCAAAATTAAGCCTAAATGACTAGGCAATTATTCTTCTTGTCTCATATTCTAGAGACTTTTTAAGGCTGAATAATTCAGTCTGTCGTCAAATTATACTTGAAGAACTTTTCTGCATGCTCTCGACAATAGCCGAGTTATTATTTCAGCAACCGAATTGGTAATGCTCTTGCGACGACCGTCAAGTTCCTGCTTCTTCGAATCTGCATAGAGACCAGTTGAATCCTTCAGAGAAGAAAAAAAACTACCACTTCTTTGAAGTAACTACGCCACACAGGGGCAAAAAGGGCATCTTTTTTTGCAAAGACGCAATCAAATTTGTATTGAATTTTAAGGTAGGCTTTGTTAATTGTATGTCTTTTCTTGTCTCTGCCAAGAGTTAAACCGTGTGAGAAGAAATTCCGCTTCGGCTGCTGAGTTTCCTTTCTTGAGCTCATAAAGTATTATGTGCCTCAAATGATTCTTGGGTTCTTCCATGTTAGCAGGGTTTTAATCAAACAAAATTTAATTTTATTGTTCTCTGAAATAAAATTTGATTAGTTTAAATGCATCTAAACATAAAAACAATGTTCATCTCCATTAAACATTATAAAATACTCTTTAAATTTCGTTCATTTTAACAAAAATTTC
Organism: Acanthosepion lycidas; assembly: GCA_963932145.1. Lineage (NCBI taxonomy): Eukaryota > Metazoa > Mollusca > Cephalopoda > Sepiida > Sepiidae > Acanthosepion > Acanthosepion lycidas. The sequence continues at coordinate 23,309,057 of OZ010590.1, read as the reverse complement.
AAATTCGGACAGAACTTATGGGATGACCTTATGTAATTATGTTTTGTTTCGTTGAATAGCTTCCTTTCTCAATATCATTATTTATGAATCCCAGTGTTGCAAACAATCTAGGAGAAAGAAAAAATCCAAGCAACATCCTGCAACTAAAGGAGTTAATCGTGCCGATGAGTGAATGGCTGCTGCGTTATGAAAACGTGAACGATCCTCTGCGGGCTTTGGAACCCTGTCGGTAAAAGACCATTACCGTGGAGGACAACTTTTGTGTGGAGTTTTGGATATGTGTCACTCGTAAGAAGAATATTAGAAGTAAACTTGAAACTAAAATACGTAATATGACTCTTCCAGTGGATAAACAGGAATCCTGTCTATCAGGAGGGAACATACCTGGGGTCGAAAAACAACACTCGCCAAACGTATGACATTTGACGAAAAAAGGTTGGGCAAGCAATTAGAAAGCACATTGACGAGAATAAACTAGGGAATTTAAGAAGTTACATCATGAAAAGTAACTGATTGGCAGATTCTGAAATTAAAGAAATAAAAAGAACTGCACCCAGAATAGATGAATCAACAGAACATGAATGGAAACCAGCAATACACACAAAAACTTACGGTCACTTAGCACAGATCATAATGAAGAAAATGAGATACACACTTTTCCCTGTGAAGATAATACTGAAAGTTTAGAAGATTTAGAAAGGCGTGATCTTAGTCGTTCACAAGACTGAAATAACATGAATCCCAAATCTTATTGAATCGAATTATTGTACGAAAAACGAAAAGTAGTGTAAAAGAAGTCAAAGAAGAAATTATGAGGGTATGAGTCAGACAAAAAATATTGAAATGGAAGAACGAGAAAAAATGACTAAGATTACATCCAACTAAGCATAAATTCAAAATATATTAAACTCCACAATTTAGTACTCAGATTAATTCTATGTGAAGTAAACACGCCTATAATTCTTAACAAAGCAATATATGCATCAGCAATAGCAGGAAGTAAAAAATTAAACATCAAAATAAAAAAAGAAGTCATTACCCTAGAAACTTTCAGGCAAATATCATACATAATAATATGGATGCAAAAATGCTGGTTCCTTTACAAATGTCAGGAAACAACATCTGTCTATATTTCTGAGATAAGGTATTATGTAAATTATTTATATTATTCGGACTATTGTCCTCATCTGTGTCGCCATATTTATTACAATGTTTTGTACACTCCGGCCTTCTTCAGGTGGTCCTAAAGTACACAGTGCTCAGTGGATAACGGCGTTCGTTAGATCCAGTGACAGGACCCAAAGAGTATGAGTTCAATACCCGGTTAAGGCAGTGGAAAACTTGGAGAGGGAATATAACAGGAGATAATTGATAATTGACATCCATTAAACATGGCACGTGCAACTAGAACAGTCTACCCAATTGAGTGCAATAAAGGGTTCTGTTCGACCTTCCAATCACCTGAAGACGGCCGGAGCGTACAACAGCCTAAACGTTGTAATAAATATAGAGAAAATGAATAATGTAAATAGTGTACATAATACCTCATCTCATGATCTTCTGTACTTGCACCAAATGAATATAAAATTCGTCCCGATAGTGACGGGTAATGTTTACACTACAAAAACGTGAAATATATTTGAAAAGATGTTAATAAACACTGGTATGCTCATCACCCATCTCTGGTTACAGGAATAAAAAGATATCACAATTCTACTGAATTACACCATCTTTACTGACAAGAAGATTAAAAAAAATAGGTCGGACATAATTGTCAAAGAAACGAAAAAAGAACCTAGTATACTAATTGATATGACTTGTGCAATGGACTTTAACATAGCAACCAAGGGTATTTGAAAATCTATCGCAGTAGAAAGACCTGGAAATTGAAAACCAAAATAGAAAAAAAAATGTAGAAATTGAAAACCAAAATAGTACCAGTCATAGTAGCTCCGTTAGGAATGAAAAAGAAGGAACAGAGTAACACACTGAAAAAATGTCTCGAAATTCCATCTTAAGGGAAATGCAAAAATTCACTTGATAGTAGAGCCCTCAAACTACTTTGTCCATCTAACGCTAATGATATTATGGGAGGTAGAAAAACAGATCATGAAATGTAGCCATAACAACTCCACATTACCTGCCCAATGTCTTCCTGCAGACTTGGTAGATAGCAGAAATCACAATAATAATAATAATAATAATAATAATAATAATAATAATAATAATAATAATATAACACTTTAAACAATTCTAAGGTACTTTACAATATACGCAGACAGAACAATGAGACTAAACATGAAACACCGTAATCAAAGACCACAACAACCACATGCGATTCCTTATTGACATAACAATCCCTGCAGAATATAATGTATCTTTCAAGATCTTCAAAGAAGATCTTCAAAATACAAGCATCATGAAATAGAAATCTCATAAGTGTGGTGTACGAGGACATCAATTATTCCAGTTGTAGTTGGAGCGCTATGATTGATTGAAAACGTTTCCAATAGACATACTGGCAAGATCACTAGTAGCCCAAGAAATATAAAAAATTTACTCGCAAGTACAGCTCACACTTGCAAAGAACTTTAACTTTGTAAAATGTGTGTGATCTTAGGTTGTTCCTTTTATAGAAATGCTTACAGATCAATAATCAAAAGAAATGATAAAAATAAAACTAACCATCAGAGGGTTATATTATAGACTAGCGGCATGGCCCGGCGTTCCCTGTGTTTGATTCACAAATCGTACGACACAGACAGCAATTGCTATCACTTGACTTAAAATATTTTTGCCCTTCCTTGCCTTTAAAGGAGTGCCCTTTGCCGTGCTGATGTTGCTACATGCCTTACTTCTTGCCTATCTCACACTGCGAATATTTTCTAAGCTCTATACTAAATATTAAATCTGTTACGAAAAAAGAACTAAACAAAATGAACACAAAAGGATCAGCTTTAAAAAAAGACTCGTAACTGGAAAAACCGAATGAAAAAGAATGTAAACAACAAATACCTTTTCAAACCCAACCGAGTTTTGCGGAATCAGAATCAACGTTGAGTTTAAGCAAGCGAATGAGCCAATTGGAGTAAAGTGCAATGCAGATTTAATTTTTTCCCACTTGTGACGAATGCAGCTATGGATTTTTTTTTCTGCATGCTAGTTAACATTCGTGTCAGTCAGCTGTTGGCTCTCACGCTGGCCAATAGAATCTTCCTGCCTATTCGTGTCAGCCAGCTGTAGGCTCTTACTCTGGCCAATAGAAAATGGCCGCAAACTACATGAAAACTGCCGTAGAGGCATGAAAAAATCGATTATTTCCCCTATCGATGGGAGTTGGGAAATGCAAAATCGGTCTTGGCCTTCTGCTAACTTAGAGCATGTGCATGTAAATTTTGGTGTAAATCCGTCGAAAATTGCGGCCGTGCATTCGTTACACACACACACACACACACCCATCCTGCCTTTTATAGATAGAGATAGTTACTCATTAATATTGGAATATTATAAACCTATAATCAATAAAGAATTTCTATTTCTTTTTCAATACTGCATTTTATAGTCGGCATTAAGGCGTTGAATAACTTAAAAAACATGTTTTTAATGATTCATTTGAGTCAGCGTTTAGAATATATTATTTTGAGACAGAAGAACAAAATTTCATATCGTGTTTGATAGTTTTTATTTACTAAACATACACTTGATTCTAGTTTTTGTCCCACAAACACACTTAGTCACATGTCTATTTTTATATGTATAAGCTCATACAATTCCTTTCTCTTTTCCTTTTCTTTTCTTTCAGATATTATGCAGACATAAATCCTAGAGTACACTAATACAAAATGTCAGCAATTTTCCATTAAATTCGGATTTTTTTTCCTTAGTATCAGACAAAACGCAAAACTAAACCACGATTTGAATTTTCCGTTTTTTTTTAATAATTTTGTTCGTCTATAAAAAAATCATAGACGTCATATGACTATTTAAGCGAGGCTTAGTAATAAGACTGACTCAGATCGTTTTAAAAAAATAAAGTAAATGTGTCGGCAATTTTAATAAAAAATAAATAAAGACAAACAATAATCTGAAGTGGATTTTTTATGCATAAGATATTTTCACGCACACACACATATTATTATTGAAAAAAAAAACTTAGCACATTACTTGCCGAGTGCCGACGACACACCTGGGGCAAGAATGGGTAATGGTCTCGTTTCACAGTCAAACATTCAGCAAACAAAAACAATGTACACAGAACCATCAGCCATATCTTGCTAGTATCTATTTTGAGAGAGCTTTTCGTAATACCTGGGCAGAGCTACTCAGTACTAATTTACCATCTTTCTGTTGGTGAAGATGTTGTAATCCATTGATCTTGTTTTTCCAGAAAAAAAATGCTTCTCTTTTCATTACGTCTGGTTCTCTGTGCATTCTGTTTTATTATTATTATTATTATTATTATTATTATTATTATTATTATTATTATTAAATTCATTATATTTAGGGACGATCATATATACTTGTTCCATGGAGTCGTGCGTTCAGCCTTTACACAATAGCGAATTCGTATTAGTACGCCAGCTTAGGAGAGGAAGAACGGTGTAATATATAGCAAACATTACGACATCATATCTCAACGTGTTTTTCTGCACAGCTCAAACATTAACTGATCAGGACAGAAGAAGCCCAATGTTTCATTTTAATTTCTATGTTCAAAACACCTATAACGTTCTATTTACCCTTTTTACAGGTTTCGAGGATGGACTGAAAAAATTCATCGAGTTACTATGAAGAACTGATGCTAGAGTAGAATCTTGGATGCATGAATTACAACTCTGATTATTAATACCTGTATCGTTTCTTTCCTGGTAAACTGATATCTCACTGTTCAAAGAAGACTGCTCAGCAGAATATATGATACTTATTCCCAACTAAGAGCGTTTGTATGATAGTGGAAGAGAAAATAATCAAATAAGGGGAATAGATCAAATAGTTCAGAGCTATAATCTAGCAGAACAGCCATTGAACCCATAACTTGTATACTGGAGCAGTTCCTAATAAAGCAAGACAACTTTCACCAGTTATCTTGATAACCTTTTGTAACCTTCAGCCAGTTTCAATATTACCCTTCATTGATTGAATGTCGGTTTTGATTACAGTAAATAAATCCAATACATTTTGCATAAAAAAAATAAATAAATAAAATGAAATAAAATAAAATTAAGGGCTTAATCTTCCTTGCAGAGGAAAAGACCTTGCATAATTTTCACGTTATGGATTATATCTTTGCCTCTGGTTCTAACTGATGAACGCTATACTTCTCCTGGGTTATAAAATGTTCGAAGAAATCATATCTATTTATAGTTGTCTATCTAATTCGCATACGACACTACAATTAGTATATAGAATGTTCCTAGTGGGGCGATCTTCTGGAACACTTGCATATTGATGTTACCTGGGACACTGTTAGTAAAATTGTCCATTCCTTTTCTCAAGAGACCCATAGCTCTGATTACTATTGGCTCATTCTCAGTCTTCATTCTCCACATTATGTCTATCTTAAGCAACGTCACCTTTTCCCGTGATGTCATGAGCCTGGAGCACTTTTGATCAAGTGTTAGTAGACATGTCACACACCGACCAGAGACTTTCGTAATGCCAAATTCCCTGTGAAGAATATTTCCAATTCTCTCACAAGATATGTTAATAGATTTGGCTATTTGCTGTATAGTCAACAACCAGTCATCCAGCACAATGTTTTGAATATGATCAATATTTTCTTCGGTGCTGGCAGAAGCAGTACGTTCACACCTTGTCATATCTTTATAGGTCTTCCTTCCTTCCTATATTCAGCTGTCCTGTTTTGAGTTGTTTTGAGCACCGTCCCCCAATGCAGCAATTATGTCCAAATGAATGTCCTCCGTGGCAAAACCTCTTTTTTCTGTAGATGGTTGATAACGCCACCACATAACTAATAATTTTACATAGTTTTATCCATTTTCAAAAGAAGTCGCTACTAGTTTACATTTCACATCTGATTTAAACAGTCAAATGTCATTTTACATGGAAAGAACCCTTGCAGCTATTAATAGGAAACGTTGAAATTAATGCATACAATATTTAACAGATGTAGCATCTATACTTCATAATCAGCCTATGAAATTTTCAGCCGACACTTGTACATGCCATAAACATTTCAATTTTACAACAGCTGAATGTTAATTGGTACAGTTATTTGTGATTCTGTAGCGTCAGTTCACATTAGGATGGTTCTACCTAAGATCGAAAAGCTTCATTAAACATCGCGTATATAACATTGTTCACGTATGTGACTCGAGTCTGAGCGAGGAAAATAAAGTATTTATTGGATTAGGATTATATGGCTTTCAGCACGGCAATTTGCTACAAAACTGAAAACATTAACATAAAACTAGTCAATTTCTCAAATTGTCTCCTCAGATAAAAACTTTCATATGGCTGTCATGTCAGACCCGTTTAGAAATATATACAAAATCAGCCGCATGCAATCGGTTCCTGAAATGACTGATTAAGCACGGATTTGAGTAAGAGAAGCCTGTGGGTCATAGAGAGGACCACCCTTTTGGGAACACTGTGAAATGGCGCTTCAGAATATCAATCAAAGAAAATTACGAAAACCACATCACTTAAGGATCTTCAACAGAAGCAAAAACTGAAATGGATATGACATGTAAATGAAGAGAAAAAAATGTCATAATCAATATGTAGATATTCCACACCTGAGTCCATCTTTCAAAGCTACAAATCTACCATTCGTCCTTGCATTGAATACTGTATGTATGGTCTGGCGACACTGCTGTTCATCTAAAGGTCCTCGACAAAATCCTGAGACGGATATGCCTGATGTGGCAACTCGTCTACAGTCGATATCTCACAAGCGTATCATGGCTTCCCTCTGTCTACAAATATTTTCATGGCGAGCTACTTTTCAGTGGTACCCTAACTACATGAATTTCTACTACAACGGCTTCTTCTCTACCACTTCACGACTGTGGAAAACCCTTACTCCAAATTGCTTTCCTAATAGCTATAATATTCATATATTCAAATGTAATGACAATCGACATCTTCTGATGCCTTCATCCCGATCCCCGCCCTTCTTCATATCCTGTCCTCAACAAAAATTCTCTTTGATCTTGCTCGCACACTCTGTAACCCCTTGCGTGCTAGTGGCACTCCCGACGTGAAATGTTTAAAAAACAACAATTCCGTAATGGAAAAGGCGATAAAAGTTACTAGACTTGAGAAACTTATGGCATGAGAAATTATTTTAATAGAAAGATTTTTATAATTTTCAACCGGCAGTAGTACTGGTTGTTCGGTCATTGATTGTCGAATATTTCCTTATAAAGAAAACAACTAATTTGACCTTTAACAAGTTTCCGGCAATTTTGTTTATTTGTTAGTTGTTTTTTTTTTTTGTTGTTGTTTTTAGCGGTACATCAATATCATATCGGTCATTTAATGCTGAAATTAATATTCTTGGGAGCATTAATAATTCATTTGACAAAAAATATATGGCTTGTAAATTTTTCTTCAAAAATGTTTTAGTGCTAATGTTGTTTTCATTATAAAAATGTATTGATGGTAATTTGTTTACTATGAAAATGTATTGCCCGTATTTTTACTATAAAAAAGTTTATACTTTCATAGTATTTTGACCCCAGTTTGGGGATTAAATATTTTCCTATAACCCGGATCCTAATTAGTGCTACCACCCGGGCCGGTGGATTTCTGTGAAGAACAACAATGAAGATGGTTGCACGCTCCTCAAAATCTGCCGATCAGAGAGAGAACTTACTACCGAATGTAGTTTATACGCCATACCCAGGATGGAATAGATAATTCTGTCTCTATTAAATGCTTCTGCGTGGTCTGTGAAATATAAACCAATCTACATGTGTTATTTTCACTCTGATAGCATTTTAATTATGAAGATCATATTTCTTGTGCCGGTGTCCTTAAACTAGCCACACAATACAGACTTGTAATGTGAGATTTCAGCTAAAATTCCTGATTTAATCGACGCTTCTTTGCAGAGGAGAAATACAATTATTATAGACATAAAAATTAGGTGTCAATCGGCCGTCAATGTTGTAAGCGAATAAAACATTTGTAATGAACTTAGATTCAGGATTCATAATGCGTTTAATAACAGGTTCACACAAGTGTAAGACTGAACTCTTTCTGCTTCCTTTCGTTCCCTGCATCCAAATCAAAATAATTGCTTGCAGATTTTCATAAAATCGGAAATACTTCTCAAGCATGAGAACAAACCAATTATTATTATTCTTTGCAACGTTAAATCATGAGAACGAGCATTTTCTTTTGATGCATTTTTTTCTTAGCCTTAATAATCAACATGGCCTTAGGCAACCTATATCTATATCATAACGCAAAGTCTATATTAATTTATCCCTCCTCGTCCATATATATATATATATATATATATATATATATATATATATATATATATATGATGGACTCTCTCGTCGTTTTCTTTGTATGAGTGGCTTTCATTTTAGTTGTTATGTTCATGTTTCGCATGTGACAACATTCCTGCATGGGATTTGCAAACAAGTCTACACAGGGGGCATGCTCTAGGTTGAATGTCTTATGGGCTCATGCCTTTGCACGGTATTTAGTGTTGGTTCTTAATTCTCTCAGATGGTTGAGATGATGTTTTTCAAAGTTACTTATACCTAGATAGCAGGTGATTCTCTAGTTTGCTTGGTTTTCAACAGCAAGTTAGAACTCCTCTATAGGGATGTTTGTAGCATTTAAATTGTACTTAAGCAGTCGAAAAACTAATACGGAATATATCCATTTCAATGTTACAGTCAGACGAAATGTACAAGTTAAGAAGACAGTGGAGAATGGAAGGTATTTGCCGTAAAAGGAATAAATTTTATATATATATATATATATATATATATATATATATATATATATATATATATATATATATATATATATATATATCTGTGTGTGCGTGTGTGTATGCTTGTGTGGCTATGCATGCACGTTTTCACTTTTTCCCGAAATAATATCACTTACAATAAATTAAAATAAAACACCCAGCTTTGGGCAAAAGATCAATATTTGACAAAAGAAATATCTGAATTACTGAAAAAGCGCTTAATAAAATTTACCTAAAAACAAAATGTAGACCAATTTAAGACATAAAATATTTGAAAAGCTAAGCTTCTTATTACTGTGTTGTCTCCCAGTCAGGTAGTAGAATTTTACTTCCAGACGATACTCTCTTGATGTTTTATATATATATATATATATATATATATATATATATATATATATATATATATATATATATATATATATATATTATTGAAATAAAAATTTCCATGGTAACGGCTAGAGCGATTGTTTAAATAGAAAGGGGTGTAGGGTGTTAATAATTTGTATCAAAGTTACATTCATAGATGTCAAGTTTTCACACACACACACACACACACACACACACACATATATATATATATATATATATATATATATATAGATATATATATATATATATGTATGTATATATATGCAGATAGATAGATAGATAGAGAGATAGATAAAGTGAAAGAGAGTGATAGTATTGAGCATGTCCGTTTTGGTTAGGAAAATATTTCATCAAAGCATTTTCTCTCTATGCATTTTTGTGTATCACGCAACAATATTCTATTATATAAAATCTTCTAATATTCAATTTTTAGTAAACACCAGAATTTGAAATGTTGATCTTTACGGTAAACAGGCTCTCCAAACTCAGGAAATTGAGACAAAACCATTTTCTACCAACCAATTAAATTAAAAACGCCGCCTGTTACTTCAGGACGTTCGAAATCATAACTGTGATGTTTATATATATATATATATATATATATATATATATATATATATATATATATATATATATATATATATATATATATATATATATATACCTAGAGAGCCAGACAAACCTACCTAGGTTTGTCTGGCTCACTAGGTGTCTCGAGGTCTGCTCTACGGTTGTATTGAGCTCTTTTGTTAGTTAGCTGTTTACTCGTATCTGTGTTTTTTCTTTGGGCTTCAAACCTGCATCTGTGCGATTTTCTTCGACAGACATTCATGTTTGTAGCTATTTCTGTTTTTTAAAAACCTTTTTTTCCCTCGAGATTGATTTGATTTGATTGGCAAATCAAAACTTAGAGGGTTTTTTGAAACCAGTATATTTATCTATATTTGTATATATATATATATATATATATATATATATATATATATATATATATATATATCTATATATATATATATATATATATATATATATAAATATATATATATATATATATATATATATATATATATATATATATGATAAAAAACAAAAAGACGAATCCGCAATTTTATTGCTCCTGACCTGGCATATCTACTTCCATCAAACTCCCACCGCCGAAATGTAGATTCTGTGTCTCTTTTCTCTAAATATTTTCAGGGTAACTGTTCTGATGAAATTTCCTCTATGGTACCTAAACCTAGGAAATTAACGGCATTAATAGATTGGCGGCAATGTCTCATTATTTGCTACATATAAAAGTACTATGCAAAAGGTTTCTTTTCTTGTACGCCGACTGCTTGCTTCCCAGACAAATTTGATCTTCAAAAATTGAAAAGCAACCTGAATCATGTCTTTTACATACCTCTTCTTTTATTATTTTCGTTCATTAATAATTTTTTGTTTTTATTTTTGCATTTTACTTTAGCACTCTGTAACTTCTAATGTCTTACTAGCTTTATTGCATTGTTGAAGGTGGAATGGTTAAAAAAAGAAAGAAATATCCACAGATTCCTTATGTGAATAGTGATGAATTCTTGGGAAAATATTAGAGTAATTCCCCATGTCTTCTATAGAGTATGGAATTCAAAATGTTGGTCTTTAATCTTGTCCATTCTACCCTGATATTTAACCCATAACAGAGGGTAAGTGAAAGTTCTCTGCGTTTCCCAAGGACGTCAACTGCGAAAGTTAACGCATAAGACCAAGCTGGTATTTGAACACTACCCACCAATTTTACATTCCTCGACGATGAGGAATAATTATCCACAGAGATTATGGAAATGAGAAGGAAAAAAGTAGGGAAAAATAATTACGCAGAGAGATCATGCAAACAGGGAGAAGAAAGAACGAAAGAAACAAGAGAAGAAATTTATAGCGAGCACAAAATGCAACGAAAAACGAAACAAAATAAGAGATATTGAAAAAAACAAACGGAAGGGTAACAATGAGAAAAAGAAAGAAGAGAACAAAAGAGTAAGTGAAGCAGAGATTATTGCATAATAACCAGCTTTTTAGCATACCATTACACTATCAGCGCGCACCTGCTTACGAGTTCTTTTCAGTCCAAATCAAATGTAAACGGGACACAAAATATTCTTCCTGGCATCGAATGTTTAATTAGGTTGCAATGTGAAAGACATTCATGTCTTTTATTAAAATCGGGAGAAAAAGCAACAGAAAACTGAAAAGATTAATTGTAGGATCATTGGGTTTTCAAAACCATTCCTTCGATTTTTAATCTTTAAATAACATTAGCAAGTGTCGAGTTTTAACTAACTTCATGAAAAATGTGTTTCGATGTTATTCTGAAAGCAGCCATACCAGCATAAAACATTTTTTTTTAATTTTCAAGATCAGTGTATTTGCAATTATTGGCTCACAAACTGAAAATAGAAAATAATCATTTTCATATAATGCCTTCTTTTTTTTTAAACTAATGCTTCCAGACATTTTTTTTTTAATTTAAACTAGTTTTCACTTATTATAGCTATAACAATTTTTTCATCGCCATGACACTTACCTCCACTGATTTTATCTTGTTATTTTACTAATATATTTTGATGCGATATCATTGCTATATCTATTAATGTCTTGTTGGTGTCTTCAACAATTATGGCTCGTCTATAAGCTTTTATATATCTTTCAGAGTTTATATCCTAGAAAAAAGAATAAAAACAGGGACTTGACTGATTCAAGCGAGTGTCCATGCAAATATACTGCATATAGAGCAATTCATATATCTTCCAGTGAATATATTATTCTATCTTATGGTGTTGATCGTAGAAAAACTTAATTGTCAAGATTGTAATATCAGGCAGTAAGTCCCCAACATTCTCGGGATCAATACATTATAAAATATAAAAATACATTCTTTTAGCAAGAACACCAGCAATACATTTTCGTAGTAAAATAAAATAGCAGCAATTTTTAAATCACCAAATCTCCCAAGAAAATAAAATTTCGGTAGTAAATGACGCATGAGCCATTGATATACCGTTAACAAACAAAACCAACGCAAATGTCAACGTTTTTTACATAATCTACACAATCTGTCTGTGAAACTCTGGTGAATAGGCTTTGGTCATGTGTAGAAATTATGAATGCTTTAACGCTTATATCTATCAGTATAGACATTTATTATTATTATTTTTATTTTCTTTGATTTCTGGCGTTTACACATTTCTTTCCGGGACCCACCCAGGAACCTAAGGTTAGAAATGGCATCATGACACTTTCCACTGACAAAAAATTATATATATTACATAGATAAATCCTTTGTAAAGTGTGGGCTGTACTTGTCAGAACAATTTTTTGTATCTCCTTGAGGCATGGATTTCCAGGAATCCCTTCAATTAGTCTACTGGAAACTTTGCCAACCAGGCTCCAACTACAACAGGGATTTTTGATGTTCGCATATGCCACATTTTTGAAATTTCTATTTCAAGGACCTTGTATTTTGACAGCTTTTTGGATATCTTCAAAGATACATTGCAGTTAGCAGGGACTGTCATATAAATTAGGAGGCACTTTTTTGTTTATTATTATTATTATTATTATTATTATTATTATTATTATTATTATTGATCTTGTTGTTTGAATAATAGTGTAGTTTTTTTATTTTTTTGCTAATCCTCGCTGATAGCTGAATAGACGCAAGTCCTCATAAATCTGAAACATCTCTTTTATTAAACTCACCGATTCCAACAGCTGTCCTTTTTCAAGATTATCTAATATAGATCAGTTTCCAGCGCGCCTAAAATTCTGGACCCAAATAGGAAGACGTTATGTGCCTGTCTTTTTGAGCTCCCGGGAAATGTTCTGGCGTTTCCTTAATCTCTAGCACATTTCACGTTCATTCTTTGATCAAACGACTCACCTACTTCCATAAACAGACGTATTCCTTTTGAAACACGTTCCCGATTAACAGGACCGCCCATCTTGCTTGGAGGAGGTGTGCGGTATTTAAAGATTTTGAGTCACTGATTCGCACCGTTGCCATTTGTCTAGATAACCGAAACAAGTCTTTTTCAAAATTCCAAGTGTATGAGTGTCACAAATTCTGCAAACAGTTGTGGCCAGCTTATATTATTATCATTATTATTACAATTATTATTATTATTGGCATGGCTTATTGGAAAGTATCTGAATCTCATACTGTTATTCATAATGACGATCGTCTTTGAGTATAGAATCCAGAGGTTAGCAGTGAATATTTCGGAGACAGTAGAAAAGAGTAGTTAAGGTTAGCAGTGGATATCGCAGCAAAGTAGCAGAGCGTAGTACTTTCTTCTGTTCATCTTCGCCTGACAAGTTGGCACTGGTCATTCGGGTAGAGTGAACATAATGGCCGCTTTTATACACGGCGGATTGAATGTTCTACGTCTTCTGATTGGTTAACCATTCATTGGTGGACTATAAAGTGAGTCCAGGCATTTGGACTAACTGACTAGTTACATATTATAGACAAAAAACTGTAACACATACCACTTGTAGACCCAAGCATTATGAGTGAAATTACGCTGACAGTATCCTTAGAGAACTGTCGATGGTATTGCTACCACGAAGTCACAGGTCATTGTGACACAGGGTTTGAGCGTGCTGATAACGAACTCTCTCCCAGAAACTGTAACTAAGGTCTGCTCAGCATAGTTTCCGTAAAAAAACACAGGTGGGTTGTATAGGTGTTGAACCAAAAAATATATATTCCTGAGCAGGCATCTTCAACAGGGATTAACTAGGCGCCCTCGTAGGCAGGCATCCCCGGATATGAGTGGCCATCCATCGATAGGCTTGGCTCATTGACGTCGTGAACAGAAACACTATTCTTAAGCTATGGTATAACCAAGACAGCTCACAATCAAGAACTTTTCGAAAGTCCTCATAGAATAAATAATTATAATTTTCTGGAGCTCTACAATTTTGGCCTAAATTTCAATTTTCTATATGCGCTCTTGCAAATTTCTAGATTCTAAGCTCATATATTTATACAGGGATTACTTCCATCGTGGTGTTTCAGAGGTTTTCAAATCATTAACCAGGGCCTGCTATTTCTCAATCTGTTTAGCTTCTTTGCCGTCCACAATTGTATGAACAGTAAAGTCAATAATTTGCTATTCTCTTCATCTCTAGCAATAAGGTCGAGTCGTCGGCATTCAGTTATATGACCTTCCTGGACCGAGAAATTTTATAATATCGTGTGAATGTCATTTTATACCACTGCCTCTGGCTGATATTCATACCACATCCCATTCAATCCGAAGCAAAATTACAACATAATTTCCACTGGATTCTCCTACGTAACCAATCATATTGACACTTATTCTCTTTCTGTGCAAACATGGGACATTCACCGAGGGCGCGGTTAATTTTCTCGACGGCTTGTATACATATCCTGCACTTGCTTTTTCTTGTGTTGCGTCTATCCTTGTCTTGATTGCACTCATTATGATCTAATCTTGTGCTACAAACATTAGTGACTCTGTTTCTCTCCATATAAGACAATCGTTTACTAGATTTTATGTTCAGAATAAAATGTCTCTGCGGAAAAAATAATGAGCATGGTCATTTTTTTCTTTTAAACTGTCAATAATATTATTATTGGCTTCCAGCCACATATATTTGAAACACAGGTTTCCGCATGACTACCAAAGTTATACAACGTTCAATTTTGCCAATACATAGATGAGTGAACGCCTAGTGAGTGTGTTTCATGCATAATTCCTCGGAATTGGTAATCGGTCTGGCGAATTCCAGTCGCATTTGGGCTTGTTATATTCTTACGAGTATATACTGTTGGGGAAAGGCATGACTCCAAATCTTCTCTCCTGAGTTATGGGTTAGGATTTATAGTAGAACTTGTAAATCATTATTGTCCCGAAAAATATATTAGGTTGGTGCAAAAATAATTTTGTTTTCTCACATATGTTACTATTTGAGAAAACGACATTATTTTTGCACCAACCTAATATAATAAAATCTAACATATCTCCTGGCTTTAAATAACCAGCAATGTGTTGAGACGCCGTAGAAAAAGAATCAAAGAATCAATGTTGTTATTATTATTGTTGTTGTTGTTTTACTCTTCGTTGTAGTCGACAATATTTCCAATTGCTTCATAGTTGCATAATTTAGAATACTGCTTTTCCTTTTGTATTTCTTTCCCTTTTCTCTCATAACGAGCCTTCATTCGTTACAAGATATTTGTTTGATTTTTGCTTTCTTTATAGTAAAACGTCATATTACTAAAATTCCTGTTGATGCCGGGTTGTAGAAGCAAAAAACAAGTATTAATACCCCCGCAAATGCTGTCGCAAAAGCCCACAACAAAATACAATATCCAAACATTACATTATTTCCAGAAAATTCTAATGCCATTAATGGAAAAGATAACATTCGGTCGACGCTACACTAATTTGAATAAAAAAGGCAGTTTTTCAAAATTCCAAATCACACTTTCGGTTTGCCTACTAATTAGATGGCATGACGTATTTGGGTGAGAAATGGATTTCATTAGTAATCAGATTGGGTTAGGCAAATAAAAATAAGGAATTTATTCTTTTATAGAAGAAGTAAGTAAGTGACAGGGTCTAAAAGATAGAGCCAAAGAAAGGAAACGCTTAAAAGATATTAAGAGAAATAAAATGAGAACTGAAGACTGGGAAAAGAAAGAAAGTGAAAGTGAAAGTGAAAGTTGGACATTTTGGAAAAATCAAAATTAAATAGCGTGAACGCATTTGATTTTTAAAACCTACTCATTACGTAGATTTCAGAGGGGAAATGAACGTGGCATTTGCAGCTACACAGATGACATATTTCAAAATGGGTTTTCCTGCAAAAAATCCATTACTGTGTCTGTTTATTTTTCTTGCTGTTTTCTTTTTTATTTCTTTTCGTTGTTGCGTATCCATTCGTTATAAATGTCGGATTAAAATAAATGAAACAAAATGGTGAAAAACATATCTTTAATTAAAAATTATTCGCGTAATGTAAATTATTTTCTGCCCAAGGTAATCTAAGAATTTGCAGAACATGACAAATTTCAAATTGAGAATAAAAGATATTCGCTAATTACTAACAAAAAATAATTATAAAATCTCAAATATAAATGTATCAGATGGATTGCCTTGGTTTTAATTTAGCGATATATCATCTCTTGCTTGGCTATTCAATGTCAAATATAAGTTTATAGAAGAAAAAACATAATGAAATATTAGATGTGCCATAATAGTATGATTAACATTAACAATTGAATTACAGGGAATATCACTAGCATTAGAAATGAGATACTAAAGAACCATGCTCGGCATCTTCTATGAAGACCTCGTCACAACTGATGCAGTGCGTGACACCATCAAGAAAAAAACAAACGTGTTGGAAGACTACATATCCACCGACAGGAAGAATAATGTTGAAAGAGCCAATAATCTTTCCAATGCCATCCTACATGTTACCATGTTAAGAGGTTAATAGAAGGAGAAACAAAATAAAATAAGGCTTGACATCGTCGCTGCGAGGACTGGAAGACAATTCGCAGAGAACCTGACATTGGTACGCAAATATGATGGTAGCAGGTCAGTTACGCAGCTGCGCAATTATCATACGATCAGACATGATAAGGATGAAGACGCATGATAAAAATTATTTACTATGTATACATAGACTTTTATAAGGTAGAAGGGTTTAAAAAATGCACAAACTTATATGTAATATTTCCACTTACATTTAATATATATATATATATATATATATATATATATATATATATATATATATATATGTATGCCTGATAACGATTATTTACTACGTAAACATAGTCTTTTATGAGTTAGAATGGTTTAAAAAATGCACACATTTATAGGTAATATTTCTACTTACAGTTAATATATGTATATATATATATATATATATATATATATATATATATATATATATATATATATATATATATATATATATGTATATATATATATAGCTCAAGTAATTCTAATTTTTGTTAGTTAGGGAAGGAGCAAATATGGACAACTGTACCTCATAACCAGTTGCTTCGGATAAATAGATCTACGCAACTCAGGGTGGCTGTCAATCTAGGGAAAGGAAAACTGTGATTTTAAACCTCTGCTGCATTGAAGTAAAATCCAAATACGGAAAAAAGGTATGGACGTGAATCAAGTGAGAAAATAGTGGATGGATTCCCAAAGAGTGTCAACATTAGCAACTTCCGTATCCTGGCGGGCTCCAAATTTAATAGCCCTAGTCCAATGGATCTTGTCAGTAAGATCCAGACAGGGGTAGGTACTCTGGGCGAGGCGCGACTTCCATATACTATTGTCATGACCTCTGCTCTGGAGGTGTCATTCCAATTTGACCCCGCCAAACCATTGAATTTTGGATAAGATGGACGAGATAAATATAAATCTACTGACCTGCATGTCTTTATATGTGCACATTACCAGGGGGTAGAGATAAGATAAATTGGTGTTTACTTAATTTGCTTCATATCCTTAAAATATGTCAGCTTTCTGGGCAGATATTATGCTATCACAATGTGTGTATGTATATGTATGTAAGTTATAATTATTTTAAAAAAATATGTTATGGGATCTTACCCATAATAATAATAATGGACTATTCCATACTTAATAAATACTGCGCTTCAGTCAGTAGTTCAAGTCGAGTCAAGAGTCGAGTCAGAGGCAGTCCGAAACAGAGTCGCGTTCAGACGATTACTACAAGACATTGGAATAGTCATATACTGGTCGAGACTACATTGTTCTCTCTACTAAACCTGATTGTTCATACTAACACTTCTACTTCTCTGTATATATTCCTGTTTGTAATATATCTGTGTTATTCCATACCTGTGTTCGAATTCTTCTTTATTTGTTCTACTTTGGACTCTCACCGTGGTACAAGGAACCGGATCATAACAATATCATTCCTTCGCTACATAAGAGACCTCATGTTTGAAAAAAGAGGAGCCAAAGTCTTCAATAAAATTATTAAAATTAAATTGAATTAAAGTATCATGCTTTGTTTCATCCTCAAGCGAAATTTTTGGAATAAATAATATTGAAATTTACGCAGCTTTATAAGCATATTCATTCGTGAAATTAATTACTATGGTACCAATTATTTCAATAAGGGTCGTAAGGGTTAACAATTTTTATCAATATATTAGTTACTTTCGGAAAGAGGTCATGGCATGATAGGGTCGGGGTGCCTATTTCAAAACGAATGATGACATTTAGTAGACATGTTCTTTCCTTTTTCTATATATTTACACACACACACACACACACACACACACACATATATATATATATATATATATATATATATATATATATATATATAGAGAGAGAGAGAGAGAGAGATGGGGGTGGAGAGAGTGTGTATCAAAAATTTTTTTT
>OZ010590.1:23222780-23285280 GCA_963932145.1 Acanthosepion lycidas | reverse complement strand
TTCAGAGGATTGATGAAGGAAAGTTCTCATTATAACTACATGCACCATGAAATGTGTAGCAACCTAGAGCAAACTCCGTTTTTCATGAACGCCTTATGGACAGATAGAAGCCTAAATTTAATTTTTGTCGACTGCTATTTTTAAATAATTCGACTTTCTTTCGCTTACTTACATTTCTCGTTAGCGTTTTATTAATTATCCAGATTGTATGAGAAGGAAAAAAGTAGAAAATAAAAATGTTGCACGATGATGGATATATATTTCCTGTAGCGGATTCCAAGATTAGGGCACATTCACTACGTTTATTTCATGGTATATCTAAATTACTCTTTTAATTAAAATACGGCTTCTTATCATTTTGTCATTCAGTTATCCTGATAAAAAGAACAGGATAAAATGGTTTTGTCTGAGACCCATTATCATCTCAACGGAGAAATGACAACCTAGAGCTAAAGAGTTCAAGTAGAAAAGATCCAACTCAATTCATTTTGGAACGTGGGGGAGGAGTTTCACCTAAGACAGTCAAAAGAGCACTGAAAAAAGAGCTGAGAGGCAGTTTACTACTTCAGAACATACAGTTAGAAGGTTAGAGAGAGCAGAAATAATTTTGATAAATTTAGAAAATCATCCTGGAATAATAATAATAATAATAATAATAATAATAATAATAATAATAACAATAATAATAATAATAATAATAATAATAATATATATATATATATATATATATATATATATATATATATATATATATATATATATATATATATATATCAAATTTATTTCAATAATTCATACAGTTCCGATACTTAGCTCTGATTAATTAATGACGAAGATATTATTGTTTATGGTTGGTTTCATCACGATACTTCTTTTAAGCTTAGAGAGTAATTATACATTCTTATTGGTCAACAAAGAGACCAGTAGTATTATAAAAATCCCGTGTGTATGTTTGTGTGTATTTTAAACAATAAAATATTAAAAAATTAAAATCTTCAGACACACTGGGTTGTATTCCTTCATTTTTATCATGATTTCATGTAGATTTCTCGTTTAATATCGGCCAACATGGCCATCATCATCATCATCAGAAAAATAATAATAATAATAATAATAATAATATATATATATATATATATATATATATATATATATATATATATATTATTATTATTATTATTATTATTATTATTGTACATATATATATATATATATATATATATATATATATATATATATACATACAAACACACACAAACACACACACACACATATATGTGTGTGTGTGTGTGTGTGTACGTACTGATTTCTTGTGGTGGGATGGTGTGTATGTGCGTATGTATGTGTATGCGTGTATATGTACAAATGAGTTTACTAATTTCTCATAATAAAACAGTATATGTATGGAGGGAGAATATACGTACGCATATATACACGCATGCTGACAGAAACACACAAAAATGGAAACAGATCCAAGAACACATAGGGGTCAGTAAAACATTAAAAGATAAAATGCTGATAAGTAATTCATCATTTCGCTTGGACGAACCTTAATTGTTTTATGACCCTTCGCGCAGAACACTTCATTGCCAATTCAAGAAAGAAATTCGGGTTACAAAGTGTTATCGAGAATATTTAACATTGAAAAACAAAAGAAAAAATTAATTATTTTTAAAAATATGTGGAAATCTCCGCTTTTACCTGAAGACGGTCACGAGACCAGAAACACGTGTAGTGTAACATTATGTAAAACAAAGCATAATATTTTTTTCTAAATAAATCCACATTACAACCAAAAACGTTTACGGCACCTCTCTTCACTTCTTTTTAATATACATACTTTTCTCTCGTTGGAACCACTACAACCTCTTTCTTATATATATATATATATATATATATATATAACTATGAACCTAAAAAGTTACTCGTGTCGATGTTTTTTTTTCTTTGGACTGAATTACATGTTCTTAGTTCTTTCTTTTTTATTGGTTTGTTCATTTACAAGCCAATGCCAATACACCTAAGGATTTTCCAGACGAGTATACTTACTTATATTTATAAGATGTATATATATATATATATATATATATATATATATATATATATATATATATAACGAACTACAACATTTCTACGCCAGGTCATCTGAGCGCATTAGGAACTGACATTACTAATATCGCATTAAAATAAATCGTGTTGGATATGGACGTGTTGTTATTTTCAGTAGATATATTAAACTGACAGGAGAGACTATTTGTTTCCCTATACAGACGGATTCCTTTGTCTTTGGCAGTCATTCTCTTTCATGCTCCACGCACGCTAAATATGTCAGGGTCTCCTGGGAGCTTTACCCGTTTCGCCTTGATGGCAATAAAGTACAATCAAATCAAATGGGCTAAGGTAGTCTTGGGATGTGAGAAGGGCGTTCAATTATAGTCTTGATCAAGGGCTCCCTTGCAAAAGTTTCAATATATATATATATATATATATATATATATATATATATATATATATATATATATATATTAGGTTGGTGCAAAAATAATGACGTAATAATGTCGTTTTTGACGTTAAAAATACGTCAAAAAATACATTATTACGTCATTATTTTTACAGCACCCTAATATATATATATGGGTGGGAGATTTATAGTTGTATACCAAAAAAAGTGAAAATGACATACACTGGAAAATCTATAAACAACATGTTTTGTCGAGAGCGTCTTTTCTTTCTGGCTTTTCAGTTTAGAATGACAAAAAGTGTCAGAAAAATGTATTGGGATCTCTGAGGATAATACGAATCCATAATCCAAATCATAACCAGATTTTTATTTAAGTTCCCCACTTATCCTTAGATATCCAAACCCCATTTTTCCTTACATACAGTTTTGTCTTTAATTCATTCTAACTTGAGGAAGCCAGAAAGAGCAAACGCTTTCGGGGAAAGGTGCCGTTTATAAATTTCCCTCACATCAACTGCATATATATATATATATATATATATATATATATATATATATATATATATATATATATATATATATATATATCATCATCAGGCGGATTTTAATAACCATATTTAATTCATCGTGTCTCGAAGAATCCTCAACAGAATGCAGAAAGCAAAGGAAGGCTGTTCAGTATAAGTAGATGTGGATGAGTCAGATACTATATCGAGGCTAGTTTATTACCTCTTCGTCACTGAATCCCGTTGGTATTCTCGGTAGTGGATGCATTATGATTCTTTTAGACTAGTTGAATTACATAATTATTTATATATATATATATATATATATATATATATATATATATATTTCAACTAGTCTAAAAGAATCATAATAGATATAACGAGATAGGGGAGAGAAAGAGATAGATAGTGTCTAACGCATTTTATTTTCGTATTAATTTTTTCAGATTTTTCGCAAAATATTCTAGCACCGCGGAAAAGTTTCCGACATTTTTGTATTACTGATATATTCGGCTTTTCGTTTTCAAGAAATCTGGCAACTTTTAAGAATACCTACTAATTTCATGACATTACTGTTGAGATATTGAACTTCCCCTCGAATTCTATGATATCACGATAGTTTTCTATTTAGTGTTACTACAACAGGTACAAGATCCAAGAACCACCCATAGGAGAGAGATACTAAATTATATTTCTGGCAATATCAAGTAAGTAATGCATAGTATGAGGAAGTGGGATGATAGATATCGGTTGGCCCTGGATTTACATAGAGCAACATTGGAGAAGAAGCAGTCTAAATGCAACTTGCTATTTATCAAATAGATACCTCCTCAAAATCGCTAAAAATAAGAATGATACTTTAAAATAGGAATATGCTTGCTATGACACTTGGTATGCATTAAATATGCCCCAGTTATTATTAATAGTAAGCTCGGCATTTGAGGTGTTGCTCGTCTTTGAAGATGAAATAGGAAAACAATTGCTGTTCTTCAATTCATTATATTCACTGAATTGTAACAGATGACATTCACGGGATGCATATTAACTTGATTCATTTTAAGTATAAATTTTATAAAATATGTTTTAAAATGCAAAAATGCATCAAATTTTATGCACTATAATTCAAAATCTATTGGACATTTTTTAGCGTTTCTGAGGCCAGTTGAAAGAAAATGTATTATGTATTCCTACTTATTACACTCCAAAAATATGCATGAGGAATATAATAGTAGATTTTTTGGAAAAGGAACATATTTCTCTTATAGTAAAGAATAGCTTTATATTTAAAACAATTTAGCTAAAACAATAATTGGAGTTAAGAAAACCAATTTCATACTTATGGAAAGTGATTAAAATATAATATACAATATGGTTAAAATATATTAAGGTTTAAAATCGTGTCAGTCTTATGTTTATATGGTAAATATACGGCCCCGGAATATTTAATTCCGGTCCAGCACTCTTGAGAGAAAGAGCTAATTTGTTAACAATGACTATTACTGCTACTTCTACAAAGCTCGTCTATGAATTGAGCACTGTCGCTCATTGGCGTGTTTAAACGAAGAATAGGTAAGTTAAATTCGCCTTCCTCTCTACCTCGTGCTGATGACTCAGGGGTAAAATCTCCGACTGATGTCAAATCAGTCTGATTTCGCTTCCGGCCTGAAACAGCTGCATGTCTAAACACAATGTTGAGCTGTGATACAACGAAACAATATATATATATATATATATATATATATATATATATGTGTGTGTGTGTGTGTGTGTGTGTGTGTATGTGTGTGTGTGTGTGTGTGTGTGTGTCACTGGCGACTCCGGGGTTCAGGCTAGTCGGTCTTCGTCCGAGTGAGTCTACATTCAATTGTATCTATTTCAAAGCAACAAAAATCATTCGTAGCGTGCCGTTTTCATTCTTGACTTCAACTCAATCCAAAATTAATTGTTTTAACAGCATGACTCAAAATACGTTTCATTGATATCTTTCATAATAAATAAGAAAAAAAGAAGAAAAAAAGAAAGTAAGAAAAAAAGAATTAATGTGGCTAATCAGGTTGCGTATATCTGAGAGCTATCGGCTGGGAACATAGTTAATAGGAAATGTATTGCGTGCTTTAATTTTATAAATAATATTTTCTTAAAAAATCTCTAATGATTGTTACTATATTTTTCAAAGAACACATTTTTATTTCAACATAATATTTACAAATGTCCATTTCAAATAACTTATTCCTTAGAGTATAATGTTTTTGTGGGGAATGTATCAAGTGAAAAAGAACAAATTAAATTTGCCCGAGTTAAAGTCAGCGAAAATCAAAGAAAATATCAACCATAACTCGTTGACTGGAGGTTTGAGGTGTGACGGAGGTAGTGTTGAGGAAATATGATATTAGTCAGCTCTACCATCAGTGACTTAATAATCATGCTATAAAACAAAAATAAAACATGGAAAGGGGTCAATAAACAGGGAAACGTATCAAAGATTTGGTTCTCAAGTTATTTTTTCACATGACTGGATTTTTCTTTTAAATAAATATTTATTTTTAAAGAATTACAATTAATATTAAAATATTATATGTGTATATGTCTTTAATTTCATGGACAGGGATTTTTTTTTAATTATAAATTTTAGTTAGAATAAAGAAATCAATTTAGCATCTAATTATGCCAATAGTTATACCAATGAGCACTGATATATATTTATAAGTTGACACTTCCGTCAATATCCTGTTCCGTACTAAAATCTATCGTCAGTCATGTGCACTGTGCTTTTACTCGATTATTCATCTGATGCATTATGGATAGTCTATTGGATTACATATATACATACATATATATATATATATATATATATATATATATATATATATATATATATATATATATATGTGTGTGTGTGTGTGTGTGTGTGTGTGAATTTACGAAGTTACTGTATACTCATCAGCAAATCTTCTAACCCATGGAATGTGGTCTTAGATGAGATTGAAAGTAATTGGAAAAAAAAATTATTTGAAAGAAAAAATTTTTTTTTTCTGATCAAATTTCTACAGACAGCAAGACATTATTTTTCTGTAATATATATATAAATATATATATATATATAAAGAGAGAGAGAGAGAGAGATGTAAATTTAGAATGTTTAAAAAACTGGGATGCCTACTCAAACATATGTATCAAATAATTGTTAGAGTAATAAGAAATAATATATATATATATATATATATATATATATATATATATATATATATATAAGAAATATGTAAGTAATATTATATATATATATAAGAAATAATATTATATATATATATATATATATATATATATATATATATATATATATATATATATATATCGTTAAAAGTAAACTAGGACATACATTTCTAAACTTCATTAAAAAAAAACTTATGTGCGTATAAGAGTTCAAAAGCGTCTCTGTGTGGCTGACGAACTATTCCCCACCCTAAACGTCCAACCTGTCTCAAACAACGTGTTTCTGGCGATCTTCTATCGCTATTCCCATGGAAAGTTTGCACCAATATCTGTCTATATTTCTGAGAGGAGTTATCAGTTATCTCCTGTTAATTATCCTCTCCAAGTTCTCCACCACTTTAACCAGATATTAAACTCACACATTTTGGGTCCTGTCACTGGATAAAACTAAGTAATTTACCTACTGTGCCATGTGTCCTTGAGGACATCTCTGTATGAATTCTTTGGTATTAAAAAACTAATGTTTTCATCAAGCCCAGCAAAAATCTACTGATCCGACCAATCATAGAAATGAATGTAATATGGGAAACAGTAAAAAGGAGTGCCTGAGAAAATAAATAACAACGAAAATTGCAATATGAGCACTAGTAAAAAAACGATTTCTGAAGACATTTGTTTTATAATACCCTGAAATTCATACACAGAAGTTCTCATGTAAACTTTGCAGCTAGAAACTTCCGTGTCAAGCACTTTGTAGCAAACCAACCACATCCCCTCAATATTCCATCGTTGAGTAGTCAGTTTCAAACGAACAATTTCCCTCGAACCACTGCTCTGTGGAACAGACACCCAACTGGATGTTTCCCCGATCACTACAATCCTAACATGTTCAAGTCTAGTGTTCACTGTTATCTTCCTCTCCTGTCCGTATAAACTACCCCTTGATGTAACCCTCTACCTCGTGTGGACCCCAGGCCTTGTACTTAATGAACGTTACTGTACAAAAAATAAATAATGATAAATCCTTATCGTGGTAATTCTGGCAGAAGATATTTCTTCAATGTTTTCTTTTTATTCTCTCGATTGGGCTTAATCGACAAAGAAAAAAAAAAGAAATATCTACAAAATCTCTAACACGCAACATAATTTAAAAATCAGCACAAGTTCTTGCCATCTCACGGATCAACTGACCGACTGCTTAGTCCATCGCTTCGTATTCTCAATTTGGAAAATGGCGGTTCAGTAGGGCAAAACGGGCCCTTGTCGACAAGGCGAAAAGATCGTGGTTGACTGTATGCGTGCTGCGAATTAGACACTACCATGCCTTAAATGCAGCGTGTGTGACACGGAGTGGCAAGAATTATAACTGATTAAGACGATGACAGGATAGACGGTCAAATCATTTCACTTCATTATTATTGAATAATGGCTTTTAGTCACGAATCTCTTGTAACGAAACTTGCAGAAAAGGCAAAATAGAGCAAGTAAGAGAACTTTCTTTTTCTTGTCAATATTTTCAATGGTAAGGCTGGAAACGGAGACAAAATGGTTGAAGATAAGAATCCCAATACGCCTGAACGTGCGAGGAAGTAAAAAAAAAAGAATATTAGGATATAAATGAGTTCTATGAAGATAAGGTGGCCAGGTTCATCTATAAAAGCAATTAATACCTTTAGTATCTGCATGAAGAAAACAAACGAAATGGGATTTGTTTCCATATTCAGAGGAATAACTATATCGGAAAGATAGTAATAGTAACGTCAGCCTTTTTACTTATGCGAAGATATTCGGCATACATTAACGGAGGAAGCAACGATTCTCGAGTGAAACTTGTTTTAATTCCACGGCGATCGAACCAGGCCAAAAAAGGAGCATCTATTTTATTTATCTCTAATGATAATGATAATATTAACGGTTACCTTATTTTAAAACGTTCGACATTCCGTTACAGAGCAGCCAATTCTACTCAAATTAAGCTTTTCTTCATTCCATGTCTTCATGAAAGTGATGAAAATTCAGTACCTGTTCTCGGGCGGACAAACAACATTTTATCTCAGTTGTCTGTTTTAAGACAGAGCACAACAGATAATATTAATAAAGGAGTGCATGATCACAGGGAACAGCTGCCCGCTGTAGTACCTCCGTTATTGCACTAAAGGGCGATTTCGTCGCAAATATCTTCTTGTATATTCATCCAATTAAAAAATTCTTTTAATTATGGATTAATTAAGAAATCTCCTACATTTTAATATAAATTTCAAAAACATTCCATGGAATACAAAAAATTGTAAAAACTCGGGAAATATTGTTGATCCCCCATTTTTTGGCCGCACTCAATATTTAACGAAAATCACAAAGAAAGGGTCGACATCGTTGCAAATACAATATTCACTATTCATCCAATTGAAAAATCCTTTTAAAAACGGCTTAAGGAAGAAATTTCCTATCGATTAATAATAAATTTTGAAAAATTCAATGGAAAACAAAAATTTTAAAACAAGAATAATACAGGAAACCCTTTTTCAGCCGCCCTAAATGTTTAAAGAAAACCCCAAAGACATAGAGCGACTTCGTCGCAAATATCTTTTCTCTATTCATCCAGTTGAAAAAATTCTTTTAACCATGGATTAATTAAGAAATCTCTAACATTTTAATATAAATTTTAAAAAATATTCAAAGGAATATAAAAATTGTAAAAACACGAGAAATATTGTTGATCCCCCTTTTGTGGCCGCACTCAGTATTTAACGAAAATCCCAAAGAAAGGGTCGACGTCGTTGCAAATAAAATTTTCACTATTCATCCAACTGAAAAATCCTTTTAAATATCGATTAAAGAAGAAATATATTGGTAGCATTACCGATACCAACGCTAGACCAACCCGGAACCACAATAAAATGGCCTCATGTCATATCCTGCCAGCGTGGGGCAGCGTTTAAATACTATGTGCAGTATATATTCTCTTCAAGTACTGTAAGTGCATTATTAGCAGATTCTTTATTTAGACACTTTTAGTATTCACCGATCGAGCAGCCATTACTAACCAAGGTAAGCGTTTCTTCACTCCTTGGCTATCAGAAGAGGATCAAAGTGTTACATCTGTTCTTTTCCTCTCTAATGTTAATGATAATATCAGCCGTATTAGCATTCACTGATCAAGCAGACAGTGATACTTTCGGTTGAAATTTATAAAATCTTTCAGGAAAATAGTTCTTTACTAACTGTTATCGCAGTTTTTAGTAAATATTTGGGGTTCAGTTCATATCCTTTTCATAGAAATAGTGTGAGGGCATCAGACAGAGAGAAGAGAATGATGTGAGTCACATACATGAAAAAATAGTCTGAGTGGATTGCAGAAAAGTGAGCGGGGAAGAAGACTTAACTTTCACAAGGGGTAAGACGTTTTCGAAAGTCGTGATCGCCTATCCCCTGAAAAGTCATAGATGGGCGGAGTTTAAAAACCTGATTATATCACTGTCGAGAAAAAAAAAGAGAATTTAAAACAAAATATCCACTTAAGAAATCCGGCGAGCACAACAACCGAAACGTCGTGAATATTGCATTAAAGACGAGGACAACAGCCTTAACTATTGAAATACATACGGAATGTTTAGCCTAACGAGTCAATAGAGCAAATGATGATTGAGTAAGAGGAATACTATTCTTTTTTTAAATAATTTCATCCCCGAACAAGGTGATACAGCGACAACGGGTTACTGGTGGTGAAAAGAAGGAGAAGATTTTATTGAGGAGAAAGGACAATTAAAAAATTGGTTTCAGGAAAGCAGAAATGGCAGCTGAGTTTGTATTTGCATTGTTGAAGAATTTAGTTGGCAAAATCATGTATAAATTCAGAAGATCATTACACAGGTGAGATGTGCAAGAGTAGAAGGTAATAGAATAGAGCTTAGCATTATATCTAGTTATTTCAACAGTAAAACAATGATATATACTTGCCAATTTGATAGCTGCTGAAATTTATGCGGTCGAGGAGCCAGGCAGTAGAGATCATTAGAACAACTGCCATGAAAATATTTATTGAAAAGACAGAATGAAGCCGTGTCATGGCGGCGGGAAAATGACTGAAAGTCATGATGAAATGTAAGGACCGTTAACATTAATCATTCTTCTTTGGACTTTGTCGAGGATCTCGCGATATTTCGCCGGAGAACCACATCAGATATAGTAGCTATTCTTCAAAGGTAGATTTTGTAGTTGGTAGTCGCAAACAGTAAACTAAAAATTAAAATCCTTTGATCATATATTTATTATTGAAAATTAATTGTGGTACAAGGCCGAGATGGGGACGTAGGGTGAGGCTGGTCATCTAGCTATACTTTACCTAGCTAATCCGATTTACGACCCACTCACTCCTTCCAAGTAACATATATACGACAGGAAGTCATCCTTCATGATTTACCCCTACATATACCGCATACTCCATGCACACAAAGTGTATTGTTTACCAACTCGTCTGTGTGGCTCACATTTTATTAAAGATTTTTTTGATCAAACATAAAATTAGCGATAGTTTTAAAGAACTAGAATCACGCATGCACTGTATCTAAATTGCAAATGGCGGTTCCAACCGTGTAAGTTATAAATGTCCAAAATGGATTCTGACATGTTTGACGCGTGGAATAATCTTCTTAGCAGGAGATCTAGCAATCTATTTGTATTCTGTGATTTCATGTTTTCATTATTAATCTTTAAGCGGGTTCCTGTCGCCTGTTGTTTTATTTTATTACAAGTTACTTAATTTACTTTACGTACAATCATTCATCCTAGGTATGATCATAAACTACATCCAACCGCAAGATATCTGATCAGGAGGTTTTGAGTAGTTTGGAACCACTTCTTAATTGTTGGTGTTTCCAGATCCACGCCGAACCAGTGTTGTAGCACCTGTTAGGGATCCAGCTATGGGCAAATAGTTAACCCCCAACATGGAGTCAACACGTGTAAAAATAGTTTTTAACACCAACAAGATATTTTTGTAAAAAAAATATTATCAGCAATAAATTTTTGAAGAAAGATTATTACCAGCAATACTTTTTTGGAAAAAATATTACCAGCAATATATTATTACCAACAATACTTTTTGGAAAAATATTAACAGCAATACTTTTTGGAAAAATTATTACCAGCAATACATTTTTACCAGCAATACATTTTACCAGCAATATTTTTGGAAAAAATATTACCAGCAATACATTTTTGAAAAAAATATTACCAGCAATATATTTTTGAAAAAAAATATTACCAACAATACATTTTGGGGAAAAATATTACAAGAAATACTTTTTGAAAAAAAATATTACCAGAAATAAAAATCGTATCGGCATTGAGATTGATATGCCGTAAAAACAAACCCAAACAAACCAACCGTACAATCAATAGGTTTAATAGCATGAAATAAGAAAATATCTTTACTTTGTTCTTGAACACGTATTTCTTGCCAATGAAGCTTTTCTTTCATGGAAGAAGCCGTAATCAATTCGGCTACGGAAACAAAATGTCTAGACCGGTTTCAAATCTATTGACATGCTGTTGCATCCTACCATGTTTTTTTCGAAGCTTTTCATTTATTTAATGCCAGAAAGAAAACTCTTCCTGTTTTAGTTTATTTCTTAGGGACTCGCAAATGTTTTTGTAAGTTAATTTCAATTGCAATATTCAGATAACTGTATATAGATTTATCAACTAAAAATACGTTAATTGGTCGCACTTCCCCTCACTTATTTTTGGTAGAGCTTCATGAGTCCAATCTTCCAAAATCTCTCATGTTGGGTGATGAACTAACCTAAGTGCTTTTCACAGGCCTTCTAAGAATTGAAGTTTTTCGTATTAAAAATCGTTTAGGGACGTAAATAAGCAGTAATACGAAGGTGAAAATGGCAAGTGTATAAGGTGTGTGTTAGAGGGTATCCCAATAAACCGTTACCAATGTCTGTCGGGTAACAAAAAACGTAGTGTACGCACTTCCGTTTAGTCAATTTCGCAGTCTTTTCATTCATTACGACACTGAATCGGTCTAATTGGTAAAACGACTTATCCAAATTCAATATCCGATTCGTCGGATGAAGCAAGCTTATAATACACACTGACTTGCAATCATCCCAGGTATAGAACATTACTTTCTTCTTGTGGAATATTTAGCGATGACGTATTTCGTTTTCCTAAGAAATAATTTCTCTGCGGATTTTTTTATGAGCAATCATATAGTATCTGTAAGAGTTCTTTTCAAAAATGGATCGTTTTTGTTGTGTTTGGGCAGATAATATCACATGGACATTTTGTGCTTTAAATCCTTTCGTATCTGTATATATTTCTTAGATATTATGTACACTATTTACATTATTTGGAGTATTGTCCCCATCTTTGTCGCCATGTTTATTAAAACGCTTCGGCCGTTGTGCGCTCCAGCATTCTTCAGGTTGTTGGAATGTCGAACTGAACCCTTTATTTCGCTCACTGCGGTAGACTGTTCTAGTTCCCCGTGCCATGTTTTTAATCGATGTCAGTTATCTGCTGTTAATTTCCCTCTTCTAACTGCTAGGCCACAAAAATCTCCTGATCCGAAAATGTTATCCTCTGCATTCTATGAAGAACCACATTTCTGTTCTGTCTATATTTCTGAGATGACGCATTATGTACATTATTTACATTATTCGGACTATTGTCCTCATCTTTGTCGCCATATTTATTACAACGTTTCGGCCGTTGGAAGCTCCAACCTTCTTCAGGTTGTTGGAATGTCGAACTGAACCCTTTATTTCGCTCACTCGTTCCACGTGCCATGTATTTAATGGATGTCAGTTATCAGTTATCTCCCGTTAATTCCCTTAACCGGGTATTGAACTCACACCCTTTGGGTCCTGTCACTGGATCTAACTAACGCTTTTTTCCACTGTGCCATGTGTCCTTTACTGTGAACTTGTGAGACAGAAAAGATTTTATGGAATCACCTATCCACGTGTTTCCAAACGTTTTCCAATGCCTCTATGAGATATATGCATTATATCTGCTATATTTCGTAACATGTAACCTGGATTATTGTTAACCAGCGTTTCGATTTGGTCATCCATAAATCACTGTAGACCTGTCGGAATATCTTGTTTTCCAGATCAAGTTTCCACTTCTGAATCAAGTGAAACACTAGTCAAAGTATTCCTATTTATAGTCCCATCTCTATCAACAGAATATATTGCTTGTTTGTTTTTGGGTTGTTTTTTGGGGGGTGGGGATTGTTTTTTGTTTTTTTTTTGTCTTTTTTTTTATTTTTTGCTGTTTGGGAGTAATCTTTTGTTACTTTCTAAAGAAAAAATAAAGGAAATAAACAAGGGAAATTCATTTCACTTTTCGCGAATTTCACTTTTAACGCGAAAGCATTCAATTATCACTGTTAGACATTTTCATGACGGTCGTCTTCGAGTATAGAATCCAGAGGTTGGCAGTGAATATTTCGGAGACAGTAGGAAAGCGTAGTTGAGGTTCGCAGTGGATATCTTAGCAGAGCGTAGTTCTTCCTTCTGTCAAGTTAGCACTGGCCCTTCCGGTAGGGTAAACAAAGATGGCCGCCTTTATATACGACGAATACAATGTTCTGCGGCTTCCGATTGGTTAAGCTTCTATTGGTAGACTATAAAGGAAGTTGAGTCATTTGGATTGTCTCACTAGTTATATAATATATACAAAAAACCGTAACAATCACAATTCACCCAGGAATACTTGAGAGAGACGCGTTGAAAATGTATATTTAGCAATATTTACATGTATCAGTCACGTTTGGAACGAAATCACATATTCAAACGCCACTAACTGTAAAACTCACTAATTCCATTATATCTTGTTATTATACATAAAAGGTATAGGCTCGTTTACTACTCAGCATATCGTCATGGTATTCGATGAAGAAAAAGAAAACGTTTTACTGTCGAAGATAAAATAAATGAAACAAAAATCGAAAACAAACGTAGTACAGAATAAGTCTGCTTCTTATGTTAGTTCCTTAGTTATTTAGTAATTACCTCACAGCTTGTCATTCAGATAAATAATTAATCATTCTGTTTTGATGTCGAGGATAGACGGAAGAAATGAGATATGAAAGTCGGTGTTTGGTTTTAGGAACAGAAAGGTAGAAAAAGACGATATAGGAGGTGATAAAGCTCTCATGTGTTTAACGTCGAATACAATGAAAAGGAAAACTTGATAATTGAAATCTCTTCCTTTGTACCCTCTCGGTTTTTTGAATCATGATCTGCGTTCGTACTTAGGAATTCGTATTGCAATATTTAATTAAAACTGTAAAGATCAAATATTTAACAATGCAATCGTGGAAATTTCACAGCTATTTTGTAGTTGTAGAACGCGCAGTCAACTTATTCAATCATTATCCTATTAATTCACCAGAAAATTAAATAACCACACTGAAATTCTCACGGTTAGTAAAAGTTTCTGTGAATTACATTATATGATTCATTCTAAACCTAACTAGTACATGGCATGATGTTAAAATATATTCTGCAGCAAGGTCTCTGATCGGGAAACTGAAGGTTTTAAGGAGAGTGAAACAACATGTTAATTGCTGTGGTTCCCAGAGCCAACCTGGCCCGGGGTGGTATCATCTGTTACAGTTCCAGCATGGGGAAATAGTACCCTTCCAAGAAAAAACAAAATCTTATGAAATTATGAAATATCATATTTGAACTAAAACTACGAGCCGTACATTTCATATTAAAAAGTTACCAATTCATCGTAGAATTACAAACACCTATTATATGGAGTTGAATGTCAGTCAGTCAATTATCTGCCATACGTGATGCACACTTTGGCGATCATGAATCTTTTGATACATAACTGACATGGCAGATATTTTTCCCCGCAGTAGGCTGCTATTTCTTTCTGCGGTAGACCCGTTGCCATACAAGGCTATAGAAACCGGCCTGTCCTGCTATTTACCCATAGCTAGGACGAGAAGAAGAGGAATCATACCATTTCAAGGATATTAGAACTTAAGTGAACGTAATGGATTCGACTGGAATTCGAAGGCATGCAACTGCATTCAAAATGCAAAGGTTGATATGCCACTAAAAATAAAATCAACCAATAAACGACGTCGTTCCAGCGGCTAGGTGTTCTGTCAAGAGGTCGTCTACAGTCCGCAGATGACAGATCAAACTGGTAGATGCGTCTGGGAGTTTGATTATCAGGACATGGCCCTGCCAGCGAAAGAAATGCTGAGTAGTCTCGGCTGGCCGGAGCTTCTTATTTGGAGAAAAGATCGGAACAATGCACTCCATCGATCATACTGAGTATGCTGGACTCGAAACTCGAGGATCTTGCAGAGAGGACGTTCAGTAGCATCAAGAGAATGGCAGCGTTGTAAACTGCAACATTAAAGGTGTGGTACCTAATTTCAGGGCAAAGATTGAGCCAATTGCACCCCAAGACGCATCATCTAGAGACTTGATTTTTCCAAACTCAGGTATGGATGAACAATATTTATGTATAGACTCATCTATTAAGTCAATGTTCAATTATAGATTCAAGTATGAACCTGACTTCAAGACCTGACATAAAGTTTGCCTTTTGGCTCAAATATAAACAGAGCTGAAAATAAAAATCTTAACTAGGGTTTTCTTATAGACACAAGTATAATTTCGATATTAAATAATGCAATATGAGTTTATATGTCGTAAAAAAATTCATCTTTCGAACCCAAAGAAATTATAAAAAAGCAAGCAGATTTTCTTAATCCGAATAATAAAAACAAACAAGAACATTTAAAAACGATATAACATACACCTGCATTTAGATAAACAATATGTTTTCTAAGATATGAGAGAGATAATGGCACTGGGTTCTTAAGAAAGATGGGTTAAATGATTAAAACTGTTAATATCAACATTCTAATCAATAACAACATATACTCTAAGAGATGAATTGGTTAAAAAATTGAAAATGAAATGTTTCGTAAGCCATTTTTTCTCATAAAGTTATTTTAGAAAAAAATATATATAATTTGGTACATAGAAAACAGTACTATCCGTGATAATTCCACAGATTGGTTATTTTAATTTTCTGATAAATCAAAATTCTTCAGTTAATCATAGAATAAGACTGATTGCATGTTTGTGACTATAAATTAGCCGGTGACGTTACTCTATTGTTACGTTTTAAAATTACGAATTTAAATATTGCAATAAAATTTATAACTATGAATACAAGCCATTATTTAAAGAAATAAATGAAATAAAGATAAAAAATTATATATAAAAAAGCACTGTGTTCAATTTCGCTGAAGCAGATTTTAAAGATATGAGAGTGTTAACTTCCTTCTATCTACCGTTTTTTTTTTGTTTTGTCCTGTTTGGAAAGACGGGTAAATATTGCTCGTTTTTTTCTTTCTGAAACAAACGAGCAATATTTATCCGTCTTTCCAGACACTCAAAAAGGACGAGCCTTTTAATTAGAACGTGTTAACAGTGAATATGAGTAAGTGGCTAACAGATTAGAACGTTCAGTTTTTCGCTCGCCATAGTCTATTTGTCATGAAGATGACTTCGTGATGTTATCGAGAGGCGATCGTAATATGCGATAAAATACCCTCCGTGTGAAATTGGTTAGAAGAGGAATTGGTTATTTCGGAGCCTCTGATGTCAGAAAACCGAAGCTTTGAGCTTAAAGACTTTTTTATGGCAGTTGATTACGCCAGATAATGCGCTCTTTCCCAGAAACTGTAAATATAGTTGCAACATAAACCACAGGTTGTATCTGTCGATGATGAAGGAACATAAATGTACCTAATCGAGTTTCTGCTACAGAGTTTAGCCCGTCGTCTTATACGAGCGACCAGCCGTCATATTCGAGCGGCCAGCCATTATTGAGTAATAGCTAAGGACTTATATAATATGATAATTCCTATAAAGGAAGTTGAGTTATAAGTTAAGGGTCTACACCTATACAGTTATTTACCAAGTGTAAAGGAGGTAAATGGATTCATATCCATATTTTTTTCAAGAGTACATGTGAGAGACGAATATTGGCACATGTGTTTACTATACAACTCTCCAGCTATGGCAACATTGAAATAATTTACGTAAATATCAAGTTCTTTCTCTCAGGTTTATCCCGAAGGTTGTTGCGAATAATTCCTGAAAGTGTTGACGCAATTAACAACTACTTTTTTTTTTGTTTTGAAAATAGATCCAGGAAGTGTGAAAAATATCCGGAGCTGATTACGCAGATAGAAGGTACCTTTTCTAGAATGGTGTTCAGTTTGTACAAGGCCCAAGAGCCATTCGCGTTAAGGGGTTACAGAGTAAGAGGCACAATCAATGCAGAAATGTGGGGTTGATAACGGTTAACTCTAGAACTAAACAGGTTTAGATTGTAGTGATCGGAGAAGCATTCTCTTGGGAGCCGGAGCCGCAAATCAGCGCTAAGTTAGGTCCAACAAATGATCACGCTTCAGAAGTTCGTAAGATTGATCCAGCCGTTCGTGACGGCTCTCTCCTTGAGTCTCCTATATCTCTGTATTTATATATTATTATTAACGATCTGCCTAGAACATTCTCAGATAAATATCTGTAAATATCTACGCAGGTTATGCTACAGATTATCGGAGAACCTCCAAATATCAAGGTGATCTGAACGTGTGAGTTGATCTCTTTTCTAACCTAGATACAACAGCTCAACTGGAAAAAACGGTTTTGCAAATTTCATCAGCTCAAAGAGAAAGCTAATATGGCTTTAACATCACCTTTCAAACACGATGTTCTTTTTTGTTGTTACTTTCAATGAACGTTTACGCTCACAATGAGGCTCCATGTCTTGAATATCAATTCGGGTGTGGATTTCATTGTAGTTCTCAAGTGAAAACTCGTATGGGCTAGTCATTGCTGAAGACTAGGTATATACTCTGTCTCTCGACAGAGTTGAGAAACAATGTCAGTTTTGAAGGTAGGAACACGAGGGAGTGCACCCGGGCTAAGAACAAAACTTGTCCGCAGCCCGCCTCAACCGTCGGTTGTGCTGGACTCAGCGCGGAGATATATATAAGAGAAATCGATACATTCTGTCGCACAACAAATTACTTGAATCTTTTTGCCGTACATTTACTTTAAAGAGACAGGTTAGACCAAATTGGTGCTTTTTTTTGTTTCTCTGAGGGGTAGGGAGACTTATTTTCCTCTCTTCACACTCTTTGCAACAGAGGCCTCGCTGTTAGCCTGTTACTAAGCTGTTCTATCGCTATTTCCATGTCAAATGCTAAGGTGAATACTACGCTTAATTGCAGTAATTTACCATCCACGTAGTCGAAACAATTTCATTATTTAGTGTTTCAAAGTGAATAAGAAAATTCTACTCACTTCTTTCTAAGAATGTCACTTTGTGGAACAGATTTAAGGGTTTTTTTGGGGTTTTTTTTCTGGGGACTACAATTTCCCCCTGATGCAAATCAAGGTTAATCATCATCTAATCTCGTTATCCTCATAATATTAATTTCCTACTCCTTCCGTTTCATCGATATCCCTCATATCACTCATCATTAGCATTTTAACAGGAGCCTTCTAGCTAGAGTGTCTCTTGTTTTTGCATTAAATTATTTCTTGTATGAAAAGAACTATCCCTGTTATTAAACATCTAAATTTGCTTTAATGATATTGAATTGTGTTATGCAGCATGGAATCGAGTTTTTTTCTTCTTCTCTGCATAATGCTTTCATTACAACACATAACACCGACTAGCATTCAACTCTTATAATGACACAGTTAAAGGAAATGTATATCCTTTAAGGCTCACAATCAATTGCATCTTGTTTCCTCAAATTTCGACCAACATGGGCGAAAGATTTTGACTTAACTGGACCTAAATCTAAAATTTCATATCGTCCAGACCATCATTATAGATAGTTTAATTTGTCCAGTTTGCCTATATACACATTGTAGTGAAATAAATTCCACAAAATGAACCCTCTTCGATATATATGCTTGCAGAATGAAGTAGAAACCAAACTATGTTTGCCTCTATACTCAAGGAAAATCGAAACGATGTTTACCTGTAGACCAGTATATAAAACCCAATCAATGTTTCCCTATAGACTTAGGCGTAAAAGCTATTAATATTTCTTTATAAACTCAAGTATAAACATAAAATATAATATATAATATAAATATAAAAAATTTCACCTTCAGACCACCAACGTATACCTAATTACTTCAGTATAACCAGGAATAATGTATGCCAATAGACCAAAGAATAAACATTTATGTTTGCCTATATATTTAAGTATAACCACGAGGAATATTTTTCACTATGTTCAATTAAAAGCATGACCAACGTTTAGCAACAGCTTCAAATATAAACCTGACTAATGTTTACCTACTAACTCATGCATCAATAAGACAAATCTATACGTGTAGACACAAGGACAATTTTGACAAATATTTGGAAATATGTGCAAATATTTCTACAATTTTAAATAACGCAACATGATTTGATATGTTCTATTTTTTTATAATTTCAACATTTGTCTTCTGAGAAAACAAAATACATCATTGATATATTAGGTTGGTGCAAAAATAATGACGTAATAATGTCGTTTTTGACGTTAACAAATACGTCAAAAAACGACATTATTACGTCATTGTTTTTGCACCAATTACTGCTAATTTAGGACTTATTTGCTTATTGATTTAGGCGTGCGAATTAATTAATCTTCTCGCATATATGACGCATTCGGTGGAGGAGGGGCGCATTCAACATTTGATAATTTTGCGGAAATATAAACTTAAAGGTTTTAAGCATTTTGGTTCAATATTTTTTTTTTAATGGTTAGTCGTATGAAATTGTAAACGTAGGACTACTTGACACGAAAGTAAAATAATCTCAATAATAATATTTATCAAGAATTTATCACAGGGAATATAAAATTTTACGGAAAA
Organism: Acanthosepion lycidas; assembly: GCA_963932145.1. Lineage (NCBI taxonomy): Eukaryota > Metazoa > Mollusca > Cephalopoda > Sepiida > Sepiidae > Acanthosepion > Acanthosepion lycidas. Next base: position 23,265,154 of record OZ010590.1, on the reverse strand, counting down.
ATTGTTGAGAATTATGTATTAACTTACATAGCAAATAAATTAAAAAAATAATATAAATGTTGGTGCTATATTCGAATTGGGGTTAAGTATTTTTCATTTTCTTCTTTGTCATTTGCAGCATTTTAGAATACTTTGGGTGCAATGCTAAGTTTCATAAGTTGAACAAACTGGAGCTATTTCGTTTATGCTTTGTTACCTCTCTTTCCCATTGTTGTTTTTAGATCCCTTTCTTCCAGTCATTTTGATGAGCAATAGCAAAATTCTGAAATTTAGAATGCTTCTATTCCACTTCAAAAACAAAACCTGTAAAAAGGGATAGTACTAAATATACAAACCTAAAATAAATTTCAATTTCAATTTAAAAATAAATTTAATTTTCATTTAAATGAAATTTAGAATGATCTTATACCATTTCAAAAATAAAGCCTGTAAAAAGGTATAATTTAAATAAATATACGACCAGAAATGAAATACTTTTGACAGAAAACCTTTATGACTTCATTATAATTATGTAATAATAATGTAAAAATATTCCACAGAAAGATATGTTACCTCATCTCATAGCAAAGTTACTGATTATAAACCTAAATTGTCCTTGAAATATTGTGTAATCGGCACTATTTCTTTGTAAAATACTTGGATATAATGATCAGTTTGCGTGAAAAAGGAGTTTTCGATTTTTGTTGAATATTCGCCTCCTCAGACGAACGTATCATAGGAACAGTCAAACAATGAAACTTCAAGATTCGTCGTAAATTCGTCTTTATTATGATTTCACCCGGCTTCTTTTAATATTTAGAGAGATGAAATGTAATGTTATGGTGAAAAATAAAATTCTCAAAAATGTATCACCCTTTTTTGGGACAAAGAGGATGAAAATTTCTGGGAGCTTAAAATCTGATGCATTGAAATGTTTATAAATCACTGATGCTTTAAATGAAGTTGAACAGATCAAATCGGCTTGATATTCTTAGAGATGGCGTGCCTTGTTGAATATTTAGCTCACAAATTTTTCACCATCTACGACATTCCGTTGGAATCCAAATAAAATATAAAATTGACTGTAACTCTTGCTAATTTGTTCTCAAGTCTGTTAAGTATTTGCCGCTGCATAATCTGCCAGAACAGCATGAACTGATGTTAAAAACCTGATAGAGAATACAAAAAATGAAAAAAATAGGATGTGAGAAAAAATGCACAAAATTGAAGGAAATATATATTGAGAAAAATGTACGTTGTTGTCGGTTCTCTTAAATTTAAAGAATAAATAAATATAAACTCTTAAAAATGCTACCAACGGAAGGAAAAAAATAGCTTTTTTGGATGCAAATCCCATTGCGTGACACGTAGACACGGACTGATAAGTGAGCTTCCCATAGCGCTTGTCTGTGTGTCGCAATGTAACGAGAATGTCAATGTTGATAAGCTAAGTGTAACACTGTGCCGATATTTGGAAAGAATTATTTTGACGGCTCGTGAGTATCAGACCAAGTTAAAATCTATAGGAAAAAAATCACAGTGTGTCTCTTAATAAGAGACTGACACATTTTTTACATTCGAAGTCAATGAATAAGGTAAAGTTTATAAAAGGAAGACAGACTGAGCATAAAATAAATGCCGCAGTTTGAAATGCAAGGAAGAAGAATTAAATGAAAAGGGATTCTAAATAGAAAGTAAGACAAACGAATCATATTGAATGAAAGAAATATATAAAGAAACATGCAACAGTTATGTACTATTAAAAGATAAAATAAAGAACATATATAAGATGAAAAAAGTATCAGAAAGACAAAAAGAGGTTATATAAGAAAGCAAGACAAAAATATTTAAGAAGGAAAAAGTAGAAGGAACGATAGAAAAAAGAAAGGGAGAACGAGAATTTAAAAGAAAGAAAGAAAATATAGGAGAAAAATGAGAGAAAAATCTATTTCATTTCAAAGAAAAAAGAAAATGGAAGGAAAGAAAGAAAAATAAATAAATTGAGACGAAGTAAATAAAAATATATTTTTAAAGAAGAATAAATGAGTCGAAGGAAAGAAAACACAATGAAAAAAGAAAAGCATAGGAGGAAATATCGAAAAAAATATTGCAGAAGAAAAAGGGGGAAAGAAAGAAAATATTGCAGAAGAAAAAGTAGGAGGAAATAAAGAAAAATAAAAATTTTCAGATGAACATGTCGACGCAAAGAGAAAAATAAAATAGCCAAGAAAAAAATGTAGGAGGAAGGAAGGAAAAAAGAAAAATATTTAAGAAGAAAATTTAGGAGGAAATAAAAAAATTAAAATATTTAAGAAGAAAGAAAGTAGGAGGAAAGAAAAAAAAGAAAATATTTAAGAAAAAGTAGGAGGAAGGAAAGTAAAAAGAAGAAATATTTAAGAAAAAAGTAGGAGGAACGAAAAATGAAATATTGAAGAAGAAAAAGTAGGATGAAGGAAAAAAGAAAAATATGTAAGAAGAAAAATAAAAGAAATAAAAATAAAAATATTTAAGAAGAAAAAAGTAGAAGAAAAGTAAGAAAAATAAATATTGAAGAATAAAAAGTAGGAGGAAGGAAATATTTGAGAAGAAAAAATAGGAGTAAAGAAAGAAAAATATAGTATTAAAGAAGAAAAAAGTAGGAGGAAGGAAAGAAAAAAGAAAATATTTGAAAAAAAAAGTAGGAAAACAGAAAGAATAAAAAGAATAAAAAGAGTAGGAGGAAAGAAAGAAAAATAAAATATTTAAGAAGAAAAAGTTGGAAGAAAGAAAAAAATAAAATATTCAAGAAGAAAATTTAGGAGGAAGGAAAGAAAAAAGATAAATATTTAAGAAGGAAAAAGTAGGAGGAAAGAAAGAAAAATAAATTATTGAAGAATAAAAAGTAAGAGAAAAGAAAGAAAAAAGAAAATATTTGAAGAAAAGAGTAAGAGGAAAGAAATATATATAAAAAAAGAACCAAATATATGCTTCAAGTCACTTTTACATTTGTGCAGTTATTGTCAAGATTTGAGTGGAATATAGAAGACCAAATATTACATAACAAATCTTGTTTTACTTTGTTCTCACATTTCCAGTCTCTTAATTTGACGTATTCGCGAGAAGTCTTCACTTTCGGGTTTCTGCGTCAATGTGGAAGTTTTCTTTTAATAACTCCCATGCCTTATTTCTCCCTACAGTTAATTTTAGATTTTATGTTATAATTGAATAGTATTAGAACGAAATCTATAGGCAGTTGTATTCTGTAGAGTGGGTGCCACTGAATGTTAGTTGTGTGCGTATTTTTATTGAATTTCTACATTACAGTGTAACAGTTTCCCTTATCTATGTATCTATCTCCCAAAAAATAGAAAATAAAATGATTAAACTGTTTTCATTGAGTTGATTTAAATTCTCCAGGCACTGACGGAAATAGAATCTCCAACTGATGCCAATACAGCCGGATTTCGATCCTAGCTAGAGGCAAGCGGACATCTAGCCACAATGATTAGTTGTGATACAGTGAAACAATCTGTCTAAGTGATTTTGTAAACAGTGACTATTACAGCTAATAATGCAAGACTCTTCGGTAAAGCGAATCGAGCTATCTCAGTAACCGTGTGTTTATCTAAAAATAAATCCGATTAAATTCACCTTCATTCCTGTCGTGTGCCCACAGATTAGAATCCCCGACTAACGCCAATTCAGCCGGGTTTCGATCCTAGCTAAGTGGTAACCAGATGTCTAGCGACACTAATGAGCTGTGATACAGCGAAACAGTCTGTCTGTGGCTGACTACACACACACACACACACACATATATATATATATATATATATATATATATATATATATTCACACACACAAACACATACACACACACACGACGGTTGTGAAATAGCTTGGTAGTGAAATTTATGATTTCACGGGTTTTTTCTGAATAGTGGCTGATAAACATTTTTCCAGCTAATTTGCACAATATGGCAACACCATTGTTTCGTTTTCGTTATTCTGTATAATGTCCTTCATTTTTTTTTTTTTTATCAGATTCAACATTTTTTGGTTGAAGCACATTATATCGTATCTACTCTCTAATAACAATAGGACATGGAACAGGCCTCAACGATAAAACAAACGTCTGCTATCACCAAGGAAAGTCGTAAAGGCTCCGCTTTTCATGTCATTGCAGAGTTGCTAGCTCGTCATGTGGACAGTTAGACGATTGTTGAATTATCTTTTGCCAATGAACAGACGATCTTATTGTGTGACCTCCAAGATTGTGACAACTACTGATTTAAGGAATATTATCCGAAAATCACAGGGGAAATCCGAACAAATAAGCAATGCTAATTTCACTGCCACTGAACTTCCTCATGTACCGGAAACCACCAGAAATTGTATTCTCAGGAACATGGCTTTCGGGCGAGTTCCCTTGAAACTGCTCTTTTTAAAGAATTTGAGGCTTCTATGGGTTCGGAATTACATGACGTTGGATTTGTGTTGGAGCCTGTTCCCTGAGGAGATTTGGGAGATTCTTGACAGACATGACGGTTGGGCGAATGTTTGGGTCTATTTCGGAGATGACTGTCACCAACGTTGACAACATCGACAACAGGATGAGGGAGGCTTGTATCATTGAAGACAGACCTGTTTGCCCAGTTATGTATCCTAAAATGATCGCAGCGTCCGACTGCAGTTTCCTCGAGGAGTTCTTCGATTCTTGGGCTAGATGACATACCACTCTCACTGCTAAAGACTCCAGTATTCATGCATGATAACACTCACTCCCACTTTACCACGGTTTGTCTTAAATTCGAATGGGTACTAGGTGATATCCTCTCTTCAAATCCAAAGAAGAAGAAATTTTATATTTAGAGATTTCCGAAGCCATGTTTTCCGTTCCTCATCGAGTCAAGTGAATCAATATTTCTAATATAATCTACAACTAAATTTTAGCTGGTTTTTAGTAACCTCATTTTAATATTGTATTCATCCGCAGTTCGAAATCTAGATTTCGTAGAATGGGTTTGTAGTTATGATCGCGATTCGAAAACAATAAGTTTTGTTATACTAATGTTCACTCAATACAAGGTTCGAGATCAACTATAGATAGTATTCTGTGGTGTTCTATGAGCGTAAGAGAAGCCGAATGCAGTGCAGGAGGTTTGTTAGGAAAATAACTGCTAACCCTTGAGATGAAAAGATCAATATTGTATTGATTAAGAAAACATCCTACCCAGAATCTGTTTCATAAATCAGCACTTCTTGGGAAGCTGTTCGAGTGGAACTCAATGAAATACGAAGGGAATGAAGATGATTCATACTTGTGTACGCGGCATGGTAAGTCCAAGCTATATTGGTCAGGTCTGTGCTGTTGGAGCGAAGGAATGCACATTGTGAGAACACTAATCATTTAAAGTAGAGAGAGAGAGTGAGAGAGAGAGTAGCGATCGGTTTGCAACGTTTCGTTTGTGAGAAAGGTTGACGAGGATATCGCAACTATTTGACCCTGTGAATCTTGAAGTCAGGAATGTCTTTCTTAATCATTTATCGCTCGTTGCCACGATTCACACTGTCAATGTTGGCCCCATTTAGTGGCAATCAGACTGAGTGTATAATTAACATGACAACACCATAACTGTTATCTATCTTCTACCTTTTCCAATTAACTGATATCACTTCTCGCTCTTTACTCTCCTTTTCATTAATGCTTTACTTTTCATTATTACTCTCCTTTTCATTATTGCCCTCCTTTTCATTATTACTCTCCTTTTCATTCGTGCTCTCCTTTTCATTAGTGCTCTCCTGTTCATTATTACTCTCCTTTTCATTAGTGATCTCCTTTTCATTATTACTATTCTTTTCGTTATTACTCTTGTTTAACTCTTCTGTCTAGAATTTCGTTTTCGCCGTCACTTTCATTTTTATCCCGCCTTTTCTATTTTGCGCCATCACTTAATTTTTTAGCGTTTTCAGTGCGTGTCACATTCAATTTCATTCCGTAAACTTTTTCTCACCATGAGATCTTTCTTTCTTTCTTTCTTTCTTTCTTTCTTTCTTTCTTTCTTTCTTTCGCCCTCTATCAAGCCCTCTCCCTCTATTATTTTATTTGTCCTTTGGCGTTTTCTTTTTCTTTTCTTCTGCACCTTCACTTTTCTTTTTGTACTTCTTCTGTAGTTTTAGTTTCCACATCTTTCTTTCTTTCTTTCTTTCTCTTTTAAAAAGATTTGTTTTCTCTTTCTTCCTTCTCTTTTCTCTACAATCATTTATCTTATCATTCAGTCTCTCACTTTCTACTGGTAATTTTCGCTTCCTTCCTCTTCCGTACTTTCTCTCTTATAATCATTTATTTTCACCCTCTTCCTTCACTTTTCTCTATTATCTTTCACTTTCTGTCTTTTAATACTTCCCTTATATATTTTTTTTTGCTTACTCTTTCTTTCTTTCTTTTCTATAACTGCTCAAATTTCTTTCTCTTTTTTTCTTTTGTTGCTTATTAACGTTTTCTCTCTCTCTCTCTCTTACAAACAATCTTTCTCTCTCTCTTCTTTTCCATTCTTCTCATAATCTTTCACATTCTCCCATGTTTTCCTTTTTCTACTTCACGTCCTCTCTCTTCATTCCTTTCTCTCTTATAATCTTTTACTCTCTCTTTCTCACTTCTTTCCCTTTTGTCTTATAAAGTTTCACTTACACTTTCTTCTTACCTTATATATTCTATGTTTTCTTTCTCTCTCTCGTTTCCCTTTCTCATAATCCTTCGAATTACTTTCTTATCCTTGTTTTCTCTTTAATAAGACTTTACTCCCTCTATTCATTCAATTTGTTTTTCTAATCTTTCACGTTCTGTGGTTCTTTCCTTTTCTCCTTTTAGTTTGTCATGTTATCTTTCTTCCTTATATTCTCTCTTATAATCATGTTCTTTCTCTCTCTCTCTCGCTTATTTCTCTTCTATCTTTTAATTGGTTACTTTCTCTCTCCCCTTCCCTTTTCTCTCATAATCCTTACGTTTTCACCTTTCCTTTATCTTTCTCTTCCATTCATCCATTTCTCTTGCATGTTTTGAATTTCTCACTCTTCCTTCATTTTCTCTATTTTGATTTCGTTTTTCTCTTTTTCTTTTTCAGTTTTCACTCTCACCTTATTCTTTTCCTTTTCACTTAAAATCTTTTTTTTTTCTCTTTATTCTTTTTGCTACTTATCTTTCACTTCCTCTATCTTAAATTCTATCTCCTTTAAATTGCTTACATTGTCTTTTCTTCCTCTTTCGTCTTATGATTTTACATTCTCTCCCTTCCCTATAATTTTTCACTCTCAATTTCTTCTTTCCATTTCCTTTTATATTTTAAAAAAAGAATTTGTTTTCTTTTCTTACTTACCTTCTTTCTTTTGATCCTTTTATTTTATGCTCTTTTTTTTCTCTTATTCTCTTTTATCTTCTCTTTCTTCTTCCTTTTTCTCGTGTGATCTCTCACTCTCACATTTTGTTTAATTTTGACATCAAATATCACCCAATTGACCTTTGAAAATGGGTCATCAAAATATCATTCAACATCACTGAAAAAGAAACCTCATCTGAGATTTTACATATTAATAATTTACAATAATGTTCACTGTGTACAAGACCCAACAGACATATGAGGTAGATAGTTACAGAGTAAGTTGTTCAGTTTAGGGGGATATGAGGGGAAGAAAACGGTTGAAACTAAACTTGAACAGATTAAGTTGTGTAGTGATCGGGGAAGTATTGTATTACGAGTCGGTTCCAGAAAGCAGCGATTTGTGGTAAGAAACTGATCGAAACTGATCGTCTGTGAGAAAAGGGTTTTATGGTAGAAAATAGTTCCCACCTACAAAGACGTGGAGACGCTTTTGGGCTATATCGGGTCTGGTAATACTGGGAAGCTCCTGTCCATATATGGCGGTAGTACTCCATTTTCGGTCTGATCAGGTAGAGGATAGCAAGTGGAGACAGCTACGTACTGGAGATGTAGAGGGATCAGACCATTTTTCCGCATCTTTATCTTTACATCATTTTTCTGCATCTCTAGGTGTTCCATTTGAGGTCAGATTTGAATTTAAGTCCCAAAGGGCGCTCAAGTCCGCACAGTGATGATCTAACATTACTTCGTAATTGTCACACTAGACATACGTGAATAAATAGCTACCATGAACGGTCATAGTTATAAAAAAAAATATGACTGTGTCTGAATAATTGACACAATCCCAACATCAAGTAGAACACATGATATATACACCACTATTGAAAAAAACCAAAAAAAAAAACCGGAGCGTTATGTTAAAGGGAGATAACTGAGAATATCCGGAAAAGATATGGCCCGTGAAAGTGTTCAGTACACTGTTCCAATCATCCGAAGAAAACTGGAGCATACAACGACCGAAATATCGTGAATATGAAAATTCAGAGTTGTCTTTCTTCTAGACTAATTGCCATCCAAGGCTATGTGCCATAGTAGGATGGAGAAGAGGATTCATAGCTTTAGCATGTAAGTAAAAATAATGGATTCGACGGGAATGTATATATATATATATATATATATATATATATATATATATATATATATAGTGGTAGAATCTCCGGCTGATACCAATTCAGTCGGGTTTTGATCCGAGCTAGAGGCAACCGGATGTCTAGCCACACTGATCAGCTGTGAAACAGCGAAACAGTCTGTCTGTGGATGATGTTATATTGGCTCCTGAAATAAATATTAATTTCGGTTGAGCTCTCTAGGGAGTAGGGAATCGAGTCACTGTCAGTCACTGGGCGTGTTTATAAATAAATAAATACGCTAAAAATCCACCTACTTCCCTGCCGGCTTAGTGGTAGAATCTCCGGCTGATACCAATCCAGTCGGGTTTCGATCCGACCTAGAGGCAAGCGGATGTCTAGCCACACTGATGAGCTGTGAAACAGCGAAACAGTCTGTCTGTGGATGATGTTATATTGGCTCCTGAAATAAATATTAATTTCGGTTGAGCTCTCTAGGTAGGTTTGGGTTTGTAAACAGTGACTAGAGGCAACCGGATGTCTAGCCACACTGATGAGCTGTGAAACAGCGAAACAGTCTGTCTGTGGATGATGTTATATTGGCTCCTGAAATAAATATTAATTTCGGTTGAGCTCTCTAGGTAGGTTTGGGTTTGTAAACAGTGACTAGAGGCAACCGGATGTCTAGCCACACTGATGAGCTGCGAAACAGCGAAACAGTCTGTCTGTGGATGATGTTATATTGGCTCCTGAAATAAATATTAATTTCGGTTGAGATCTCTAGGTAGGTTTGGGTTTGTAAACAGTGACTAGAGGCAACCGGATGTCTAGCCACACTGATGAGCTGTGAAACAGCGAAACAGTCTGTCTGTGGATGATGTTATATTGGCTCCTGAAATAAATATTAATTTCGGTTGAGCTCTTTAGGTAGGTTTGGGTTTGTAAACAGTGACTAGAGGCAACCGGATGTCTAGCCACACTGATGAGCTGCGAAACAGTCTGTCTGTGGATGATGTTATATATATATATATATATATATAATCTTATTTATTTTACTAAAAAAATATTCAATGGACAAGATAAGCCCGGAAAGTCGGTTGATATTTCTTTTAATTGTTTGTTACATTATTTGTTTTTGAATAATTACACAGCATGCAAAGCAATAAAAGTTAGCAAAGACGGAGGACGTTACTTAGCAGCAAAGAATACATTAAAAAGTAAAATTAAAAAAAAAAATAATGATTTAAATTAAAACATGGAACATAACGATATTTAAATTAAAACATGGAACATAACGATTAACATAACATATACATTTTGGAAGATCTACCTCAACAGGAAAAGCATGAATCCGAAAGATGTTCCACAAGTAATAAGTGCGAAAAAACAAACTATTGTTGTAGAAATTTCAGAAACAGCTAGCAGTTTCAAATATATATTTAGTCGTTTATTTATTTATAATAATTTATTTTTAAATATATTTATTAGATTATTGGCCGATGAATTCATATATATATATATATATATATATATATATATATATATATATATATATATATATATATATATATATATATTTATATATATATATATATATATATATTTATATATATATATATATATATATATATATATATATAGAGAGAGAGAGAGAGAGAGAGAAAAGAAAGAAATAGAGATATAGATAGAGGGAGAAAGAGACAGAGAGAACCATATGACTCAGTAAAGAGGTGGTACATATATATATATATATATATATATATATATATATATATATATATATATATATATATATATATATATATATATAAGAACGAAAAGGATATAAATTCAAACGTCCATAACATTAATTTTAAAAAGGGCTCAGTACAAGTATAGAGCAACAGATATTTATTATAGAATATTATATTGGAACATGCATATTTGTTTCGACATCTAAAAGACATCTCATCATGAGGTTAACTTTACAACCAACGTTAACAACTTGATGAAATGTCTTTTAGACGTCGAAACAAATATGCAGTTTTTTGTGGTAACTTGCAAGTTCCAGTGTAGCAGTTCATAACACACACACGCACACACACACACACACGCACACACACACATATATATATATATATATATATATATATATATATATATATATATATATATATATATATATATATATATATATATGTATGTATGTATATATAACCGGGCGTCTAGCCACAGTGATGAGCTGAGATACAGTGAAACACCCTGTCAGGGAATGACAATATATGTACTCACGAAAAATTTATATATATATATATATATATATATATATATATATATGCATTGTTTATATGTTATTTTTATAGATACAAATGTTTACCTAAATGCTCTCTTTATAATTAACAGTATTAACTACATTTACCGGCTTGAATTCCCGAGATTATTTCATACAAATATGTGTCCTCCGACAGGAAATGAGCCTATATCCTACAGGCAACCGTGATATTTGCTGATGTGCTTTACCATTTAGCAAGCATCTGATTATCAAATACAAAGACGGATGACACAATTTCTATGAAATCTCTTGGACAATCAAGCTGGTATATATTAATTATATATAAACAGGACATTTACTTAAATATTTGTATCTATAAAATTAAGGTATAAGAAAAAATGTATTAATCAATCGTAAGATTTAGTCCATTTCATATATATATATATATATATATATATGTATGTATGTATATATAACCGGGCGTCTAGCCACAGTGATGAGCTGTGATACAGTGAAACACCCTGTCAGGGAATGATAATATATGTACTCACGAAAAATTTATTTTGTTGAGCTCTCTGAGAAGATGTGAGTTTATAAACAGTGACAATTACTGCTAATAATGCAAGACTCTTCGGTAATGCAAATCAGGTTACCAAAATCAAACAAATGCCGTAATTTAAATATCTGGGAAGTATTTTAACAGAAGACGTAAGTGTGATACTGAAATCCGAAGACGTATTGAGATAGTCAAAGGAGCCTTCCAAAATCTAAGCAGAGTACTATAAAATAGGAAAATCTTTGCTAGAAACTCCCACCAAAATATAATACTGAACCGTTACGTGGTATTTGTCTTCCCGTATGACAGTGAATGTTGGACAATCTCCTCAAAGATGAAGTGACTTGAAGCAACAGAAATGTAATTCTACAGGAAGATGCTGAGTATGCCATGGACCGAACATGTGAGACATATCGCACTTTTAGAGAAAATGGAAACAAAAAGGAAATGTATACTTAACATCAGAAAGAGTGAGTTGCGGTACATAATGAGGAATGAGGGTTTTGTAAATGTGATGCTCACAGAACAGATTCAAGACAAAAGGCAAAGAGAAAAACAACGCATAATACACTTGAGTAAATGCATGACGGAACAGATAATATAGGAAATAAAAGAAAGACAACATTACTTAATAGCTGCCACGGAGTGGACGTTGTGGAGAGCCACGATCGCCTACATCCTGTGGTGAGACGGAACATAAAGAAGAACTAAAAGTCTGTACACACGTACAGATTTATCACCCTGCTGAAAGAAAAAAAAAATAGGTTACTCCGGCATGCTGTGTGTATAAAGAGAAAATATGTGGGTTTTTTTTATATATATATATATACTGCTTTTTACAACGCCAAGCGTTAAGAGAAATATCCTGACAGACAAGTAAAGATAATAATATAGCATTATTCTTTATTCGTTCACCGTGAGCGCGTTGAGTAGAATTATATGATTAGCGGACTAATAACCCTAACACTAAATTCCTAGTCGAGAAAGAACTGGCTGGTTATATTCATTGCCTCGAAACCAAACAGTTTACATCCCCTAACTCGATCACATTCCGAACATTCACGATGAACGTATGTCCCCTCGAGGAGACACCGTGATTTGAGAGGATATTAAGCCTCAAACTCACAGCAGACCTCAAGCGGAACTTCCATATTCGATCTATAGCTCAAAATGCAGGTAAAATGACCTGCTCCCTGTAGCACTCGAATAAGTTCCCGACTCCTCATGTTATTTTCTACATTTATAAGAGCCGGATCAAACCTAAAATAGAGTACTGTTGCCATATTTTGGCCAGGGGCTGCTCAGACCTCACTTTCTAGCCTTGACAGAGTTCAAAAGTGTCTCCAAGTCCTCGTTTTCCACCCTCCAACCTCTCTCTCACGGGCGAGTCTCTCAATTCTCTGTCGCTACTTCTAGGGAAAGTGTTCGAACGAACTAAATTTTCTTAATTCCACCATCTCTAACTTCCTGCTTCGGACACATCATACCCCATATATTACAGAAAATTACCACATTCCCTCCATATTTCATCGGCAAGAAGTTCTACTCAAACAGCTTCTTCCCATGAACCACTTCTCTCTCGAACAGACTCCTAAGTGGATGTTTCCCTGATCACTACCTATTCAAGTCTAGTGTCAACTATTATATTAACCTCCTATTCATATAAACTATCTCTTAACGCAACCCTCTAACTCAAGTGGAACGCGGGTCTTGTACAGGGTGAAGAAAAAAATACGTTTGCTAAACAATACCTTGTCTGTGTTAGCTTTTATATAAATGAGGTGTGGCATTATTCTGCGCTGCCATCAAAATAGATTCAATTTATCTCTTTAATAATCATGTTGATCAAGAAGTCTCTCTAGTCTTGGATGGCAGTCAATCCGGGAGAAAAAGAAGACAACTGAAAGTATCTGACATTTTTTACCAAGAGGATTTACTAATTCACAATTTATAAATGAAAAGGTCTGTGGAATCCTATTATTGCCTAATTTTTTACTTCCATCTTATCTACCCGTTAATGTATCCCGAATGGCCCCAGAGTTTGTAAAGGTTGAAAATTACTGTAAAATACAAAATGTAGGTCGTACCTTTGTAAAATCCACTTTTATCACTGTTTTTAATCAACAGTGCTTCCGTTTTTATTTTTAAAAAAACGTTTTGGTAGAGTTGTCATAATTTCTCTCTCATTTTTTCGTGGTACAATAAACAGCTATATTTCTTGCACTCTATTTTGCTATTTCAGTTTTTTTTATCTATTTCTTTTATCAGGTGTTCTTTACTCGACCATTTTTAGGTTATTTTATGAATAATATATTATTTTTCTTTCAATACGATGAAGAATATAGTTTGTGCACAACGTTGCAATCTATATATTTTATCCAGCTTTTGAAATATTTCCTCATTGCTTATAATGGTTTTAATGTGACACCTACTGAAAATGATAACAATAATAATACGAATGATCAAATGTTCACATAAATATATTCTTATTTGCCGTAAAATGATATTCAAATATTCAATCAGCATTTACTTGTCATCATAAAACACAGTTTATATTGAGAAAAGAATGAAATTTTACAGGTTTTTTAAAAACATTTCTCGGTGCACATTAAACAAAAAAGATAGCCGTCCTTGGAGATCCATCCTTTTGCATAATGTATGCCATGTCGCTTCAAGTAAAAATGAGAAAAAACGTTAATATTTCTGAGACAGAGTGTTATTATTAAACTTATTTTTCGGGCAAATCTCCATGCTGTTTTTTTTTCTATCATTAACTACTAGGGAAAAAGGATTGGTAAAACTGAACTTATCTCTATGTTGCGAGTTCAATCTTAGGTAATCCAGAAATATGAATTAAAACTATCTATGGATAGAAAAATATCACAAATAATAAGGGACGGTTTCGATTTCTCACATTCCCAATAAAAACAACCGCGCGTGATGAGCAAAAGAATGAAAAAATATCAGACATTGGCATTTAAGCTAAGGTTTCCCTTTGATTGGCTCAAATTGCTTGTTATGGAATTTCGTGTTTAACGGCCCCCGGATAATCAAGAGAATAAAAGGAAATACATATAATTCTGACTTAATTTCAATCAAACCACGTGACGTATTCCGAAAAATACTCAAAGAAACAAACGTACATTTCTCATTATTTTTGTGAGCTATGGATATGTACACTCAGATATATTTTTCTATTCTAAATTACATTCTTCTGTATCTATCGATCTATCTGTCTATCTATCTATCTTTCTCCATTGATATATATATATATATATATATATATATATATATATATATATATATATATATATATATATATATATATATATACAGGCAACAATAATTCTTTAATGTACATTTCATTAAATAAGACAGGCAAGGTGATTTGATTTAGTGTTTTTTTCTCATGGGATCTAATATTTTTGGTCTTTTGGGATGTTAAATTATACAAAAACTGTCCAATTTGAAAATGAAAACATTATATAAATACAGACATACAACAATCTAATTCGTGTTAACAGTATATTTCATCCTTGAAAATGGCTAAATGCTTAGACGAAATCGCTCGGATAAAAAGAACAATTGTACAGTTTTTATATAATTTATCATCCGAAACGGAAAAAATTATTTTATCAGATTAAAATAATGTATAAAAAACTAAATCCAAACACCTTGTCTGTCATTTTCAAAAAAATGTGCCAATATATATATATATATATATATATATATATATATATATATATATAATGCTATACGTATTGAATTAGTTTGTCTTGAAATGAGCAAACTTCTCCCCTCAAAAATGACGAAATCGTTCTCCGTAATACGTAACTGAAGAATTCCAAATGTTACAAATACTGAAACGTCCTGATAAATATAAAGCAAGTGCGTAGACAATGATACAATGTTTATGAAGAATAAAGTTTAAAACTTGCTTGGTCTTTTATGACCGTTATATAACAGTTAATATGCCATAAAATCGCATTCGATCATTTATTCTATTACTTCTGAGCACTGAGCTTCGATTTGAAGCGTCCAACGTACTCCATAAAATCACTCAGAGATCGTTATATGCGCTTTTAAGCACACCACTGTTCAAAGGTCTCGTGCATGATTCCTCCACCATGACACTGCACGCATGCGCCGACTCCCCTCGAAACTGCTACGATACACCAGGTCACGGCACGAAGCTACCTTTGAGCAATTAATATTCTCATCTTTGCCTAACCTTGTCCGCTCACCTGCCAATATATTTAATCAATTATTTCTGCTTAACCAACAGACATACAATAAAGTCGAGACACAGTCAGCGCCAACCCTCGCAGATGAAGAAGCTTATGTAGACGTTTGCAACTTGTTCCGATATTATTTCGAAAGGGCTCATGTTAAACCGCTACGCGCGAAAAAATGAAACAGAGGCTACATTCACTTCTATTAGGTTGGTGCAAAAATAATGACGTAATAATGTCGTTTTCTGACGTTAAAAAATACGTCAAAAAACGACATTATCACGTCATTATTTTTGCACCAACCTAATATATTTGGCCTCAGGTAATTTGTCTCCTTCAGTAAAGGAACTTTCTTCTTTATGTTTTCAATAATCAGGCTGTTTGTTTTGTTTTGGCTTCAAAGTGACAATTATAAATTGGACAAATATTTCTCTGCATAATGCGTAATAAAACAATTCGAATTAGTTACAGAAAGGAATGAGGGAGTAGGTCTTCTTATCGTTTTATGACCTCTCTATCTTTTTAAAGATTATATGCATTGTTTGAGTGTTTTCTTTTCCTAATATGTGTATGTGTATATATATATATATATATATATATATATATATATATATATATATATATATAAGTAATTAGTATATATATACACATATATGCACACAATTCGTATGGTGTGTAGGGTTCGGGTGTGTATATACTAAATAAATGAAATTCTCTATCAAACAAAATTCCACTAATATAAGAGTTTCTTGGTGGTTGCTTTAACCAAACGAATTACAGTTAGATTTATTTACCATCTCTTGGTTATTAAGTTAACTCCATATATCAACTGAAATGAACTCACACATACATACATACATACATATATATATATATATATATATATATATATATATATATATATATGGTAAATCGCTAAAAAAGTGATCAAACCAGGAAGTACCTGAAACCATTTGTGATGTTTTATCAGCTACGCCAATTTTCTTTCTTCCATAATTTTGACGCCTCTCGATTTTTTTTTACAATTTACTCTGTGTCCCTTCAGGATGTAACGATTATGGCTCTCCACTTCTCCCTATCCCTTGTAGTTCTCAATATATTTTGTTCTTTTACTACTTTCCCCAAACCCTGTTTTATGTTCCACTTACTCAAGCACAATAGATATGCCACGCGTCGCTTTCCCTTGTCTCTCCTTTTACGTCTATCTTCCTCGTGAGTATCATATTCTCCAAGTATTCTTTGCTCATTGCATGACCTGGAATTTTCAGCCGCCTCTTCCTGATGTTAAGTATAACGTTCCTCCTTGTTTGCATCGTCTCATCGTTGCTGACGTGCTCGGTCCATAATATCCATGTCATCCTTCTGTAGAAACATACATCCGTTGCTCCGTCTCTTCTTTATCTTTGAAGAAACCGTCCAAAATTGCTTGCCGTAAAGGAGGACAGATATCGCGTAGTAGTACAGTCATCATTTCTTTGTTACCAACGAAACTATCCTGTCTCGTAAAACTCTGTTTTTGGAATGCGTCTTTCGCCATCCCAATAGATGTTCGGATTTCAGAGTCGCACTTACCGTACTCTGTTAGAAATCTCCCCAGATAATTTAATTTCCGCATCTGCTTTATTTTACTGTCCCCGACCTGTAAATCGCATTTCGGCTTCATCCTTTTACTGATGACCATGCCTTCTGTATTCTTGTATTTTATGCTTATACCTTTTCTCTGTACTTCGTTACCTATTGTAAGAGATTTTGTAATTTATTTTCCGTGTCTGCTATCAGCACTGTGTCATCAGCGTATCTTATATTGTTAAGATTGTGGCCGAGAGGGATGAATCCTCGTATGATTTCATGTTCTCTCAGAATTCTCTCGCTGTATAGGTTCAATAAAGCTGGTCAGAAGACACAGCCTTGCCTTACGCCACGTTGCTCTTTCCTTTACAACGTTGTCTAGCAGTTCAAGCATATTCTTTTCTATGTATGCAATCAAGACAATCTTATAAGTGTATGTTATGTTGTTACTACTCTGTATCACTAATAGAATCGTAAGGTAAGCAACGTCTTTCTCTCTCTCCCTCTCTCCCACACTTTTCTCTTCATTTCAGCCATTATCAATATGTGAGCCCTCACCAATACAGCTATTTCCAAATTCTGGGAACACGCTAAGAACAATACCAATGCATCACTTTTAATTTGGTCTCAGTAGCAGTCTGTTTTATTTGTTGAAGCAACAAACAAAAGCGTTTGTTGGTACAGCCATATTTCCATAACTAACTTCAGATATATTTTTAAAAACACAATATTGTTATAATCACCTTAGAATTGTTTCTTCACTTTTTGCCTTATTGGCCTTCATCATTGGCGATCATGGCTGCCAACAACTTCCGGTCCGTTGTTGCTAGAAGCAATTATTGACTATTTACCAATGTTTTTTTCCCGTTCGCCCATTTATTCATATAATTCTTAGATTACTCGCCTTTTTATTCTGTGCCCCTCCTCTCTCTCTCTCTCTCTCTTTCTGATCAGTGTTACCCCATTACATGTCCATGTAATTTCAACTATCTCCTACGTTTAAATATGTGTATATTTAATACCTATTTTCTCAGAAAATGCTCTTCATATTTAGTCCATGATATTTTCAGCAAACGTCTGTGGATCAACACCTCTATCGTTTCGAGTTTTTTTTTGTTTTTGTTTTTTTCATGTGCAAAGAAATAGTTCAGTCCATTAATATAAAGGAAAATATCATAGCAGTACAGAACTAGAGATTTCTTTCTTCTGTAAAGAAATATTCTAATATTTTAATACTTTGCTTAGGTCCTGGAAGGCATCTTTATCCGTTCAAATTACTACTTATTCGTGGACAGGTGAAAAACTACAGGACCTATGTTGTAACCATGTAAATGGTTAAAAAAATAACAAAAAAAGTGTTACAGATATGCAATATATTAAACAGTAAGTAAATAGAAGAGTATTACACGACTAGTGAGTGTGTGTCGGTTGACCAGCATGCTCTAAAAGATAGAAAGTAGTCAAGAGCTATGATCGTACTACTTATTTGCGTATCAAATTTTACCTCGTCTCCTTTTATACTAACCAGATGGTTGTATTTCTGTACGTATCGTATTCCAAAGCTTAGGCGGTCTCTGTTACAAATAATGGCACTTATAGTTTTAGTTAATAGTTAGTATTTTATTATCGCTTTCATTTGCTAACCTGTATAGCAGATTTTAAAGCGTTCCTTTTGTTTCCCTCATCAACACAATGTTGTCTGCTTATTGTATGTTGTTAGGATTTCGTTCAGCCGTAATAAAGCCAGGTATCTTGTGATCGTGTTACAGATTACGGAGTATGGTCCAGGATAGCGAGCGATTTGTCACAATACCACGTGCAGATAATATTCTGACAGTTTAGATAATTCCAAAACTGTGTAAAGTCGACAGTGGTCCGCAAGAATTTTAAACAGTTGTCATTCTTTCCGAACTCAGGTTCCTTATAGAGGCAAGATTTGGTCCGACGGGCTGAAGCCAGCGACGACACGGAACGCAACTAATCATTTCGTTGTATAGGTTAAAGGAATTCTTGTCCTTATCCACTTTCTCAGTTCGTTTCTGTCTGCACCCATTTCGTCTTTCCCCACAAAATTTATAGTTTTATTCTCATGTAAAATATTTCTGAGCAGTTTAAATGGGCTT
Source organism: Acanthosepion lycidas (assembly GCA_963932145.1). Taxonomy (NCBI): domain Eukaryota; kingdom Metazoa; phylum Mollusca; class Cephalopoda; order Sepiida; family Sepiidae; genus Acanthosepion; species Acanthosepion lycidas. Next base: position 23,245,959 of record OZ010590.1, on the reverse strand, counting down.
ATATCGAAATTAATCAAACACTTTTACGTAATACATGAACCGTAGATGTTGAATGAAAATATTTTTACATTCAACATCATCACTTGATAAGACACCGGAGGTATTGAAACAAAATGACTATTTTTGTAGTGATTTTATAACATATTTATGTTATTATAATTTAAATAAATAATTATATATATATATATATATATATATATATATATATATATATATATATAGGTAATTGGCTTAAGAAAAAGATTGTCGAATGGAGCTCGCGTTCACCTAGGACTTGGCTTGATAGATCTATTGACGTCTTCATATATATCAGCAATATTAGATATTTATTAATTTATGGAAGACACCGTGGAAAATGTACAGGACCTCTGTTGTGACCAAGTAAATGGTTAAATAAATAACAAAACAAGCGTAACAGATATATTATATATTAAACAGTAAGTAAAACAGAAGATTATTACAGCAATCAAACAGAAGTGAATTACAGCGTTCAATCTATTCGACTGTTACTATTTAGCACCCCCCCACTAGAGTAGATGTGGTATTAAACCGAGTTTAACGTGGATTATCCGAGCCCGTAGGCTCGGCGAAAAAATCCCCTTATTAACAGGTTCGGGTCTGTCTACTTCCCCGGACGAGACTCTGTCCTTCGTCACAGCGTCGTCCGGGTTCCTGTCTGCACAAAAGCAGAGTTCGACAGCAGCTGCGAAAAGTCACAGCCTCGGTAGTTCAATCTATTAGACTGTTATATTCAGTGATCCTCCCCACGAGGGTAGATGTGGCCGAGCTTAACGGGAGTCATCCGAGCTCGTTAGACTCGGTCAAAAAAGCCCCGTAGAACCAGCATAAACGGGTTCGGCTCTGTCGACCTATCCGGACTGAACTCTACGATTCACCACAGCTCGTCCGATTTGCTCTCTGCCCAAAGACTGAATTCTTAAGCAGCTGTTAAATGTCACAGCTTCGGTAGAAGAATCTATTAGATTCTTCCTCCCAAGGCCCTCTCTACTACTAATCTTATAGTAGTTGGGAAAGTCCAACATAGACACTTTAGAGGGATGACACCACAACAACCTCCTAGGCAAGGTAGAAAAGGAATGCGAGAAGAGAGAACTGTCTATCGTTTGTAAGATAAAATGTATTGTGATCAACAACAGAAAAAGTCGAAGAAACGCACTTTGATATAGAGATGTCAAACAAGTATAGATATTAAACAAGTATAGATATTAAACTATCTTAGGAAGTGTTTAATTGAGAATGGAAAATGCGACACTGGAATCCGAACTTGCATCTGACTAGGAAAAAAGGCATTCCAAAAACTAAGCAAAATACAACGAAATATGAATATTACGTTAGAAACAAAGAAAAGGGCGCCGAATTTCTGTTTAATATGCTTGTTTTTGACAGTGAATGTTGTATTTAATCAGATTGTAGTGGACCGTGGAGGTGAATATGTAATAAACACACATGTGTTAAAATTTCCTGCTAGGCGGTCCAGCTACATGAAAATGCTGGACTTCAATTAAGTCTAAAGAAGGCAAAGAAAACAAACAAGACCGATAATTATATACAAAACAATATATGTGTTATACTGGAACATACCTATTCTATTGTAAATAGACTCTCCCACATATAATAAGTAGTAGTAGTAGCAGTCGTCAGTGAGCTCAGAGAGTTGGTCTGATTTCATTTTAAAGTTGGACCACCGGCTGACCGATTGAACTCTCTGCCTTCGGGTAGGAGGAACCCGAAGGAGGCTACGCCGAAAGGCGGACTCTCTTTCGGGGAGGTAAACCGACCCTGAACCCGTGTATACGGGTTCAATGGGCATATTTTTGGCCGAGCCCATGGGCTCGGAGATCCCACGTTAAACTGGCCTTGTGCCACATGATGTCCTCGTGGAGGGGTGACTAAATACCGCTCAGTGAGTTGGTCAGTCAGTCGATGTCGGACATTAAAGTATCAACCACCACAACTAGATTGCTGCGTCATTAGCTATTATATTAAGTTCCTAACGTTTTGTACGTCGAACCTAATTTAGGACCGACTTAATGAAATACAAGCCTCCACTGTGAAACAACTCTACAACAACTTGGCGACGAAGGATTCGTTCTCATACGGAGGAAGAAAAAACTTTTCGTACTCTATAACAATATGTATTAACAACAAGTTACAATCACATGGACAGTTACATTGAGTTTGTGCGGTGAATATTATGAGTGTGTATTGTGGTGAGTGTTCGTACGTACGTGCATTGGTATTGTTCTTAGCGTGTTCCCAGAATTTGGAAATAGCTGTATCGGTGAGGGCTCACATATTTATAATGGCTGAAATGAAGAGAAAAGAATTACCTCACCTCATCAACCCGAGGTGGTATAAGGCTCAAGGCCTGAGGGAAAAGAGAGATCGGGGCAAAGGGTCACCCAGTATTTAGAAGTCATGGAATAGAGACCCCTGGTGAAGGGTTAAGGAACTAAGGTGGAGCTAACTCTGGCAAGATAAATAAATAAGAACCAATAGAGATGTGGTTCAGAACGGAGCCTGTAAGGACCGAGAAAGTTTTAAGGAAAATGGGAAGAAAAAAAAAAACAACCCTACTGAAAAAACAAACAAACCGGGTCACATACTGAGGGAAAGACGTATCGAAGATAAAGCGTTCAAGAGACGCAACTGGCCGATTATCTCATGAGGTTGCGTAAATGAATTGCAAAACGATGATGAACTTATAAACATTACGAAGAGCTCTAAAAGATAGGAAGTTGTCAAGGGCTATAATCGTCTACGTTCCGACATACAGAAAAAGAAGAATCCTAAAATAATCTAAGCTTGATAGTATCTTTATTACAGTGTAACCCGGATATAAGAGACCCGGTTATAAGAGAAACCCGGGTATAAGAGAAATTTTCTCTGTTCCCGAATTAGAGGCATACTTACCTAAACGAAGTAGACCAAACCCGGATATAAGAGAAACCCGGATATAAGAGACTTCTTATTCAGTCCCGACAACTCTCTTATATCTGGGTTACACTGTATATTCAAATCAGTTTCTAATGCTTTGATTTCAGATTCTAATATTGCAGTGCAGTCCATAGATTTATTCATTGCGGTATATTACGATATATTTTCCCTTCGCGGAAATATCAGACGTATTTTTTTTCATTTTTGAAGTATTTTTCTATGTTTGTCCCCTTTTAAAATTATATGCATCCTGGCAACACACATGTCCTCTCCCCTGCCATTTCTTTTTAGATTATTACATATGTCAGCTATTTTTATATTTCGCATTAACACACCATCCCTATTACTAATTACACAACGTTATTTGTACAACAAAAAAGAGATGGGGGAATATTTGCTGTATCAATACTCCTATTGGAAGACAATATATGTGCTTTGAAAATGAATTACAATTAGAAACGTTTTGGCTAGGCTTGAACCCAAACATCTGGTATTGATGCGTAACTTATTGAAACCATGATGGAGGCAGTAATGTTACATTCACTACTCTAGCGTCCTGGGTAAGACGATAAACTACATCCAGTAGAAAAGCCTCTGATCGGGAGGTTTTGAGGAGCGTGAAACCACCTCTCCATTGCAGGTATTACCAGGTCCACCCTGAAGTTGGGTCGTAGCACCTGTTAGGGTCCCAGCTATAGACAAAAAGTTAATCCCCGAATATCGGTCAAAACACTATGACATTTTTAAATAGATTTTTATAGCAGGAATACATTTTTGTAATAAATTCTTACAAGCAAGTAATTTTTGAGGAAAACATTATTACCAGCAATACAGTATTGAAAAAAATATTACGAGCAATAGATTTTGGGAAAAAAAAATTACTAGAAATAAAACTCATCGCCGTATTAAATAACTCATTAAGGCTGATATGTCGTAAAAAAATAGCAAACAAATCACTACTCTAGATTTATATTAAAATAAGATTTTAACAGTTTCTAATTGCTTGATTGACTATCCGAGAATTAGAATAATAACTTCTAATTTAAACTTTAAACTGGTCGTCAGATATAGTATTTTAGTCACTCGAAGACTTCTGGAATAGATAACATTAAGACACCTATGATGTGTTTTTATCGAGATGTTTGGCGTCCAGGAAAATACAATAGACGAATCGCGTTCCAAATCTAATCGCATCATGCGCAATAATGAACACAAGATTCTGCGTAGAGAAAGGTATCTGTTATTTCTATTTATTCCAGATATTATGTAAATTGTAGCCCGCACAGTGCTCTTTTTCCTTGAATGGCAATAAGTGTAGGTAAACTGTACATATTTCAATACCTTGGCGAAAACAAGAAAAAAAAATTATCTCTCTAAAAGTGTTATGACACTTGCATCTCCTGGTTACACCAGGTCAGACCTCCACGGCTAGAACCCGCCATGCCTGTTACATAGTAACAAACCATGCACATTCCCTCCATATTTCGTCGGCGAGGAGTAAGTTCCACTCAAACAGATTCTTTCCGCGAAACACTGGATGTTTCTCCGATCATTGAAATCTTAATCTGTTCAACAAATAACTGATATCTCCCCCTCACATCAATATTACCCCCTAACGTATCCCTTTACCTCGCGTGGACCCCGGTCCTTGTACAGGGTGAACCTTACTGTAAAAAAAAAAACAGTTATAAAAGGAAAGACGCTGTAGCACCCCTTGATCCAGAACTCACAGGACATTAACAGTATATATACGCTGCCGTAAATAATTCCTACGTTTAATAATATTTGTGACAGTTATTGGATGGAACCTGTATGCAAGTGTGTCATATTTACAATCAATCACCACCTTTTAAAATCAATGTTATACTTAAAAATGCACTAAAATAAAAAAATATATTTTATTCATTTATCTCCTCTCTATTATTTACAAATACTTGTTACCACTTATCAGGCAGCTCTACAATGCAATTTTCTGTAAAATATCGCAAGTATTGATTTAAAAAATGTTTTCTACATCTTCTTTAATTTTGCTTTTCATCAGAGAAACTTTCCACTATGAAAGTGTTTTGAAGCGATCGTTAAAAGTAATTATGCGTTTGGGTAAAGTCAATTGAATATGGCTGATGAGGTAGAACAGACTAACCGAGTTCTAAATTATTTTCCTGTTTTGTTCTTGCTCTATACGGCAATATGCTGTAATTGAGATGAACAATTTTTAATCAAGCATTTTAATCTGCCTCTTCTGTGAATAAACAAATGTACGTTAGTGTGCTCCAAACAAAGTATACAGGGTGTTCACGCAAAATGATCTTACTTTTGGAATTCCTGTATATTATTTAATTTATTGTTATCTATAATGTACGATTAATAGTTAGGATATTACATTAGTGATTATGAATGCTTTTTCAAAAGAGAAATAACTGAAATCTTAACAATGACTAATATGTAAAAAAGTATACAGTGTTTCCCCCCAAAAAATTGAACTCATTTTTTGTCTGCCTATATCTTCTTGAAGTTTTTTTTTTTTTCTGGTCCAAATTATTTAAAATTTAATTTAAACCGCTGATCGTATTTGTAAGAATAAGATTAATAAACAGCATTTTGTAAGTCCCCACCTTGCGAAGATGCGGTATTATTAATAGTTTTTTATGGTGAATGGGAAAATTGTAATGCGTGAATGGGTCGTGAATCGGATGAGCTAGGAATAAGATAGTTAGTGGCGCCTAGTCTCAACCCCTACTCATTTTTCGGCCTTGTGCCATAATTGTGCATTTCATAATAAATCTTAATAAGGTTAATAAACATTCATATTTCTAAATTTTAAGAATTGCAGGTAAGTGTGTTGAAAATGTTTCTACCGTCAGTGGCAAACAAATAGGTTGGGCACTGCAAGAAAACTATTCACGAGGAATTCGGAACATTTCACCTTAGCGACAACAGCTTAAAAGTACTTTCGATTTACACCAGCTCAAACAGTTCACCAATCATGAGGTTTCGAGTTATATAGATAGAGTCTACTGTCTTTTAATGTTTTGACTCAGAGGACGGTTTTTTTTTTCCTTTCTGGAGATTTTACGGGTAAGGTATTTTGGAATTTTTGCATCGGTGAATCATTTTTTTTATCTTAATCTTTTTTAAGTGGTGGAGATATTTCGTTTCAACTGCAAGAATTAATCTTGTTCGCAAATAAAGAAACACTCTATCTCTATCTCTAAAAGGCAGGGTGTGTGTGTGTGTGTGTGTGTGTGTGTGTGTAACGAATGCACGACCGCAATTTTCGACGGATTTGCACTAAGATCTACATGCAGATGCTCCAAGTTAGCGGAAAGACCAACACTGACGTTGCATTTCCCAACTCCCATCGATAGTAGAAATAATCGATTTTTCATGCTCCTACGCCAGTTTTCATATAGTTTGCTACCATTTTCTACTGGTCAGAGTGAGAGCCTATAGCTGGCTGCCACGAATAGGCAGGAAGATTCTATTGGCCAGCGTGAGAGCCAACAGCTGATTGATACGAATGTTACCTAGCATGCTAGCATGCAAAAAAAAAATCGATAGCTGCATTCGTCACAAGTGGGAAAAAATTAAATCTGCATGGCACTTTACTCCAATTGGCTCATTCGCTTGCTTAAACTCAACGTTGATTCTGATTCCGCAGAACTGGATTGGATGTGAAAAATATTTGTTGTTAACATTCTTTTTTCATTCGGTTTTTCCAGTTACGATTGCTGTTTTTTTTTAAAGCTAATCATTTTGTGTTCATTTTGTTTAGTTTTTTTTTCGTAAAAGATTTAATGTTTAGTATAGAGCTTAGAAAAAATACACAGTGTGAGATAGGCAAGAAGTAAGGCATGTAGCAACATCAGCACGGAAAGGGCACTCCTTGAAAGGCAAGGAAGGGCAAAAATATTTTAAGTCAAGTGATAGCGATTGCTGTATGAGTCGTACGATTTTTGAATCGAGCACGGGCAACGCCGGGCAATGCTGGGCAATGCTGCTAGTCTATTATAATTTAAAAAGTGAATATATTTTTCGGGAACAACCTGTACATTAAAGATATTTATACATGGTAATAACTAAACAATGGTCCTAAAGCCATTATGAGTATTTAGAGGGACCAGTATACATTTACATCTTCATTGCCAATTTAACAAATAAACTCCTGTACTCTCTTTGAATGGCGATTTTCACTACCTCTATAGATTGATGGATAAGGCTAAATTCTTACTGGTCATCATTCGTGAATCGCTCCACTCATTATAAGCAGATATGAAGAATTGGGTAGTACAGTGGGTGTAATTGCAATACGATTCAATGCCAGGATCGAACACAGTCTAATGGTGCTGCTGCAGGGTTGTCTTCTACAGGTAACGAACTTAATTGAAACAGCGATTTCTCATTTCTCACCCGTTTAAATGAACACTGATATTAATTGATGTAATAATATTGAACCCGGGGTTACGCGCGGAAATAACGCCTCCCGTACGTCCCCTAATTAAGTAATAATGTTAATGTCAATAATAATAGTAATATCAATCCTGTATGGCCATTTGAACTTTCATCACTGTTGTAACCCTCGACTCCGAATTTAAACAAAGCGTCATTCTAATGCGTCAAATTCAAACGTGAACTGCACACAAAACATTATTTGTCTATATTCAATTCATCTAAGACAATATCCCTTTCGAAATTTACAACTAAGTGAAGACAGGTAATAATTGTTCCCGATTGAATTTATGTATAAATGCTGAACATATGTTACAAATGCTTTCTCTCTATTCATCACGTTGAAGAAAGTCTTATATTCAACAGGTACATTAACAGAGAAAAGATGAAACTGTAAGAGGTTACACAGAAGATTCTAAAATATATATTTACAAAACATATAATCAAGGCAATTACTTTTAATAAATACATGTGTACTGGTAAAGGATCAGTTACCTCCGCTTAAGATCTAGGGGGTATAAAAAGCACCCTGTAATTTCCGTCAGTAGACGGGTAGTCAGAGTAAAGTGCAATAAATCTTTGGTATAAGTTTATTCACTGGTTCTGTTTTTACTACAATTTATGGAACTTTATATGTGGCCAGAACGATTTACCAGGAAGCGAAATAGCAGATAAACGTTGAACACCCTGGCTCGAAACTTTTACGAACTTCGTTGAAACTCTAATATTTAAGAAACCGAATCCGCTTATTAACAAGCGTGCTCTTCTGGCTAAATATGTGTCTCATTCAATAAACGATATCATTGTAGACTGTAAAACCTATGAAGAAGCGATAGAATGATTGCACACAACCTACATGAAGCCCTAAAATGAACTATTTTCCCGACATATACTTTCTACCTGGCGACAGGAATCTGGCGAAACATTGGGTCATTTCCTAAAGACGCTTCGGACATTAAGCAGGGACTGCAATTTTCGTCCCATGATTGATTTGTAGGCACAAGAGCAACATGTTCTAGATGCCTTCGTAAATGGCTTACCCAAAGTTCAGGTAAGGTAAAGCCTTCTTGAAAATAAGACCCTTAGCTTGAAAGCTGATTATGAGCAAGCCTATACTTGCGAGCTTGCTATACAGCAGTCCAGCTCGTATTTTCAACCAGATATTGTGGGTGCCACTCTAAAACAACCTGTTCCTACTATCGCTTCCCTCTCTTTGATTATTCGACTTACCCTCCTGTCCAGGATGTTTCACATATAAACACACTAGTACAACCTGGCTCTTCTGAATCAACCAAACCGACATGTTACTACTGCGGTCTAAATCTACACTAACAAATGTCATGTTCTGCTAGGGAAGTGTGGAAAAATAGGACATTTCTCCAAAGTATGTCGTTCGTTTAAAAATATCTCTTACAAAGCTAACCGTCCAGTCAGTTCGTTATCATTTTCTACAACATTGGCCGTGTTCCATTCCTGTCTTACAAAAACTCACATAAAAATTATAATTAACGGAGTACCCATCAACGCATTATTAGACACTGGCAGTTTGGAAAACTATATCAGAGACAGTCTAATAAAAATTCACAAATAACATTACCTTCCCTCCCCCAAGAGAGTAACAATGGCGAACGAAGCTACCTACACGTAAGTGGATATTGTTTGGCCGACCTATATTATAACGACATTTCATATAAAGCTGTTATGTTATCTATAATGAAAGACCTTTGTTTTGCGGTAAATCTGGGCTACGATTTTTTCCACCAACACACTATCATAGAAATTCCGCTCGGCGGTGATAAACCTGTATTAAGGATTTACTGACTGACTGCGGCCAACATTCCATACTCCTCAATTTTTGAAAACCTGACAAACGACTGTAAGTCAATAGCCATTAAGAACCGACGTTATTCGCATGACGTCAAACAATTTATAGGGTCTAAAATAAAAAGAATGCTTCAAGAAGGAATAATTGAGCCAAGTACGTCACCATGGAAGGCCCAGGTTTTAATAAACACTGAAAAAAAAAAAAAAAAAAAAAAAAAAAAAAAAAAGGATGATTATCGATTACTCTCAGAAAATTAACCAGTCCTCTCTTCTCGAAGCTTTTCCGTTGCTACGCATAGACGAAATGCTATGGGAAATATAGTATTTTAAGCACGTTAAATTTGAAAAGTGCTTATCATCAAGTGGCCATTAAGCCAAACGACAGAACCTACACTGCATTTGAAGCAGTTGCCCAGCTGTACCAGTTTCGGAGGCTAAATTCTGAGGTAACTAATGGAGCAGACAGTTTTAAAAGAATAATCGAGAAAATCACAATGAATGAAAAACTGGAAATTTCTTTTGCTTATATAGATAATGTAACCATATTTAGCCACAATCAAAAAGACTGCGACGAAAACCTTTGACTTTCATGGACGCTTTAAGCAAATATAACCTTACACTAAATAATGACGTTTGGGCAACATAAAATCAATCTTTTGAGCTATTGAATAAACAACGGGTCTATAGCACCGGGACCAGAGCGATTCAAACCGTTGTTCAGATTGCCAATAACATGTTTGCCCACTATTCACAACGGATCGCCTCTTTCTAAGAGAAGATACGTCCATAAGTAAGATATTTTCTCTTATCTCGCTCAGCAATAGAAGCATTCGAAAAACTCCCGTAAGACATTGCAAACTCCATAATCACAAAAAAAGATCTTTCTGTCCCCCTGGTAGCTGAAACTGATACATCAGACTGCGCATTTTCCGCTTCATTACGTCAAGCTGACCACCCACTAGCCTTCTTTTCAATGACTCACTCTCAATCTGAATGACGGCATACGGCGTTTGAAACCGAAGAAGGTGATGACACTATTTAATCGGACGTCACTTCAGATTAGTTAGAGGCCAACAATCTGTTTCTTTCATGTTCAACTCAAAAGTTACCAGTGGAAAAAAAAATGAAAAAATAGCCAACCTGCGAAAGCAAACTACCATCTCTCTTAAAGTTCTGTCACTTAATGGAGTTTTACCAGATCCTAAAACCAACCTAGAAGGGAGATCAGATCTCTTTGACACTGAAAACCATTCGGGAGATCACCGTGCCGAAATCACTGCCGACATATTATCCCAAGATGATAACACGGCTTCAGTTACGCCTCTATAAGACATTTCGGAGGGATTAACAGCCGAGACCCTGATTACTCCAGACGAACCTGATGAGTAATCAACGCCCCAGAAGTGGTTACACCCAGAAACAGATCCGGAAGATCCACATTCATGCTCAGTGGCTTTATCCACAAGAAGGACTAGATGCTTCCATTTCCAGACTAACGGGCGAGCTCAAAATGAGATCATGCAGCCCGAATAGTCCAATACGAGAACTACCCAGGCGTTCGCAGAGAATTTTTAAAGAGCCTGGATATCTAAGAAATGTTCTCCCTTAGGAATAAAATAGGTGAGGGGAGGATGTACTTATAAACCATCAGTTACCTCCCCTTAAGATCTACGAGGTTTAAAAAGGCTCCTGTGTCACCCGTCAGTAGACAAGTAGTCAAAGTAAAATCAATAAACTTTGAAGTTTATTAACTGGTTTTGTTTTTACTGCAACATGCAAAAGCAATTATAATCCTTACACCAAAATGGAACGCCACTTATGGGTTAAATGTCACTAGATAAATAATACGTGTCATTGTTAGGAAAATAAAATACTGTTTCAAAATTAAAATATAATATAATAGAAAAATTAAATTAAAATCAAATTAAACAGAATTAATTCAATAAAAATACAGAAACAGAAAAAATGAATGGAGAAAGGGAAATTATATAAAAGTTTTCAGCCATTCACAAAAAAGAGAAATTATATATAAGTCTTTAACCATACAGAAAAAATGAAATTATATATGTTTTTAACAATACAGAAAAAGGGAAATTATATATAAGTCTTTAACCATTCAAAAAAAAGGGAAATTATATATAAATCTTTAACCATTCAGAACAAAGGAAATTATATATGTCTTTAACAATACAGAAAAAGGGAAATTATATTAAAATATTTAACCATTTTCTCTGAAGTTAAATGAAACTCTATTCTTATCTATCTTATTTAAACGTAAACCAAACAAGATTTGGTCGTATTCATTATATCTTACTTAATATCTCGTCGAATTTCCCAGCTTAGTAGACATGGGTAAGAAGAGTTCTGTCTTTAGATGATGTATAAATGCTTGACAACAATTAGTAATGCTTCAGTTCATTAATCATATTGTCGATCGACTTATATTCAGCAAATTCATTAACAGAGAAAACTCACTCCTTCAAGCCACGCAGACACTACTGAAGAGTACACAGCGTCACAGCTTTCAACATACTAGACGTGGTTTCAATGGCATGATGATTTTATCCAATGACATTGCGATCCCCATGCCTAACCAGTTTTGAATACAGTTGTCTATCATCTAGACTGATTGCAAAACCATGGCTGAAGAGTTCTGTCTGACTAACAATTTAATCAATGACAGAGAAAAATAAACGCGAATTTGAAGAGGACAATTTCAGACAGACTAAAGAAAAAATCTTTACAAAACAAACATGGTATGACTATATTTCTGAGATTTGGTATTGTAACGATTTAAATTGTTTGAACTGTTGTGGTCATCTTTATCATATTCACGAAGTTTCGGTCTTTGTACACTCTGGTCTTCTTCAGGTGATATACGTTGGAATTTCGAACCGAACCCCGTTATTTAATCCACTAGGATAGATTGTCATAGTTCGACATGACATGCCTTTCTCGATACTTCAGTTTCAGTTGGTTCCCTTTAATAACATTTTTTTTTAACCATTCAAACCCAAGCAAGGCGGGAAGCCACTAGCACGCAAAGGGTTTCAGAGTAGGAGCGAGAACAAATAGGAGTAATAGAGGAAAGGATGAGGAGACGGTTAGAGGATAGATCAGGGAATCTGGAGACGTTGATTGACGTTACATTTGAATAGATGGACATTATAGTTATCAGAAAAACAAGAAATGGATAGCGAGCTCCACAGGCGAGAGGTGCGAGAAATGAAGGTATTGGAGTAGACGACTACATTTAACAGTTTCTATAGTGAAATGGTGAGAGCGAGATGCCAGCCGAGTTGAGCGCTTGAATTCATGAAGTCTAGGAACCAGCGAAAACAGCTCATCGGAGCAGTTACCGTGAAAGTATTAATAAAAAAAAGACAGCGGCAGGTAACTGTACGTCTATGAGAGAGCGGCTGCAGACGAAATCCAGATAAGGGCCAATTACATTGCATATCAGTCTTTGTATTTTATCAAAACCTTGAGACAATTAGAAGAAGCACAGACCATATATGGCAGCAATACTCCAGGCAAGTTCGAATGGTTGATTTGTAGATTTGAAGGATCGACTCGTTCGAGAAAGGTTTCCGAGCGCGGCATAGGAAGACAACTTTTCTAGCGGTGCACGAAGCTATTGACTCAACGTATTCGTTCCATCACAGGTCAGCGGACAATGTGAGACCAAGCAGTCGCAAAGTGGTGCTCTCGTGGAGCTGAGCGTCAGACATTCTAATGGGAGGCAGGGATGTTTGCCTCTGGTGAGTAATAGAAAACAGTTTTGTTTTTGAGGCATTAAAGTTAACCAGCCACTACCTACCCCAGTCCAAAACCGATTGGAGGTTCTTTTCAAGACAAACACCCCCGGTTAGTTTTGTCTGCGACACTAGATTTGTTTTTGAGGCAGGAGTAAATACTAGTGTCGTCCGCATAGGTGTCTACTTGGGAACCTATGACATTCTGCAAGTTTTTGTTCATCTTTGCCGTGACCAGGTATTGAAATCCCAACTCTTTCGGAAAAGTGAATGGATTAATTCAACCAACACCTTTATCCACTAGAGCATGTGGCCCCAAGACCACAGCAAAAATGAACAAAATCTTGGAAAGTTGAGTTACTAAAGGGAAATGAATGAAACTGACATAGCCAGAAAAGGCATGTCATGTGGAACTAGAACATCCTACCCCAGTGAAATAGATAAAGAGTTCGAAATTAAAATATATGCCGCCTAAAGGAGGCTGGGGCATACAACGGAATGTCGAAAATATGACAATAAATAAGAGGACAAGATTTCGAATAATGTAAATTGTGTAAATAAAAAAACAAAACAACTACAAGACACATTAATAAATACATTCACATAACATTAAAATAATTATATGCAATACGAAATTTACGGTGTTGAAATATCCCTAGGTTAACACTAATTGGCATTGTCAAATCTTTTTGCTGAGTCACCTTTGAGTACATTCAATGGCGTAAAGACATTTCGTGTAACTATTAGAGTTATAAAGTATTTAAATAAAAGGAACCAAATCGTTGTGCAGGATTAATGTTCACCATGGGTGCAATCCGACGTGGTTTACTGTTTAGACCATTACGACTAGGTAGTCAGATTGTACCTAACTGGGTGTTCTATACTTCTCGGCTTTCTACCATATTTCTATGCTTAGAAAATCATTAATGTTCATCATCTTTCGCAAGAAAACGTCACTAAGATCTGGATAGACTGGCTGATAATTTTACTACTTTCCAAGTTATTTACGGATAAAAAATATTTTCAAATTTTTTCGAGATAATAATGATTTACTAGTACAAATACAATTAATCCCCAGGATGGAGGGAGAAAAGGGTGATTCATACGTTTCCGAAGGATATTTGTTTGTGAGTATATCGAACCCCACAGGAATCGGGACTCGACTCTTGAATTTGCAATTCCGAGGAAATTAATCATTGCACTAATCGCACGTTTAAGCTTACATGACCTGTTATTATTAAGGCTCAACGTTGCCTAAATTTAGTGATCACACGAGAAATGGTATTTGAACGGGATATAGCTGTAAGCCAATAAGATGTGAACTGTAAACTATTCTTTAAAATTATAATTTAAATTTATTTTCATTCTTACATATATCTCTTTCCTTTCCTTCTTGTGTTTTACTCATTTAACCCCAAACAAGGAAGCAAGTAGTTGCAGAGAGAAAGAGCCTGAGGAGGAAAGAAAATAAAAAAAAAGGTTTCAGTAAGACAGAAGATGGTGATTGGAGTCGATATTTACATTTTTGAAGATTTTAGGTGGCGGAGAAATAAGATATCGGAAGAGGGTTCCACAGTCAAAAAGTATTAGAAAATAAAATATTAGAATATAAAACACGGCTGCAGCTATATAGATCAAATTTAAAGTAGTGAGACTTAACCGCCAATATAGTAGCAGGTTTAGTACCATGCAGTCGAAACACCAAGAAAGAAAGCCATATTTATTTTTATAATGATACAACATGTAACAAAAGACCGAAATGAGGAATAGGGAAAAAATAATGATCTTCATCGGTGTTAACATTTAACTCGCCGCAAACGCTGGCCCACAATATTTCTAACACCGGAACAACGTATTCCTATTACTATTTATTATATACCGTACCTATAAACAGTAATTGGTATGTCCCAGTCCTCATAAATACATTGGAAACTATTGTAAGTGGGGGTAATATGGTGTCTATGTAGTCCACTACTAGCAGTGGTTTACATACTTCACGACGCTGGCGAGTATTTTATTTTGTTGATGTTATACAGCTTACCATTTCGTTTCCAACCTCAGTTTTAGCTATTCCTCATTCAGTAACACTTACTGTTTTTTTTAGGTACATCCACCAGAATACCTCATTGTCTCTATAAAAGTCCTAACTGGTCCCCATATGTGAAATTCATTGTCTGTAGAGGGAGGGGAATGAAATAACAATTTTTAAAAATCTAAACCGCAATAAAATTTACAAAAATGATCAAAACTATTTACATGAAACTAAGCAGAATAATATTAGTAATAAAACGTTCCCTAAATATGGCAGCAATATTAGTTCACTGGAAGAAATCAATGTGAGACTTTAATAATATAAAATATTCATTCATTCCATACACTCAATCATTCAAACACTAACAATATGATAAGTGAGCCAGTAATTCCCAAAGGAAAGGCATCCCGCATCTACCAGAGAACTGACATCACGGACCACCTAAAGAAGTAGTTGATGGGAAATCACACTGAATAAAACAGGGACAAAAATAAAAGGGCCATTGAGCATACATTCCCTAGCTAAGCTAAAGGGAATGAAGAAACTAAGCACACAAAAAACAACCCTAAACTAACCTAATTTCCGGTGGGTTTCCCAAGGTTCAGTAGAGTTAGGGCAATATCCTACTGCCTAACCGGCAGCACCATTAAGGGAAATTCATCAGAACAATTACCAAAAAAAAAATATATATATATATATATAAATATAACTATTTTTGTTTTAGTAATGTATAATTTTATATTTAAGAAATAAAAGACCAGTGCAGGAGAATTTCTTTTTCATTACACTGACATTTAATTGTTGCACACTTAAAAATTCCAAAGTTAAAATTTCTAAGTTCAGAACATGCATGCTTTACTTTGGTTTTTCTATATAAAAACACCGACATGTGATTGGTGTTAATTTTTGAATGGCAAGCATTTTGTTTGTCCCTCTTGAATAAATAATGGTCTGGAGATATTACAATAACTTTTAACAGCAGGGTTTTTGCTGTTATAAATATTTTATTATGTATTTGATTCTCCAGAGACAAGTTCATAATCAGAAGCTGACATATTTGGGGAATATGATGAGTGAGCCAGTAATTCCCAATTAGGGCGCACTAACTTATCTCCACCGACATGAGAAAAATGTGGTCATGTATCGACTTTAACAATTGCTACGCAGCTGACGATCGCTTGATGCTTACAGATGGACGTCTCATAACTATCTAAAGTTGTGAAACATTTATCTTACTTTCGATTATTATTCCAGCGCAAAAGGACTGCTAAGAATCATAAGATTCCATATATATATATATATATATATATATATATATATATATATATATATATATCCATAAGGTTGGTGCAAAAATAATGACGTAATAATGTCGTTTTTTGACGTTAAAAATACGTCGAAAAACGACATTACTACGTCATTATTTTTGCACCAACCTTATATATATATATATATATATATATATATATATATATATATATATATATATATATATATATATATACACAAGTTATTGGTCAGAGCTGATTTATACCAAGAAACAGTAGTTTTAAAAGGGCTCAATACACATATAAAGCAAATAAAAATTTAAAATACACAACATTTGAATTTAAAAAAAAAATAGAAATCTAGCCGGTCACGCTACCTTTGTTTTAATATTTCGGTATCTTCCGGCCAATCGGGAAAATATTTACCTAACGCTTTATTAATTCAAATTAAATTAACATATATATATTATAATAAAAAGAAAGAACAGTAAGATATATAATCCCTTGTTCTTATTAATGCTTCGTTTTTTAAACATGGTAATTCCTGTGTAGCGAAGAAATCTTATTTGAAATCAATTAATATATATATATATATATATATATATATATATATATGATTATTTATTTAAAAATTATAACATAAATATGTTATAAAATCACTACAAAAATATTCATTTTGTTTCAACATCTCCTGTGTCTTATCAAGTGATGATGTTGAATGTAAAATAAATGGTTTTAAAAGTTCCAAATTAATTAACGATCTTTAGCAAGGGGAAAATGCTGTTACATAAGCTAGAATGATCAATCAAAACACAAGTGTAGGAGGATTAAAAAAACTTGACAACGAAGTAAGGTTATAACAGCTATTAAGAACTTTAAAGTTGCAGTTATACCAAAATAGAATTTATTCTAACCAATAAGTATTAAATTATACAATAAAATTTGATAGTAGAATTAAAAGTAAAATATTACCAATTTTAAAATCTAAATTTAATCTCTATTAAGTTTAAAATTATAAAATTACGGAGGGAAAAATTACATATGTTATACAATTTATTTCTTCATTGAAATTCCGTTAGAATAGACGCTAATATCAACTGGTCTTCCCGACAAAATGTATACATTTTAATCCCAAGTGTGTGAGTGGGGTGCTAACCTCTCGCCTAAAACAATACAAACACACTCAGATTATAATACATAAGCACCCAAACATATTTAGATATATACACACACAAAAAGTGATGAGACTGGAAACATCTCCACGGCCCTTTATAAAAAAAACAAAAACGAATACATACATACACAATTAAATGTGCATGCATTTTCTATTGACCGAGACAATCTGATATCACAAACAATTTTAGTATAACCCAAACTTTAAAGCTCTTAATAGCTATTATAACCTTACTTCGTTTTCAAGTTTTTTTTAATTTATTTTCACAAAAAGCACGTCAGGCTATATGATAGTTCCCTATAGGATACAGGTTCCATTCCTCTCGGAGGATGTATAATTTCTATGATAATTTCTCGGATATTCGGACCGGTAAATATTGGCATTACTGTTTCTTATAAACAGAGCATTTACTTAAATATTTGTATCTATAAAAAGAACGTATAAATTTAAACAAAAATGTCTGAAAATAATTCTCGGACTTTCTCCATTTCATAATGTGATATATATATATATACATATATATATATATATATATACAGAGAGACCTCAGAGTTAGATAAATATTAGCGAATACTGACATCCTCACTGGAATTGGAGAGTTGATGAAATGACGAACAATAAACTACATTTGTTTTATTTTTTTATCGATTAGTTTTCTTTGCCATTTCTACAGTAGTGATTCCGTTACCCATTGTGGACCAAAATCCAAAATTCTACATTAAATAGCCTAACAGAACTTCACATTTCAAAATAAAAGACAACAAAATAAGCGCCAACGCGATGGGCAATCGTTAGTGTATCTATACTCAATGAGGAGACCGGATAAATACCAACTTTAAATAACACAAGCCTTGACAACTCATAAAAACGTTAGAGCTTAAACATCATTTTCAATACCATAAAATATAAAACATCTAAACTAGCAAATCTAAACATCATATTTTTTCCATTTGAAAAGCAAGAAAATTCAACGTCCAGTCCAGGTCAGATGATTTGTGAAGGCCTTATATTTTGAAACATGTTTTCGAAAACAACATCTTCGGCTCAAGCCTTTCATATTGATGCCATGCAGCGTATCAAACCCTTTCAGAAATATCTATACTGTGAACTGCAAATAACCGCTTAATGGTATAAAAATTACTTTTGGCAAATGAATACCATAGGTTTTTATTAGGGCAATCTTTCTTTGAAACTCGTGGACAGGCGTCAAAAAATCGCAAATAAGAAACCTTGCCAAATTACAGAGGCCATATCACTTCAGGTCTTTCAACAACGGCAACATGTGGAATAGTTAAAATGTAACTCGAAGAAAAAATAATGAAAAAGTCAAGATGACAAAGTTCTGCACTATATCAAACAAAGTTTTAGGAAGGATATTGCCATTAGACCTGGAAAGAACTATAAAAAATACTGTACATGAGAAATGTATTTTCCTTAAAAACTGTGTGAATTGAAACGTATTATAAATTTCAACCATCAGGTGCATAGACTCCTCGGTGTAACAATACTAAATGTATCCTTATTTAGGGAACAGTTAATATTAACATTATTTTTAATATAAAATCAATTAACCATCCTATCTATCTTACCTACTTATAAAATGCTATGTCTTCCGTTAGTCTGTCAATCCGTCCGTCTGTTATACCCTCTAAATAGCCATATCGACCGATCGAAGTCTAATTGTAGCGAGAAGAGCAAACATGTAAGAAAGTACAAAGTACAGTTGATTTCACTAGGGTCCGTAGCTTCGTTCAATAAGTTTTCATTATGTTTTTGGGGAGTATTAATTTTTATTTAATATACAAAATATTCACACTATTTAAAAAAAAAATTATTAAAAAAACAAATACCTATTTCATAAAAATGCAATATTGTTTTTTGCATATCTTTTCTAAGTGTTTATGTATAGAAGAATCCAGTTTCCTGTTTACCCTGCGTTTGGAAGAACTATAAACAAATATGATATGTCCGAGAAAAGGATATATTTGTTTGAAGTAGCTAAGTGATTTTGGCTACTGTAACCTGGTAGGACAATCTAGCAGGTAACCGTAATTGACTGGTACTCGTCGTAGTCGTAAGCAATATGCGTAGACAATAGGCGTAGACCCTAGACGTAGACCATGTACCTCCACATCAGATTATTTATGGCTGACGCCAACCAATCATATTACTGTAAGGGGGAACCCAGGTTTATGCATATTCATTACATCAAAATCACAACACCAACTTCAAAATAATGAAATTTGACTCCAGGAACAAATGGGCAGTTGTATGTTGCATGCTCAAGAGTAAGTAATCTTAAGAATTTATTCTTCGCTATTAAAGAAGAAAAAACAGAAATTATTGTTTAACATGAAGTCCTATAAAATTAAATTAAATTAAAAAAAATATTAAACCGCGAAGTAGGGATTTTTAAAAGCATTTTTCCAAAAACGTCAACTTATTGAAATTTCATCGATTGGTTTGCGAAATCAAATGAAACGTAGAGTTTGTAAATCTCAACAAAAAATATTAGCGATAAATTCAACAACACTAAATGATGTGACAATTTCAACAAATTCTAGTGTAAAATAAAACCCGAGATTTCGATCGATTTTTCGTTTGCTGATCCAGTCCAAATATTGCTTGCATATTACGCTGTACAAGGCCCATTTCTCTTCACGGAACAATTAACGATAAAAAGGGATTATATATTAAACGGAAAAGTAATTACAGTCATGTCGTCTTTTATTGTTGTATGTTTTATTCATTTAGTCTGAAGGGTACCCATGACAACATTTTTATCTTCTGTTTTTATTTTTTTATTTTTTGTTAAATACTAAAAGAAGCTGATGGCAGTTCTGAGGTAATTTAGATTTTGCAAAAGTATTTCTTCTTTCATCCTCAAAGATTAGCTGTTAGTCTTTACAAGTGGGTAATTTCCAGTTGCACACCTCCGTAGCTAAAGTTAAGTAATACTGTTTTTAACATTATATCAAGTAAATACTTGTATATTTTACAGACGAATTAGGCCGGTCCACCCACCTCAAGATTAAATTCATTCATTAGGCAAGCTAATCGAAGCAATTAATAGATCTTGTTTTTAATCACAAAATCCAATTAATTCTTAAATTATTTTATGTTTCGGGTAAGAAACTGAAATTCTCAACAAGCGGAGTACTTCTTTTAAAAAATATAAATAGACCTTGTTTTATTGCAAAGACAACCCTGGCCGAAAAAATGGAAAAGTGCGTGGGTGGATACAGGCTCGTTTATTTAGATTAATGGTTAAAAAGCCTTCAAGCCGATATTTTTTCTCATTTTTTTTTTTTTACCTCTTGTCAGCACTGAAGCTTACGTACAGTCAGAAAAGATATTTTTAAGATGTTAAGAACATTTTCTTTTCGTGGAGATGGTTTACATTATTTACATTATTCGGATTACTGTCCTCATCTTTTTCGCCATATTTATTACAAGGATTCGGCCGTTGTACGCTCCGGCCTTCTTCAGGTGGTTGGAATGTCGAACTGAACCCTTTATTTCGCTCACTGGGGTAGACTGTTCTAGCTCCACCTGCCATATTTAAGGATTCAGTTCGACATTCCAACCATATGAAGAAGGCCGGGGCGTACAACGGCCGAAACGTTGTAATAAATGTAGCGACAAAAATGAGGGCAATAGTTCGAATATTGTAAATAATGTACATGATACCTCATCTCAGAAATATAGACATATAATAATGGTTTAGTTATACAAGTCTTACTAATTAATCCATACCTGTGGGGAAATAGATGAATCGATGCCTTTCCCTAGGGTATTTGCGCGTGTGAATATAACGAACTCAACAGGAATTCGAACTCGGCTCTTCAATGAAAACTTACGAAACATTATATTACATCACCCACGCATCCAAGCTTGGAGAACTTAGCATTACCAAGCGGTCATTAGGTTCAACATTGCTTAACTTAGCTGATATGTACGCGAACTGCTGTTTCAACGTGACGTGGCCGTATGCTCAAATTAATGAAGCTTGTATTTCTTTCCGAGAATTATTCTTCTCCGAAACTCGTGTACTGAGGCCACGGAATCAAAATCACTGTAATATCTAAAATGAGAGCACATGCAACTCGAAAAGAAAATCAGGAGATAATCATGATGTCGACTTTCCAAACTACGCCATACAAAAAAAAAAAAAAAAAAAAAGAAACTACCATCAAAATTAAAAGGAGCCATAACAGTATACATGAGAAACCTATTTTCCTGAAAAAAAATGACTTTAATAGGAATATTCTATTTTTATAATCCCTTTTTCTGATCAATAATTAAATATGGCGTCTAGCGGGTGATGCAGATAGAAGTTAGCAAGGACTATCAGCTTTTTGACAACATGGACTGTTGCCACGGGATCACAACAAATTAATTGCAGCAAATAAAAGAGATTACATTACTTGAGGTCATTCAATAATATCAAATGCTAAATTGGATATCAAATCTAACTCGAATGCTATAATCAAGTCGTTGACCTTCCACCGTACTCCAAATAAAAGGTTAGGGCGAAGTAGCCCATATTTGAAGAAGAAACAAGAGTTACTAGACATAAGAAACATTTTTCCTGAATATTCCTTTTAAGAGAAAGATTTTAAAAATTTCAGCATTAGTTGCTCGGTAAATAAATACTGAATATGTTTGCACCTTCCATACATGATGTACTGTTGCCATATGTGGTTTGGTGCTCCCGCTATTTATCTCAAGGTTCTTGACAAAATCCAAAGTCAGATAAATAATGTGATCGGTCTTGACTCTAGTCACTTTCTCACCAAAGTAATGTGGCTTCCCTCTGTCTTTTCTATGAATATTTTCATGGCCTCTGCTCTGACGTAGTATTTTCACTGATGTCCCCACAGCATGAATTTAGGCGTTCTACTAGGTTAGCATCTCGATACCATCCTGTTACCGTCGAAACAGTTAAACGTAACAGGCTCATCTACTTCAACAGCTTATTCAATTCGAGACTGTAGAACTGTCTTCCTCTTAATTACTTCTCTGATAAAAATATTCTTAAAAAATTGAATGTAATGTCAATCGACATCTTCTGTTGCTTTGATCCCTGTTGTTCTTTTTATCTTTCTCCGTTCTTCATTTTTATAATCTCCTCATTCAAGCCAGACACAGACATTTCCCTTACTCTCCGTAGACCCTTGGGCACTGGTGGCACTCCTGTCTTGCTTCGGGTGAAATGATTAAAAATATATAATGAAACGGATAATATTATTGTTGTGGATTCCGAGATGAATTCGGTCTGGAAGGAATGACAAACGCAATAATTAAATATAAGAAATAAAATGTATTTACACAATCATACAAAGAGTAATACTGTTAGTCCAGGAACGTGGTTAGTAGCAAATACAGATAGATATATACAGTCTCGAAGTAGGACTTCCTTAGAGTCTACGTGCTTGTAACTGACTTCTACAAGAGGTTACCTCACACTATCTCCGTTCGTATATTCTCTCTCTATCCGTATATCCTCTCTCTACAAGGGTATCATGTGGCACAAGGCCGGTTTAACGTTTGATATCCGAGCCCGTGGGCTCGGCCAAAAATATGCCCTTTGAACCCGTATAAACGGGTTCAGGGTCGGTTTACCTCCCCGAAAGAGAATCCGCCCTTCGGCGTAGCCTCTTTCGGGTTTCTCCCCGCCCGAAGGCAGAGAGTTCAACCGTTCAGCCGGTCGTCCGAC
>OZ010590.1:23150280-23217780 GCA_963932145.1 Acanthosepion lycidas | reverse complement strand
TTTTAATCGTCTAGTTTTATTATACCAGTGAAAACCCTGACAATATGGTTTCTATGAAGAAACGGCAGGGATGCGCACGTTGACTACTTGGCTTACTATTTTGCCAATTGCTGGCTAATCTCAGAAGAAATCAGGGTGTAGGAGTCATGTTGACTCTTGAATATTCTTATTATGTTCACTCCGTTTCAGTCCTACATGCAAATATTAAAGAAAATCAGTCACATTTAGGTCAACAGGCACCAGTTTTTTGGTTGTTGTTTTTTTTTAAATAGACGCTTGTAATTGTGTACCAGCGTCTGAATTCTGCAACAGTGCTCGTGTTTTTTTTTGTTTTTTTTTGCTTTTTTATATTCCTCTTCGTCATGCCTGTCAGGAGATAATTTGTTAAAATAAACAATAAAAGGCAAATCATGGGAATACGTGAATTCATCATTTGTACAAAGGGGACATAAACGTCTTCATTCCGAATTTATAACAGTTTCATTGATTTCTCTTTCTTCCTATTCTACAAAGCATTCCCCAACCTAAAGTTATATTAGTTATATATATATATATATATATATATATATATATATATATACTATTTACATTCGGACTAGTGTCTACATTTTTGTTTTTTCTTAAAGATTCGGTCCAGCCTACTCCTGGTGATTGTCAGTCAGAACATCGTTCAGGAAACATCACGCTGAACTTGTTATTCATTACACAAGTGTGACTTTTTTTGTTTCACTGTTTATGTCTAGAGCAATCTACAAGCGAGCAGTACTAAATAAGAACAAGATTAGATATCCCCATACATGAACACAGGAATGTGAACAACTGATATGTGTAATTGTTATTTGTTCGGATTAAGGAAACCATGCGTGGCCGGGCAGACATTTGGCTGACATACATTTAGCCGACGGACATTTGCCTTAGAGACATTTGGTCGAACGGCCGACGGTCATTTCACCAAAAATGTACAAGTAAAAATAGTAACAAGCAATAACTTAAGTATTTTAATTAGCACCATCATAAGGTAGAATAGGACTAATAATTACCACTAATTTTCAAGTGATTAAATTACTAAATCTAAAGTTAAAAATTTTATTATTTCAATATTTGTTTATTGAAATTAGTATTTAAAAAAAAATGTTTGAGTTTATTTAGGTAAAAAGTAGCACCTAATCATTTAAATTCGTATTTAGCAGTATGTTAAAAGCTATTTCATTCTTTTAAGACAATGATTATTAAAAACGAAGTTGAAAGATCTTTCGTATCGTAAAAGCGCAAGATTTTTTGCTGTAGTAAAACGTGCTTTTCCTCAAAATACTTTATCTTATTACAGTAATATTTGAAGTAAAATATAATATTAGGATGGTGCAAAAATAATGTCGTTTTCTCACATATTAACATATGTGAGAAAACGACATTATTTTTGAACCAACCTAATATATATACAGAATAGATTATAAAAAAAAAAGCCTCTCAAAAAACGAAAACTTGTAAAATAAGACAGTAAAATATAAATATGTGTAACAGATTACGAAAAAGAGTGTGACATACATGTAAGAACGCCACTATATTTTCGGCTAAATGTCCATTTGGTTAAATGTCAGTCGACTAAATGTCCGAGTACCGAATCCGAGAGCCGACTCCGAATTCCAGTAGAGTTCATTACATTCACTTACGGGCTAATACCGAGGGGAAAGGTGTGAATCCACCTCATCTCCCCCAGCTATTTGTTAAATAGAAGGCCAAATGGGCCCTATAGCCCTGGGTGGCAATGTGTCTAGGAGAAGGGATCTGTGAATTCAAAGCGTATTGTACAATTCTAAAAGTGTGTATATATGCGGCAGGGCACAGCTTGTGAATCCAAAACTTCAGTGAATCTTTTATATGGACTTGCACGTCCGAATAAATATGACGCATGGTCAGATTTCGTTCGAATGAGGCGGTTTCGTTTGATGGATTCGGCTCAACTAACCGGGAGAATGTCGCAACTGGTACAGGTATATAGCGTTCATTTCGAAATTCCCAGAAATCTACCTGGATGTACAGACACGAAAATAAGGCTTGAAGGAACAACGATTAAAATGTTGTGATAATAACAGCAAAGATGAGGATATTAGTCTGAATGCCAATAATGTAAATAATGAAGTCAACACATCCAATAAATGCAGACAGAAATTCGAAATGTACTTATTTATTTTATTTGTCGATGATTTCGATTTCTTGATCGTGCATGTCCATTATATTACTATTTATTCTTATGATTTTCATCAAGTCAGCAGTCATTGTGAATATTCGCGACGCATTCTATGCCTCGCCTGGGGACTGCATTTTCTAACAGCTGCTTTCGATAAGCCTGCTGCAACCTACTTCTTACATGTTGTTCTTCTACCCCACGTTAGCTAAACATTCATATTGTCGCAAATCAAATATCTCCCAGTAATATTTCCAATCGCCTATATATAACAAACAATGGCGATCCTTCCGTTTTTCGCTGACAGCAATGGGCAGGATTTGAAGACCGTGCCATTTTGCAAGAGTTGAAATCTGACGACGATTCTGCCTGTCATTGGCGAACCTTTTGAGTGCCTCTCCAGAGGCCGAGCTTTGATGGTTAAGGTCGAACATGCGTTGGAACCGTCATACGAACCTCAGGCAAATGGTTTGATCTACTTTGCATTAAAGGATGACGCTTCTTGAATACCTGCTTCTTGGATAACAGCAATAACTGTTATAGATTTGGACGAAAGGACTGGAGAATTTTATAAGAGTATCAGCGGATCTATTGTTTGTCATTGATATTATTCAGGGAAAAAGTGAAAACATACATGTATACTTAAGTTCATATACATATATATATATATATATATATATATATATATATATACATATATATATATATATATACATACACACACGCACACACACATATATATATATATAGAGAGAGAGAGAGAGAGAGAGAAAGAGAGAGATGGTCACTCGGATTCTAAGATAACCTTCTACTAGGACGGCTAGCCAATCCCTATTGCAGACGCTTGCTCGGGAATACTTGTGTTTGTTCAACACCCACAGAGCCCACCTGTGGTTTATACAGTAATTATGCTGAGCAGGACTTACTTACAGTTTATGTGAAAGAGCGTGTTATCGAGCGTGATCATCAATTTGAATAAGGCCAACAGGATCAATACCTCGGTGACGATGGCCTGTTACTTGTTAAATGATTGCCATCGATAACACAGCTATCGACTGCAACCAAGAGTTCCGTCTACCCAATTTCACTCACAAGGCTTTGATGAACCGGAACTTTGGTTTTTAAGGCACTTTCCAAATATAGATCGACCCCTCCTGTCCGATAAAATAAGGAAGTATCCTTCCTGAAAAATCGATCAAGGTGAGATTGAACCCGGATTTTATGGCCAGAATAGGAACGTTCTAACCATAAATATATGAATGTTTGAGTAAAGACGACAGATAAGGTACTGCGATGAAGCCTAAGCCTTTGGCGCACGACAAGGAAGAAGGTGAATTTTAAGTGTATTTATTTTTAGATAAACTTATAGTAACCGAGAGAACTCGATTCACTTTACCGAAGAAACTTGCATTATCAGCCGTGGTAGTCACCTTTTACAAACATACATTTCCTTCCCCAGAGAGCTCACCCGAAATATTTTTTAAGCATATATATTGTCATTCATAATGTAAATTTATGTTTTATTTATCAATATATATATATTTATCTGTCTCACTCTATATCTATCTATCTATCTATCTATCTATCTATCTATCTATCTATCTATCATTATATATATATATATATATGTTTATATGTATGTTTATATATATGTTTATATATATATATCTATATATATATATATATATATATATATCTATATATATATATTTATCTATCTATTTATCTATCTATCTTCACACACACACATTAGGCAGTATGTAAATCATATGCTGCCTAATGTTTTATGTTTATAAAAAACTATTGATCCGCAGTACAGGAAAATTCCTATAAAAAATACTACTACTAAGACATTACAGTACATTATTGAACAATATGCTTAGTTCATGACATATAAACTGAATACACTTGTAAAAATAGAATTCGTGGATTTAACCCATCACAAGAAATATTTAAATAAAATTCTCACTTAAAATTTTGAAAAACTTAGCGTTGTGTCTTTGCACGTTCCGAGATTGTTCATAACCGTCATTAATAGCAGATATTCAAAAAACATCTTTCGGTCGACAAACAATTATTTCGTCTTCAAGTTTTTGATTTTATAAGGAAAAAAACACATGCCTGGTGATGAATAGAGGACTATTCGTAAGTACTAGCATTTTAACATCAAATAAACTGAAAACTACAGACATCAATGGTTTCGACGACGATCACTTCACTCTATGGATTAACAGTATTTTAATGCATATATTATGTTTCTAGTGACGGATGTCACCATTAATCGCATTAATATTTCTGATTGATTCTATGTGTGATTATTTCTTTGTATGTAAATTATATGCTGCCTAATGTTTATATATATATATATATATATATATATATATATATATATATATATATATATATATAAGTTGCTTTCTTAGAAGTCTCAATACTAAGCAAATAGAATATAATATTGCTTCAACTAATCTCAAGCATATTAATCTCCTATATCTTAACCAAATGCATACTGATTATAAACAAGATGAAAATATACTAAAAAAAAATGAGTAAATACTAATATATGTACAACAGATAATCATATACTTACACTAAATCTAGTATATCCAACTCAATTATTCGCAATGATTCTTCCGCCACCCACGTTAGTGATTTGTAAAAAGCCAACATAGTTCACAAATTCAAGTGCCCTTTGGGAGAGTCTTTCTCTAATGAATTAAATAATATTTATGTTGGTCACACCACAAAATCTCTTTCACGACGCTTGTCTTTACATTTGAATGATAACTCTAACATTTTTAGGCATTTAAAACAACATGCCTGGCTGCATACACAGTTCCGGAAATTACTTGTTGAAAGCACAACTATAATTAAACATGAAAACAATAAACAAAAACGAAAAATTCTTAAAGCTATATACATAAAACAGAATAAACTATGAAATCTCAACAAATATTCTTAAATGCTTATAACTGATAACTGAAGCCATTGGTTTATACAAACGGCCTCGCATACTTAATACTTTTCTTTTTCACTCTCGCGTGGTCATGTGTGACGTCACGAGCTGCGATAGGATTTTCGATTCCGCGTCTCGTATACAAAAGTTTGTTGTTGCTTTGAAATCTTTCATGCAACAAAAACAGACGATCGTGATTGTTTTGTCCGTGTATTGTTTAATATATTGAAATGTAATTGTCATCTTTGATAATGTCTTATATAAGCCGAAATCATACATTGGATTAAAAAAACTTGTAAACATATGGTGATTTCATTTCGTCTTTCAATGATAATCTTTTTAAGGTTATCAGACAATATGAAAAGAATTTACTTAAAATAGAGAAAAAGTACCTATATTATTTAATGAAACATGCATCAATGAAAAAATGCTGCATAATACACAATATATATATATATATATATATATATATATATATATATATATATATAAATGCTGCATAACACACAATATATATATATATATATATATATATATATATATATATATATATATATATATATATATATATAGTATATGTATATATAAGCACACAGAATAAAATATTTCAGCATTTCTGATTTTTTTTTACCGAAAATGAACGTAGTCTTGTCATTATTTAAAAGTTAGATTTGAACCAAACGAAGCTGCAAAATGGAGAATGAGATGTAATAACGAAAGAGTGAATAAAGAATAGAATTTATAAGTTAATGAATAATCATAGCTGTAAACATCTGTGATATTTCCACAGGTCTATTTAGCTGCCATTGTTATTTTTAGCGAAATAGAGAAAAGAAAAAACAATGATACAAGAACGAATGAAGCAGTACATATTTTTTGCATTCCTCATACCTTTTACACGTGTGAAACCGATTCGTGTTTGCATAACATTTCGATAAAACATGGGCAGACAATATGTATTGGAAAAGATAAGAGAGAGAATGAGAACATACAGACGAAGAGAAAAATAGAGTAATGAGATAATGGATAATCTTTCTTCCTAATTAATAAGTGGACTTGCGCATTGTGTAGCGGTCAAGTCCTGGATCAGTATCATTGGCGTGTCGAGGTCAAATCTGCCCAAGGCCGTTGGATTTGCTTTCACGCAAATAACATTAAGAAAGTTATGAACTCATGACTTCTGTCCCAGCTAGTTACAGCAGCACAGGCTATGTTCTTTAGCATTGACTGGCAACCAGTCTAGGAGAAGGTAAACTGGGTATAAAACAGGTACAGACACACACACACACACACACATATATATATATATATATATATATATATATATATATATATATATATATATATATATATATATATATATATATATATATATATAAGTGGACAAGTAATTTTTTTTTTATTTAGCTTTTCTAATATTCTTACATTTTTCGTTTGGTGGGAGTAAGGAAGTGTAAAATTGTTCTTAATAATCTATTCTCCTAAGCTCTTTCAGACACAATTCTTTAGCCATTTTCAAGGTTTTTTTTCGGTTAAGTGTTGTTAATTCTTTTGATGTTTGTCTTTTTAAGATGTATTTTTTATGGTGTATAAATAGAGCTCACACCATTGTGATTGGCTGTTGGTGAATTTCCAATCAAATGCGTGACAGAGGTTTAGAGTTTGCCTAATATAAGTCAGTGTCTGCAGGCAATTAATTTAGATGGGGGGTGCGCATTTGGGACTGATCAGCTCAAATGGGTGTCGATTTGGTGAGGGGAGTATGATGTTTGAAAGACCCGAAACTGCGCAAGGATCCAATTCAGAACATCCCTGACGACGCCCTCTTGCTCTAAATAGCGTATATTAAAAGTAGTAGATTTATTCCGGGCTGTGTTAAAGAAAATTTGATGTTAATACCCGATAAAATTTATTGTATATTTTTATAAAAGCAGTTTTTCTTTTAATTATATTTCGCAAATCCAATATATATTATAGATATTTCTAAGTGTATTGGTAATGTAACTTTCACTCATCGATTGGATAATTATTTTCTCTTCTAGTTGTAAACATTATTATTGTCACTGCTGCTTGAAATCTTAAACCGGTGAGATTTTTAATTGATAAAGATATTCTTTTATTATGTTTTTCAAGCCATACTTCTCTGTGCTTTGTCACCCAGGACGTAAGTGTCAATGACCCTCCACAACTTCTTTTCACTTGTAGCTCTTAACATGTATTTCTTATTAACACTGTTGCACGGCATTCTTTAGTCTCATTAATAATTTATGCGTTGTTTATTTCTGCCCCTCTTGACCTATATTTGTTCAAATATCAAATCAAATTTTCCAAGGGTTTTTTTCTTACTATGTGCCACAGAAAAATCAATTGTCTCTTTCTGATATTATGTATAGGTTTCTTTTTTGTTCCATTTTCTCAAAACTTGGTGGCTTCTCCCATGTTCGGCCCATCCTATTCTCAGTGATCTTCTGTAGAACCACATTTCTGTGGCTTCAAGACTTCCCGTTCTCTTTGAGGAGATCGCCCTGCATTCACTAAAAAATGAAGGAGGACTTGAAGCAAGAGAATTGTGGTTCTACAGACCGAGTAAGAGTAAATGAATGATCGCCTTTAGCGTCAAACTTTGATGTGAAATTCTGATTACACAACAATACTATTTAATAAAAATTGTGCGAATTTCAAATGCTTATTTGGATAGTAACCTTCAACAAATTCTTACTTTAATGCTCCAGAGTGAAATTCTTCATATCATGAGACAACTACATCACTTTAAAGGAAAACATCATTAAGTTAATAATTACGTATCTTCTACCTTTCTTTATAATCATTATTCTCATTTTTGTGTACTAAACATTGGCCTCTTTCATCGATAGAAAAGAAATATATATTTCCTCCACGATCCTGCAACCTTAACCAGCAGTGTACATTCTTATATCTCCTTTTATTGATATTATTTTTTCTCGATCTTCTGTCTTATTATTCTATTCAGTCTTCACGAATTCTTTAATTCTTTTTTTTTTCATTCGGAAAACCAATTTCTTCTTTATTTCTTTACTGTCGTTTCTGGCTGACATCTTATTTCCAACTTTCTTTTCTTTCTTTCTTTTTTTGTCTTTCTTGCCACACAGATCACCAAATAACATCAAAACGCCGATTACTTTCCATTTCCACTCAAAAGCGAAAATTTCCCGCCAATGAACAAATCATTTTATCGTCTAACTTCGACGAGACGCGTTAATGTCTACGCACTTCTTTTTTTTTTATGACCGTTCCCAAATGCTAAAATGGAAGAAACGGATAACATTTCCACCCAATAAAACCAATAAAAGCAAGATAGACAAAATTCAGCAAACCCTTCTGACACATCAATAGCCATTTCCTACTTTCACTTTCTGTTTTAACCATTGACACAAGGAATGATCGAATTGGTCAACTTGTAGAGTCTACGCTTGGGAAGGAGAAAACATCGGAAAAAAACAAAAAAATAATACTGCTAAAAAAGTGAGAAAAAAACAACATAGTTCCTCACCAGGGAAACAGAATCAATTTTACTCTTATTTCCTATATTATTTGAATAAATTTAGCTTTAAATTGTAAACAAATAACCAATTCCTTCTTGAATATGATTACAGAACAACATATTACTTATAAAGAAGAGAGTACTCAACTTTGTACTTTTATTATTACGAAGATTTACTTCGAGACTGATAACAAAAATCGATTGCTGGCAATTCGCTGCAAAAGACTTTTTTTTTCCTGGTGTGGAGAGCCAAAATCGCCATATATGGAAAGGATGAAGGGTAATTTAAATTAGTGAAAATAATTTCGAACACTGAGCAGTTTCATATTTACTTAGCATTCACTTATCCTCAAATATCATTCGGAGAAGGTGTGATTTCATCTTGTCCTCCCAGCTATGGGTTAAATAATAATACTTTATACGGTAAAAATAAGTGTTATTCTCTAGATAAAGTTAGTGCAATATATTCGCTGGTAAAATTAATTATTATTACAAAACTAAATATGTTTCAGTTTTAAATAACCTACAGATGATTGCGATGATTTGCTTAAATTCACATAATGCAAGAGCCACTCAAGTTAGATATATAGAGTTTGGGCTTAAGTGAGGAAGAAGTATAAAGAGAAACTTGCATATTATGTGGGTATATATGTTGTATATCTGTTAACATTTGACTTGAAGATTATAATTGTATAAAGACTGGAAAGAAATGAGAAATTGCCAAATTAGAAAATACTCCTTATCCTAAGAAATACAAATAGCATGGGGATCTTTTAAAACCACATGAAGTGCTCGAGTTGGGAAGGTCTGAGGTGGTGGAGCTAAGAAATATAGCTCAGTACCTTTCTATATTTCTAAGATGAGGTATTATGTAAATTATTTACATTATTCGGACTATTGTCCTCATCTTTGTCGCCATATTTATCACAACGCTCTGCCCTTTGTACGCCCCGGCCTTCTTCAAGTGGTTGAGATGTCGAATTGAACCCTTTATTTTGCTCACTGGGTTAGACTGTTCTAGTTACACGTGCAATGTTTAATGGATGTCAGTTATCAGTTACCTCCCGTTAATTTCCTTCTGAAAGTTCTCCACTGCATCTACCGGGTATTGAACTCACACTCTTTGGATACTGCCACTGTATCTAACCAACGCCTTTATCCACTGTGCCATATGTCCTTGAGGACACATGGCACAGTGAAAGGTTCAGTTCCACATTCCGACCACCTGAAGAAGGTCGGAGCGTACAACGACTGAAACGTTGTAATAAATATGGCGAAAAAGATGAAGACAATAGTCCGAATAATGTAAATAATGAGAAATAACTTGTGCAATTTAGAAGTGAAATTATCAATATTCACTGAAATGGAAATGGAAACTAATATAAGGACTAGAAAAGTCAGAAGATAAAAAAATTATGAATGAAGTTCTCCACTGCCTTAACAGGATATTGAACTCGCACTCCTTGGGTTCTGTCACTGCATCTAACGAACGCCTTTATCCACTGTGCCATGCGATCTTCAGAACATAAATAAAGGTTTTAGTTCGACATTCCAAACACCTAAAGAAGGCCGGAGCTTACAACGGCCGAAATGTTGTAATAAATATAGCAAAAAAGATGTGGACGTTGGTCCGAATAATGTAAAGTGTGTATTGCCAAATATTTTGAAGCTTTAATAAAATATGGCGAGAAATTTAATAAATATGCCGAGAAATATGAGGAAGATAGTCCGAATAGTGTAAATAATGGAAATGTAGCTCCTTTGAAAATTTTCCATAAGTATAGTAATAGATTAGTGAGAGTCTAATGACAGTTCGTCTATGTGGATGAGGTTGCAGAACAGAAAAAAAGTTTGTTTTTTTTTCAAAATCAACAAGGCTGCTTAATCGCTTTTGAATTCTGTCAATGCTGGAAAATGGCAACTAGCCACAATACTCCACTCTTGGTGTGATCTAACTCTATTAGAGATAGAGATCTGTAGCAGGTCTTATTCTATGGAGCTATACAAGGATTCGATCATTCTTCTAGCGTCTTTAGCGGAGTCACAACTATTCGCCTTCCCCGTGAAAGATTAAATGAGCTTTAAAACTAAAATACGTTCGCGGCAAGGATCTTCACTGATCGCTACCGGTCGAATAATGTCTCTTTCTTTCGATTCTTAACTGACTAGACAGCAGATTTCCAGCAGTTGGCTAACATATGTGTATCCAGTAAACTGGTTCTCAAACAACGTTTTAGGACTAGGTCTATTCCGCTGTTCAACTCATACCTGCTGACAGAAAGGGGATTGATCAGTGATATCATTTTTGCTGGTTATTTTATAGCTATTCATTGGGAGAAATTTTATAGCGTTAGTATGGTGTTTATAAGATATTTTCTTTATCACATCCCATACTGATGTCGTTCTGTTGAAGAATTAAGTTTGCTGAATAATTTTCAAACATTTCTTTTTGCTTTCTTTAATTATTTTCCTAGCTTTTACCCGAAGTTGCTTAAATTATATAAATTAGAGGTTGAAGGCTGTTTGTTGAAATCTGTCAAAGCTCTTCTTGTGAGATTGGTAGCTTCCTTACACTCATCACTGATTCAAGGTCTATTAGGTATTTTCATGTACTGAACTTTTTGGAATGCATCCCTTTGCTACAGATATAAGT
Organism: Acanthosepion lycidas; assembly: GCA_963932145.1. Classification (NCBI taxonomy): domain Eukaryota; kingdom Metazoa; phylum Mollusca; class Cephalopoda; order Sepiida; family Sepiidae; genus Acanthosepion; species Acanthosepion lycidas. The sequence continues at coordinate 23,206,466 of OZ010590.1, read as the reverse complement.
ATTTCTGTGAACAGTTCGAAGTCCTTGATGCATTTACCTTCAGCTAGTTTATCAGAACATTGATGTTTAAATTTGTCCTAGTTTACTCTGCCTAATTTCCAGTGGAGAAGAATTTTATCATTGTTCTGAATTTTGAAGAACAATTGGCAAGTGATCCCTACCGCATGTGTTCGCCAGATCCTTCTAAGAGAAATCCATATAGATTGATGGGTCACATATGGATAAATTTATTTCACAGTATCTGTCAGCAAATGGATGTATGCAAGTCGAAGTTTTATCGTTATAAATAAATAAATCATTGTTGTTTATAACTGTTTCTAAATCTTTTTATTTGTGTCTTTGCAACACAATTTTGAGCTGTGATAGTTAAAGTCCCCTAGTATAATAAAATATGCATTGAGTTGCCTTATAATTGCATGAAGTTCTGCTTCATCTACTTATTCATTAGTTGCGATATGTAAGGAGCAAAAGTTTATTGGACTCTCTAGGGTCACTTTAACAGCAGTCTCCTGTAAAGTAGTTATCACATTTATTTTACTTTGGGTTATACCATTCATAACTAGGATAGTTGTACCGCCAAACGCACGAATCCCTGTGCATAGTTATAGCTGCCGGTGCCATGTTTTTATTAACACATTTATATTTACCTTTATTCCACGACAGCTCCAGTGAATTATCGTATGCATGGCTGTTTAAAAGTATTCGAACTTTAGCTTATTTGGTTTTGATTTATATTTCTTAGGTTTTCATTTTTGGAGGTTTTAGCCATTTGAGATTTCTGGCTTTCCACCTCCATCTATTTTAGTTCGTCAAATCGGTTTTGCGCAGGAATATGTCCGTTGTAGATTTCGAGCTTTTGTTTGGCTGGTTCTTTTCTTTTGGGAGATAAGCTTTTCAGTCTGTCTTTCCTGGGTTTTGATGGAGAGATAGGATAACGTTTTGACCTTTGTTGAGTAGGAGATTTGATACTTTTGGAAGCAGTGGTTTGTGTTTGAACTTTCGTTTTATTATTTGTTTTTTCTTCTTTATATATTATTTCAGTTTTTTTCATCTTCTTTCTTTTGCTCTTCAGCCTGAACTATTTACTTGAAATACAGACTTGTAGATGATTTTAAAATTTGGACCAATCCTTTGGTTGTCAGTGTATGAGCTTTTCTCAGGCTGGCCGGCAATATTTGTAGTTTTATTTTTCGTTAAGATGGGCTTCTCAGGCAACATTCTACTACTTGCCGTGCTTCTAAAAATGTGATGTTCCTTTTATATTTTACGTAATCAATTTCCCTTTCCTTTTGTCAGAACTTCCATGTTCATGAGTATGCTGGAAAACTTTCCTATCACTTAGTACAACATTTTGGCAGTCGTCTGCACTATGGTGTGAATCAATTTGACCACATTTTCCACATGTTAGGCGGCTCCTATATCTATCCCTACGATGACAACATTTTAGGGATATATTGTTCCTCTGGTTCAATATTATACACTATTTTTATTCGGTGGGAGGTCTAGGTGTGTCAAATATAACGACATATGTGTCAGTTATCATTTTTTCGCCTTTTCTTTTATTTGAGATTCTGTGGTAATCGCTGACTTCTTGGCTTCCAAAGGCAGATGTAATTTCCTCAGGTGTGGCGAGTGACACATCTATACTTCTAAAGATTCCCATACACGTATTTAGTCTTGGACGAGAGAAGGTTTAATTTTGATATTATGAAAGGTTTTCATCTTTATTGTAATTTCTGTATTTCTGATATTCCATCTTAACCAGCAAATTGCCATCTCTCAACTTTCTAACTGGTCTAAGATTAATCCTCTAGGATAGCACACTTTCAATCAAGAAAGTCGAAAGTTTCGCCAGCGGAGTTTATTCTAGTGACGTGAGCACAAAATAAAAACTTGTAAATTCCGTATTAATTTATATTTCCGAATCAGAGTCTGAAAGATATTTTGTATATTTTATTTTGATTACTCATAAATTTTGTTCATTAAGATTCACTGACTGTGCTTCCCACCCACGTCAGGACACGAAATTTGGACGTGTCAATGGGAAAGCACAGTCACCTTGAAAGACCAGGGCCACACAAACCAGTATACTCGTACTCAAGAGAGATTCGGAACACTGGTTTAAAGCATTTATTGCACCTCCCAAATATGTGTACAAACTGTCATGTTCACAGCCATAGATAGATAGATAGATAGATAGATAGATAGATAGATAGATAGATAGATAGATAATGAACGGAACAGGATAGATAGATAGATAGATAGATAGATAGATAGATAGATAGATAATGAACGGAACAGGATAGATAGATAGATAGATAGATAGATAGATAGATAGATAGATAGATAATGAACGGAACAGGATAGATAGATAGATAGATAGATAGATAGATAGATAGATAGATAGATAGATAGATAGATAGATAATGAACGGAACAGGATAGATAGATAGATAGATAGATAGATAGATAGATAGATAGATAGATAATGAACGGAACAGGATAGATAGATAGATAGATAGATAGATAGATAGATAGATAGATAGATAGATAGATCATGAATGGAACAAGATAGATAGAGTAATGTCCATGTCTAGATATCTTCGAACCGACTGACTCACAGTCATCGACTTCTAACGCCTATAAATTGGACAGAGATGATATTTTATCCCGGTGTATATTTAGCGTAGTGTATTTATTTAAAGTACTGCATAAATTGATATAGGCGTCATTGATCGAATCGGGCCTCTCCGACAGCTCGCCTAGTCAAAGTAAGGGCCAAAGTGGCGTGTTAGGAATGACAGGTAACTAACGCTGACGGTTGAAGCACTCAACTACCAGGATCACTACCCACGGCAAACAGATGGCCTCACTGGGGCCGGGTTGGTCTTACCTCTCTGCAGAGGTGAAGTCGACGTATACTGCAGCCGCATCCGACGGGGCGGTAAATAGATAGATATATGGATAATAAACGTAAGAAGATAGATAGATAGATAGATAGATAGATAGATAGATAGATAATGAACGGAACAGGCTAGATAGATAGATAGATAGATAGATAGATAGATAGATAGATAGATAGATAGATAGATAGATAATGAACGGAACACGATAGATAGATAGATAATGAACAGAACAAGATAGATAGGTAGATAGTTGGATAATGAACGGAACAAAATAAATAGATAGATAGACAAAGAATGGAACGTGATAGATAGATATGTACATAATGAACGGAACTACATAGATAGATAGATAGATAGATAGATAGATAGATAGATAGATAGATAGATAGATAAATAGATAGAAAGAAAGAAAGAAAGAAAGAAAGAAAGAAAGATAATGAATGTAATAAGTTATATATATATATATATATATATATATATATATATATATATATATATATATATATATATATATTGGACAGTCAGGAAATTATTCCCATCCCTTCAAATGTATGGTTTCTCTGATTTATTCACTATAGCAATTTTACTTTCTGCCCGAAACCCACATGAAAAGAGTGAAAGGAAATGATGAATACAGAGAAAAAAATCTATATCTTGACCCTTTTTTCCATTTTCATTGAATAGGACATTTCCATTAAAATCTCTCCTGCACATCCATTATTTAATATACAAAAATACCCATTATTTGATTCATATCGAAATTATCTGTATATTAAATCAATCTGGTTTCTGATGGAATGAGAAAATCTTCTTTAAATGAGGTCGATATATATTTGCACATAGCGTTAATCATTTTCTTGTCAATGCACTTGATTCAGTGCCGAACAGCAATCACACTGAAACTTCATTATTTACTAGATATTTCAGTTTAGGTACTGAAACAAATAATTTCCATTTGCTACAATAGGACTCATCATAACTAAAGGGATTATTGAAGTACAGTTGGGTTCTTCTGTTTAGAATCAATATAACTGTGAGCTACGAACTTGAAAGCTTTTATTAAAGAACAATAATTAGAAACAAATGTAACCGCCTACCGAAATAAGCGTTAGAATACCCCAATAGACTGCCCAAAATGCAATGCAATAGAGTACCCGCAATGCACCCTTGTCCTGATTTTTAGGCTGAAATAGTCTCTATCATATAGGTGTTTTCAATTTCTAATTTTATCTTTACATTCGTTCTATTCCTGATATTGAGAACTTTTACACATGAATACAACATAGCTTATAAAATATTTAACATATATATATATATATATATATATATATATATATATATATATATATATATATATATATATATACCAAATATCTGGTGCAGTTCAATTTACATTACAATGAATCATTCATGGAAAAAAGTAAATTAGTAAAGTTAATGATATAAAATGACGAAATCCCTTCGCTAACAAAAGTTTGTATACGTTATCAATAACAGATTAAAAAAACAAAAAAACATATTTCGATTCACATTATATTTTTTATTCTCGGATGTTACCTGAATTTTACCAAAAACAAAATAATTTACATTCCTGAAGATGACTGGATGTGCAGTTGAAAGTACCTGCGTATTTAAGAAAAACATTACACAGCTTATAAATTAAAAAAAAAAAAGAAAAAAAAAAGAATCATAACATTCATCGAGTGTTTGGTAGGTTGAAAATTTTGTTAGCGAAGTGATTTCGCCATTTTATATCATTAACTTTATAAATTTACTTTTTGTACGAGTCATTCATTGTATCAGTGTATTTTTAAAAACAAACCTCGTTTTGTGGATACAAAGGTATATGTGTGTTTTAAAAAATTACAGGTCGTTTTTTTATCTTATATATTTATATATTTTTTATAGTGTGAGTCACCTTTTACAAGGACAAATAGAAGGTTACCTTAGGAGGAGATTTGTCAGCATAGGGGAGGGGGATAAAGATTAACCCTAGTCTTGACAGGTTTATGATTGTAGTGATCAGGGAAACATAATGTTGGGAAGAAGCTGCACTTGTGAAACTTATTTCTCACCGATGTACTGTGGAGCGAATGTGCGTGGTTTCCTACTATGGAAGTGACATGTTATACTTTTGCCGTGAAGAATTGCCTTGGCGGGATCAGGGAATGCAATTCGTTGGAGCACAGTAGTGGTAGAGCATCGAGAGGCTTGCCATATCCAGCCTGTGTAAAAGGGGTTGAAGGCTGTTATTCATTATGATACTGCTAATACTGATGGATCTGTTATGGGAGTGGAGAGATCGTGCTCCCGTATGCTTGAAACATGGTCATACGCTTGACACCTTCCACGGGCTTCGGAATGATTTCTCTTTAAGCAGCCGTTGAATAACATTGCGAGTATTTGAGGTAATTCCGTGTTGATAATTTTTATTTTATTTAAAGCATTCAACCCCAAGCAAGGCGGGAAATCACTAGCCCGCAAGGGGTTACAAAAAGTAGGAGCGAGAGTAAAGAGGAGTGATAGAGGAAAGAATGAAGAGAAGGTTAGGGGATAGATCAAGGCACCTGGAAATTTCGATTGACATTACATTTGAATAGTTGAAGATTATAGATATCAGGAAAAAAAGAAATGTCAAGGAAGTTCCACGGATTAGAATTTCGTGAGATGAATCTATTGTAGTAGAAGAGACGGCTACATTTAACAGTTTCGACAGTGAAAGGGTGAGATCAAAATGCCAGCCTAGTTGAGCGCTTAAATTCATGAAGTCTGGGAACCAGCGAAAGCAGCTCATTGGAGCAGTTACCGTGAAGCTAGTTGTAAAAAAAAGAAGAAGAAAAGACAGCGGGCGGCAACGGCTGCAGACTAAATGCCAGATCAGGGCCAATTACATTGCATATCCGTCTTTGGATTTTATCAAGGAACTTGAGATAAACAGCAGTGGCTTCAGATCATATATGGCAGTAATATTCCATGCAAGGGCGAATGGTTTCTTAAAGAAAATTGCTGGAACTTTGTCTGGGACAGTGGGTTTCTTAGGGTCGACGCTTTTGGTAAGTCTAGAGGTTCCTGAGCTGTGATAGTAATATTATTTTTATTGTGCTCAGGAAAAATTTGGAACTCGTGGTGGGGATGTTCTTTGTCATATAATGTAAAGTTAGAAGCAAATATAGAAGCGAAGAAGTTTGTTTTATCTGTCGAGGAAGGTATGGCCTCAGGGTCAGTTATAATCGTGAGAACGGCCGCTTTAACTCTGTTCGTGATTTGGTGGGTGGTCTTCCAGAATTCAAATGATCTGATTTGTTTCTTTTCAAACATGATCTGGACTCTTCATGCGTAGCTGCACTTGGCGTTTTCTAGAACATGTTACAGCGATTGCAAGTTCTGAATGCAGTGAGGGCCAAGCTACATAGATCCTTGCGATATATACTGAAGTAGTATTTTCTCTGGCTTATGACTAGTGAACTCAAGGGTGAATTGAAGTTGGCTGCTTGTTTTGGGGGTAATTTATTTATTTATTTATTCATTTTTTTTTTTTGGTATAAAACTCTACATTCCAGAACGGATTCTATCAGTAATGAGGGCAGAAGTTTTGGATGCAGTATGCTTGAAGATGCTTGTGAGGGGAGCTTACCTCATGTAGGATTATAACCTGTCCTAGTCTGCCATCGCATATCGAAAAACCATTCTATGCAACAGTACATTATGGACACTGATAAGGGAATGGCCTGACGTGCCACGTGGCAGTACAGCTTTTGCTAAGCATTTATCATGGCAGGAAGTTAGAAAGAGGTCGACGGGGTTAGACTGATGACCCGACATGTCCGGGACCCGGGTAGGTTCTCTGATAATCTTTGTTAGTTCATATGAGATGGAGACGTCTGCAATATCTGCCTTCAAAAATGAAAGCTGACCGAGGGAAATTAAACGAGGATATCAATTTTCTCTGATATACAGTCGAAAATTTATCCTCTCGTTGTTCAGAGGGTGATAAAGAGCAAAGAAGAATGTGGTACTGTGGATAAGTACCATGAGGAAAGAAATATATATCAGTTTCCTCGTTTTTGTATCTCTGCCACAAGAAAAACTGGTTCTTGATCTAGGCTCATAGTCCGTGGGCATGGTGTTTTAGTTGGTCACGTTTAGATCTAAGTGGGGAGTAGCCCGATAAGATTAACATCCCTAGTTTACTTAAATCAAGAGATCTGGTTTAGTCTGAAGAAGATGGTGTCAGAAAAGGGCAGAATTTATTTGTCTTAAAGGAAGAAAGTTTTATAAATTAAACACAAATATTAACCTTATGACATTAATTTCGGTTTATATGAACAATGAAATATCATATATATATATATATATATATATATATATATATATGTGTGTGTGTGTGTGTGTGTATAGTAAGCCATAGACAGACTATTTCACAGCACATCAGTGTGGCTACACATGCGATTGTTTCAAGCCAGGATCGAAACCCCACCGATCTGACATAGACTTTCACCCGTATGCCATCTGCGCACGCTATGAAGGAAATATAGTTTTTTAATGAATTCTATATTAGATATATGCATTAGCGGCTACCATAGGGCACAGTTCATTGCCAAAGTCTTTGCATTAATGTCAAGTGCCAAATATGATACAAGCTTGGACAATCATGAGGAGGCACGGTGGTGTAATCCCTCTAGATATAGATAAATAGCGAGTTCGAATTCCAGTCGAAACCATTACATTCAATTAAGTGCTAATAAACTTGGGAAAAGTATGAATACTTTTCTCCCTCCAGCTATGGTTAAATAGCAGGAGACTGGGTTCTATAGTCTTGGAATAACCTTGTCAACTGGTCTAGGAGAAGGACAAATCTGAATTCAAAACCTGCGGAGGGTCGTTTGGGGACCTTATTGCACGTAGTGCACCAGGTTGTCTGTATTCGGCCCTTCAAAGAGTGTTGATGTTTCTGCACAAAACCTTCACCACTATAATGATATCTCATGTACTGGTGTCGGTTAACTTGGAACTGATCTGCTTGACCCTCCTACGTCAAAATATTTATATATATATATATATATATATATATATATATATATATATATATATATATATATATAATCGTTTCACCTCAACCAAGGCAATGATGCCACTAAGAGAAAGGGGACCAAATGAGAGTGAAACTAAACTTTAGAAGGACCAGGAAACTGGTCCTCCTTTGCAACGTATTTGATGTATAAGCCATAGTTTAGCTGGCTTATTTCCCCATAACTTTGATATGCCGATTCCAGTTCGATCACTGGAGTTAACCAACGTTTATCCATGTCTGAGACTTGATGTGTGAACACTTGTGAATACCAAATGCTGTAAGCTTGCCTGTACTGCTGGTATAATTCATAATATCGTAGAATTGTTAATTCATGAAATTATTTCCAATTTCACTTGTGTTCGTTTTATTCGCTAAGACGAAAATTCCTTTGGGAATCGTAAGAATCCATGCTTCTCTTCCAGTTATGGATTAACTATTAAGACTTGTCTCATTAAATCATTGTTATCCTCCCAAAAATCAGTCTTACCATCAAAAAATATTAGCTTGCTTGAAATATACTGTTAAGAAAACGAATCAGTCGATTAAAATAAACAGCTATACATTCATCGCATTTTCTTAATATGAAAGCAGCGTTTGCAATAAACACAAATTATGATCAACAGAATCTCATCTGATATAATAACAAAAAAAATAGTTCTTAATTATTACCAAGGAAATCAAAAGTACTTGCACGTGTATAGTTTTTCAATGGTTCTGAATAGGATGTACAAAACTGCATTCGTAAATTATACGTAAATGCAATAAAAATCAAACAGACTTGTGTCTATTGGAATGAACATAACTTTTTTTTTATTTAAAGTAATCCTTTTTAGCCACATAAACTTGTACGAATGTATAATGTGTGGTGTGTACATTAACAAGAGAAATTTGCAATCGAAAGAGGAAACATCATTTCCTGTATTCAATGACATCGGTATTGTAATGCACACTTGACAAACACGAATGGAAAAAAATCATACAATGCGGATAAATAATTCAATTTCAAACTGGGCAAGAAACTAATTTTAAAAAGAAAATTGTAAGATTGGCAACACACACACACACACACACACACACACACACACACATATATATATATATATATATATATATATATATATATATATATATATATATATATATATATATCACATAGTAAATTTGGTTTTAGATTCTAAAAATGAACAGAATCGACAAATTAAACAGATTGCTAAAAGTTGTTCCTTTAAAAGTTTCTATAGGTTTATTCGTCACCAGATGAATCTGCTGCGGGCTGTAGACGATACAATTTTTAAAAAGAATAGACATTGAATTCCATTGAAACTTAGTTAAATTGTCACACAATCATTCATATATGTAAAAATAACCCGTTCGCTATGGAATAAGTAAAGTTCGATGTGAAATAAAACGGAAATAATTTAACATGCAACGTTTACCGTGCCCCGTATGCAATGACGTAATCTACAATACGCTAAGTATTTAGACATTTTGTAATGAATAACACAAACAATTTCTCTGAAATTATGTTAAGACTGGTATCACGAATCCAAAATTCATTAATCTGGCTCACTAAGTAATACGATTCAATCAATAAATCGCTCCTAATTTCCACGGGGACATTATAATTTTCCAAGATTGCATCACGGAGATGGGACTACTCCAAGTTAGCACTAGCTACAGCTGCCATTGGTTTTTTTCGCACATTCCCATACTGGCAAGGTATTTATAATTGTCTTTTGTCTATCTTTATTATAATCAACTCTGATTTAGCCACAATGTACACGAGAAGATCTCGTGGTATGAAAAAAATAATTGCATACCTTGTAAATTTGAATAGTCCTGAATTAAAATATCAGGTGACTGATTTTTTCTTTATTAAGCAGGACGTGCTGACTGAAATGTTTTTTTTTTAAATCATAAGGTTAAAATAGATCTTAATAATATCGTAACATACTCATGTATAATATGGTAAAATAATGTCTAGTATCGAACAGGTCCTCATAAGGCCGGAATTGTGATGACCTCCTACTTCCCTTCCTACATACACACACACACACACACACACACACACACACACACATACACACACACAAACAAACAAACACACACACACATTAAGGACTTTACGTTTTGTCTTATTTACTCAACTGGGTTATTTTTTCTTTAGATTACAATTAACGATACTGGGCGATTTTTTTCCCGCCTTCTCGGATGTTTTTAGTCCTTTCTTTTTGTTTCAAATTTTATCCCAGATACCTGTTGGTTTTAATATTTATTTATCTGTAAATTGTGTTATTCCACAAAGTCGTCTCTGGCAGTTTGGCCAGAGATTCTCGGTTAGATTTGAATGACATAATCTGAAGAAAAATAGAAATTCACACAAGTAGGTATAAAACTGAAACAAAACTAAAATGGTTGTTTCAATTAATTCGATAATTATCAATATATATATATATATATATATATATATATATATATATATATATATATATATATATATATATATACGTAGAGCACTTTGGAGACTGTGTATTTTTTAGCCTTAAAGACGATCCCCTCCTCTGTGGCTCTTTGCTCCATTTGGCATTGACATTTTTATTCTCACAATGGAAACCATTTCTGATAGAAAAAATAGGGCGAGTTTGGTAAAGAAACTTGCTATCTTGAACTCGCCTGACTGGAAAATGGTACCTATTTTCAATGACGGACACCAACAGCCTGAAGATTCCGCGATATCCGTAAAACTGACAGTCGTAGTTGGTCGCTGCTTCATTGGATTTATATATATATATATATATATATATAGTTTGTTTTTTTGTCCGTATCTTTAATGTCATATTCACGTTGCCTCGGCCGTTGTACGCACCGACACATGGTCCAGTGGACAAAGCGTTGATTGAGTAACCGAAAAAGTGACTTGACCCAAACATGAGTCAGTTCAATATCTGGGCACAGTAGAGGGAACAAAATCTGGGAGAAGTGAGTTTGGAAAGGGAATTAACTGAATGTGAGATATCGAAAAAATGCATGACACGGTACTTAGAACAATCTACTATACTGTAAATAGTACATATATATATATATATATATATATTAGGTTTGTGCAAAAATAATGACGTAATAATGTCGTTTTTCACGTTAAAATACGTCAAAAAACGACATTATTACGTCATTATTTTTGCACCAATCTAATATATATATATGTATGTATGTGTTTATGTGTGTGTGTGTATGTTTAAATCAAGCCAGCATTAAAATGTTTCAAGTTGTAAAAGAATATGCAATGTTTACATCATTCGTATGAGAAATTCGGTATAAAGCGTACACAATAAAATTAATTTATATTGTTTTATTAGAAGCATAGTCTGAAATGAGTAAAACTTTAATAATCGGCATTCAACTTATTTTCACCAGTGTGTGTGTGCGTATGTGTTTGCGTGCGTATCTGTCTGTCTGTCTGCCTGTTTGTCTCTCTCTGTCTGTCTCTGTCTCTCTCTCTCCCTATATGTATGTACATATATATATGTACTAGCCGAGGTACCCGTTGCCCTGGTGTACACGGCTGAAATTATATAAATGTATCTCCTGTATACACGCGCACACAGTCCAGAAAAGTCTGCCTGCGTTTCAGCTTGCATGCATCATCCGTTTTGATACTAAGCATCATCTTTTTTTACGGTATATCCTTTGTAAGTATTTGATTGTTCCTAATACGGGAATGATATCGATAAAAACTTCTTGTGTCTTCGATGTTCGGGGTTAAATTGTCTCAATGATTTAGATATTCAATAAAATTTTTATGGCCGTAATAAATTTCAAATAGTTTGGCATTTTTCACAAATCTAATAATCAAATAATAACAGGGATGAAGCATCAGATTTGATTCAACTACAAGACAAACGCATGAACACCCCTTCCTTTACACGTTTACTCTAAAGCTGGAGTTAATAAGAGGTTCTTCGGGAATTTTTCCCTTTTAACCCTTCAATAATCCTTCTGAAACAATCTTTGTATCAAAGGTTGTTCGAATGCCAATTAGGGATAGAATCCTATAAAGAAATTATTGGCGAAATTTTAAAAGCTGATTTTGGACTTAGTTTTTAGTAGATTTCTTGGAGTTAACTGAAATAATCTAAACCAAACTTTCACGCAAGACAATTTGTGGGTTATATGTAATTTACATGACGAATTTGGAACGCATTGGAGGAAAAACTAAGGATTTTCAATATTTATTCGTGGTTTTCCGTTATACGTTGGGAAAGAAGCAGGACGAAAACGCAATTATTTTCTTCAGTGAATGATGACAAATTCTTTGGTGACTTGTGTCAAGAAATTTTGATAAATATGGTGAAGTTATTCAAGTCTTTATTTCAATTAGTACGAAAAACCCGATATTTCCACAATTTTTTTGTGTGAAACCAAAGTCACAGGAAAACTAACAATCACTCTACATAGTCCACGTAACATGTGCTGATGTTTTGCATTAAGTGCAAAGAACATCAGCTCATAAAGTGAAATTTCTGTTGGCTTGCAACTTTGGCTTGGTCTTTGCAGAAAGTCGTACCGACCTTAAGTTTTATTGATTTTCTGCCAAAACCGGGGGCGGTGGAGATTGAAAAGTTGTTCTTGACATACTTTAAAATTTGAATATATTTGTACAATTTCATCGAAATCAATCGAGTTATTTGGACGTGCATGAATAGCATGCACATACACAGAGGCAGACAGACATCTTCTGTTATATATATATATATATATATATATATATATATATATATATATATATATATATATATATATAAATTCCAGGACAGAGTAAGAATTTGGATTTGTAAGTCTGATGAATTGGATCGTGATTACGATTTAAATGTAATAAATTATACCCATGGAATATTAGTGTTTGAGCCTTTTATATTATATTATATATATATATATATATATATATATATATATATATATATATATATATATATATATATATATATGAACATCCTCGCGTACATAACGGAGTTAAAAATTAAGGGGAAATTTAAAAAAAATAGCTATATTCATTACAACTGTATATATTTAATAGAATTAACCCCTTGAAAATTGTACATATTACTTCCATATTGCGGAGTCGAGGAAACTGCAATTAAGTAATTCTTTTATACATAGACTAAATATTATAATATAATATAATATAATATATGTGTGTATGCAATTATGTGTACTGAAAAATGTTCTATTAACAAGACTATTTGGGTTGTTGTGACTATTTGATAAATAATTACACTATACGAAAGCTCTACAAATGCACACACCACATGTATACATACATACACATACACACACACACACATATATATATATACATATATATGTATGTCTGTGTGCGTGTATATGTATATAAATATGTGTGTGTGTGTGTAGTATTAAATTGCAAGAATTTTTAGTTGCCAAAATTGCTGTCTGTTTAAGCATGAATGCCATTTTCTGCATCTACTTGATAATAACACGATATCAAAATTTGTACATTTTCAAGAGAAGACCCTATTCGTTAGTTTTGAAGTGTTTGAATAGTTAGATGTAAGGTTACCTGGAAAGAAAAAATGCAGTTATTAATAAAACGAGTTGAAATTAATCCATGTAGGATTTCGCAGCTTTAGAATTACTCCTTGATAGTCATCCCATAAAACATTCAGCCCACTATCGTATAATATCCCACTTTAGGCAAAAGAAGAAGCAGACAGAGAAGAAAATGTGCCGTCAATATTATATTCTATGCGTGATACACGCTTAGGCGATCATGTATCATTAGATACTTGAATGACGAGGCATATTTTTCCCGCAGTAGGTTGGCATTTCTTTCTGCGGCGGATTATCCAAGTCTGTCCTGCTGTTTACCCAAAGCTGGGGTGAGAAGAGAATCCATACCTTTCACAAGTTTATTAGCACGTAAATGTACGTAATGGATTTGAATCGAATTCGAACTTGGCACTCCGGTACCTCAATCCGAGCGGCTATCCATTACTCCACCGTTCCTCCCCATGAGCTTTCGATGGCAAGTTGTCTACTCTAGAAAGAAATGGCAACCTACTGCGGAAAAAAATCTGCCTCGTCAGTCATATATCGAAAGATACATTATCGCCTGAGCGTTTAGCACGCATGGCACATAACTGAATTAGTGATTTCAATAAAAAATTATTCTGACTTTTAACCGAATCATATGGAGGGATATAATCAAGGGCAGTTTTTCTTTTTATTGAAATACCTGCACAAGTAAATAAGATATAAAAAACGTATTCAAGTGACCTTTCTGCATTTTCTTATCGTTGATAGATAAAAATTGGTTTTCTTAGAATTTAGAATCCATTTTAAACGGTCAATTGTCTTTGAATGAATCTGGCTGTTCAAGTGCGTGAGAAAGAATAGCGGATTGATTTGCTGTTTTTTTGTGCTTTTTGTCGCCAAAATCTATCACTGGAGACAAACTAAGTTAAGCATATTGATTAATTCGTGTTGAAATCAACAGACCTATTAATCCTGTTGCTCTGTTGGCGATCATACCCGGATACCAGAACGGATTCCAAGATGCACCTCCGTTCATCGGTCACGCGTCCGGTAGGTGCACTGGGTCACAAAGAAGAGCATCCATGACAGAACTGGCAATTGCTTTGTGTCATATTGGATTGGGAGCGTACAATGTCTTCCAGCAGTCATGGCATATTTGTGGCCCATAATAGAGATCATTACCACCACCTCAACCGACACCACTATAACCAGTAAGAACAAAACCCTGTTATCGAGTACAGTTCACCCACTACGACCACGACGTCCATTACTACTATGAGGTCATCTATCAAAATCACGACAGTTATAATCTCTCGTACCAGCGGCATCCCAACCACCACCGCCACATTCACCATAACCACCAGCGAGACAGACATATTGTCATTACTTCCGTCAATGCCTCCATCGTCTTCGCTGTTGCAAGTTTCATGACTGCTACGACAGGTATCTCTGCTGCCTCTGCAATCGCATTTATCTCCACCGTTCCAATTTAGAGATCAAAATCAGTACATTTCATCTACACTATTACAGCCATTATCGAAATCATATTTACCAGAACTTCTATTACTATACCACATGAGAATACAAGAGCACCGTTATCCGCGGTTTCAAGTATTCGCAGTAAAAACCCGTAAATAAATACTTTTAAGAACTGTGCGCACCAAAGCGTAAGTGACAATGCAAATCAGATACAGCGAATTGAAACACTAACTTTTGCTTCGTTTAAATAACAAGATGCAATGAATATTCTCTACTTAAAACTTTGCCTGTCCTACGCCTCACATGAGGCGCTGGACATGTGATTTACGTCCCATGTGAATTAAACTGGCGGGGAAATCACATGACCTGTGCGTCATATGTGGTACACAGTAGCCATGATTTTAAAAATGTCGTAAAACTAAGGACGCTGAAGAAAAACGTCTACTATTGAAAATGACGTCTGAAGAAAGGCCTAATCTAATAGTTTCTGCTTCATATATGACCATAGGACGCTTGACTCATAATGTAAGGTCTTCAATGAAATACATCTATTTTTCTAATTTATTGAAATGATTATAAATTTTGCATCACATTGGATACACATAATGTAGTGTAAATAACTTAGGATTTCTATGTTCTATGCATCATATTTAAGTTTAATGCAAAACATATACCAGAACATTCTGTTTGCCAAATAAGTTTGGTTACCTTGCAATTTTTATAAATCTGATGATGAGCATGGACGTTTGGATCGTACAAACGAAAATACCCTGAACAGCCAGAGGGTTAATCAGAAAGGAAAGAAATCATATGCAAAAGATTTACAGTAAGAACAAATCTTCTATCATTTCCATTACAAGTTTCTATCATTTCACTCCAAGCAAGGCGATAATGCAAATAAGTCACAAAGGGTTACTCGGAGTGAAAAACAATGAGAATACTTCAGAACGAACCGGAAATCTAATCCTAAGCTGGAAAGGAAGATATATAACGCTATTTCTGTTCAAAAGACAGGGAAGGATTGAGAACCAGACGATAGACGATATTTATTACATTTTACTATTATAATCATTATGCTTACATACGCTAAAATTTCACACACTAGAAGACACGAAAGCCGCTCAAAGTAGAAATTCAGCAATCAAAATTGTAACGCTGGATGAGGTTTCTTATATGAATGTAAAAGGAAATGACTGGAAGCGACCATTACGAAGATAAGCAGATGATGACTGAGCCTTGAAATTAAAATGGTAGGATTTAAGTGTTGAAGGAGGCACCCAAACAGAACCATGTTCCTCAAAATAGCAGTTCTTGAGTAAAATCAGTTTAAGGTGAAATTTCCTGATATTTATAACAAGGGAGAAGGGAGGATGATTTGACTCCTTAGAAAGGGTATTGCTCATCGTAACCAAAAATGTATACCTTGCGAAGCTAAAATTATTGATGATTTTTTTTTTATTATTAGTTATATTTTCAGGTTACATTTGATCTGGTATATGATGGCGATGTAATAGATAACGAATCCCGATGATAAATCGAAGACTCGGGTTTGTTTTTTAGTTGAGTTTTTTACATTTACTTACGCGCAAATACTGTATGGCATGGTATGGATCTACCACTTCTATCTTATATATATATATATATATATATATATATATATATATATATATATATATATATATATATATATATATATATATATATATATATATATATATACATATAACTTATATGTTGTTATGGTTCAATATTCTCGCACCACAATTATGGTCAAAGGTTAGAACCAAGGAAGGACAACACGAACACAAGAGTAGAATAACAAAGATATATTATTAGGCTGGTGCAAAAATAATGACGTAATAATGTCTTTTTTTGATTTATTTTTTAACGTCAAAAACGACATTATTACGTCATTATTTTTGCACCAAACTCATACAACAGAAATATAGTACAAGAAGTTGAAGTTGTTAGTAATGACTGTTCGTCTGGTTTAGAGTGAACTAATATTGTTTCGACTCGTTACACCATTAATTCATTATATCTCTTGAGAGTATTTACATTATTCGGACTATTGTCCACATGTTTGTCGCCATATTTATTACAACGTTTTCCACCGTTGTAAGCTCCGGCCTTCTTCAGGTGGTTGGAATGTCGAACTGAACCCTTTATTTCGCTCACTGGGGTAGACTGTTTTAGTTCCACGTGCCATGTTTAATGGGTGTCAGTTGTCAGTTAGCTCCTGTTAATTTCCCTCTCCAAGATCTCCACTTCTTAACCGGGTATTGAACTCAAACTATTTGGGTCCTGTCACTGGATCTAACCAACGCCTTTATCCACTGTGCCATGCCCGAATAATGTAAATAGTATACATAATACTTCATCTCAGAAATATAGACACATGCTATAAAATCCTCTCTAATATTTCAAGTCGTTATTTGCGTAGTTCACTATTAATATGCGCACTTTGCTTAACTTATCTTTCGTTCTTTTAAATATTTACGCACTCCTTTAAAGAACAGCACAGATCTGAAGTGTAATAAAATAAATAAAAAAAAAGAACAGAAAAATCTAGAAATATAAATATAAAAACTTTAAATAAATAAAGGGAATTAAAAGACATTAAAATACTTCTGTATCTGTAAGGGCGCAACTATTATGATTATGGGATATGTAAAGACCAAGAGGCCATGTGCTTTAGATTACCTTCATGAATAAATGCGTATTGTTGGTTAGTTAAGTGGCATGTGAAAATAAACACAACGATGGAATTCGCAAGGGAAACTAACTTAACCAAACACAGAAAAGTAAATAACAAATAAAACAAAACAAAACAAAATGAACCAAGAAGTATCCGCATTTTCTTATCACGTCGATCTAAAAAAAAAATGTTATATTTACATATCTAATTGAGAGTTTCTTTTGTTTCATACACACGCCCAGAGCAACACATGACTGGGAGGAATTTACGAAAGCACAGTGTCACATCTGTTTTGCTAATTATAAATACCTTGTAACAGTTTTCCTGCGTCAAAGTGGAAATGAGCTTCACTATTAAATTAGCGATGATTCCAAGATTCTCCTTTGCATATTTTTAAAGGATTCGTATTCTGGATCTATATAAGTTAGTAATGTTCCTGGCAAGGTTTAATATATATTCTAGCATTATATATTTTATTATATTCTTACATTCTTTTTTACGTCTGATATTTCACACTTTACTTATTTTACTGCATTACTTATTCATGATTCTTTATATATATATGTATTGTTTATTTTTTAATCATTTCACATCCTGCAAAGCAGCAGGGCCGCTCGGAGACAATGACTTACTGACTATGAATAAGGAAAGCGAGAAACATTATTAAGGATAGAGAACAATGGGAGAGTAATGAAGAGGACATTAGATAAGAATTAGCATTGCAATTACATTCTTGAAGATTAAAGTTTGATACAATGCATGGAACCGTAAGAGATTTCTACAAGCAAAACATGTAAGTAACTGTTAGCGTAGTAATTACGGTCACATCTAGCAAATTTAGCTGTGAATTGAAGAGACCTTTCCGTCTATCTGGTACTGTGCTTAAATTCCTAAAGTCCCCCTATCATAGTGAAGAGGCCATCCGAACACTAAAGCCCGATTCTGTGTAGGCTATGAGCATCGAACTGAAAGCTGTCTTTCTTGTGTCAAGGTTCTCTATTATTTAAAGTTGTTCTTGTTGATAAGTATTAAATCAAGTCAACACCTTACCTTACTTATCATTTTTCCTTTGCTTTAATACTCATTTCCTTAAAAAATACAAATACAAAGTGCAGAAGAAGCTTTTCTCTCAGACTCCTTAAAATATACAGGCTCCAGTAGTGCCACCTCCATCACTGAATGGATTCTGTCAGGCATGAAATGTTTTACCGAACAGGAAAAAAATACCAACAAAAATCAAATAGCCAACCCCACTTTACGCCAGAATTTTCTATACGTATAGCTCACCTTAAACATTACGACAATATTTACCATAGGGAACGGTGTAGTATTATCGTTGATGCATCCAGAACAACACGTAATATTTTCAAAAGGAGGTCTACATAATGCAATGTACAGCTATGCACAAAATAAGGCAATGCTATTCGCAAGGAACTTTAGCTCTGACTCCACATTAGATGACATCATCTTCCCGATTTTTCTTTTCCCACGAAGAACAAACTTAGTAATATTTATATTCAGTTTCCAGACGTATAAAAATCCTTGATCTTAAGATGGTTAAGAGTCAAGATGAAAACCCGACGCTTAAGAAAATAACCCTGAGCTATCTTTGGTCTTCGCAATTTTTAACTTTTGCCGGGATGACAAATCCTTACCAAATACATGGAAGATGTCAATTGCATGAAGTGTTTCTGATTTTGAGAAGTTAGCTCATCATAGTTGCAATATAGGCCCATAGGTCACGTTAAGATCAGCAATGTCTTTGAGGATATCAGTAAAAAGAATGGCGGTAGTCATGTCAACAGGAACCACCTCCTGACCGACAAGCAATATCGATTTCGTTCTGGTAACTCATTACGCACTGAATGAGTGATGTATTAGGCAATAAATACATCACTAGGAGACGATTGAATTAGACACATTAGATGTAGTATAAGAGAATGCAAAAAATCTGCAACTATAAAATCTGAATTAACAAGTCATCAATAACAGCTTGAAGGCTGCGGTTAATGGCCAGTCTACCCAAACCCAAGATATTGATAAAGATGTCACTTAAGGCTCACTCCCTAATCCTGCACTCTGTCTGTTTTTTTTATTTTATGCCTACGCGCGTAATTTGGTTTTTAGTGAATATCTATACAGATGTTACGACGGGATACGGATATACATCTAACAATCTAAAAGATCATAGACTGACAGGTTATCTCTCCTCTGACTTAGCACTAAAAATACAGTCGTCGAAAAGCGGATATTACACGTTCAATAACTCCAAACCAAAAAAAAGAAGTAACGTTCTATTATCAATGACCAAATGCTGAATGTTGTCCTATAATGATGAACGTGTATTCTATCAAAGACCCCCTTGCGTACAATGAGTCTTAATCCAGTCCTCAATTGGTATACATATATACAATCCATCACTAAAGTGGCTGTAATATTTGTTGGCTCCATGTACCACAGTAAGAACTTGGCTCCTCATGTTTTGATCTAACTTTAGAAGAATCAGATCAGAACGAAAATGGAGAACTACAGTTCCATTTTTAATTTTCTGTAAATAATTATGCCTACTTGGCAAAGATTACCGAATGGTTTCCTGTTGCATGCCTCAAGATTTGGATTTCAGCGTTTTCCTTCTCATTGTTTGCTTACCAGCCATATCTAGACAGCTCAATCTACTCTGCTATTTAAAGCATAGCCATAGAAGAGCATTTGTGCGATAGTGAATGCAACTGACTAGAGAATAATCTGAAAGATCTACCGATTTAAATTCACAAATAGAAGAATTAATATCCTTCTTAGCACCAACTTCTATTTTACGGAACCAACTCCCAAGCGGTTGTTTTCCTGACATTACAGGTTTCCTGACTTTCTTAAACTGACCTTACGTACAAACCTAAGGGTTTTTATATATAGGTTTCTCTTTTCAACATACGCTATAAACTGTGCCTCTCATTATTCATACCGGTCGTACAGCCTACTTAAGTAAACCTCGGCCTTAAATGGTTATAAGATTCTCTACCTGATGATAAGCAGACAGAAAACAATGCCATGACGCAGAACAAAATATAGGCTAAAGTGGAATAAGTATAATAAATAAAGGAGATATACATAAAAAAAGAGAACTAACAGGACAAAAGCCATGTTCATCAAAAGGCAGCATAAAATCTAAGGACGCAAAGCTGATATAAGAGAAAGAAAAATATTTCAGCGATGGAACGAATATATCATAGCACTCTTCCAAGCTGAAAAAGAACAACTGGCAATACACAGAAATACTGACAGACGGAAATATTCAAAACCGAAGTGAATCCTGCACTAGCCAAAATGAACGGAAAAAAAGAGGCAGGGCCAGACAGATTTGTAATAGAGATTCTGGCAGTCTTAGATGATTTCAGCATTATCAATATCACAGAAATAATAATATCTACAATAGTGGTGACATACCGGAAGACGTAAGTAATAAACAAACAAAAAGAAACAAGAAAAAGATATTCACAAAAAATAAATAAGTGTTATTAAAAGACACAAAATATCACTGAATTTTTAAAAACGAAATAATGAGGTATACGATACATATTAACAGAGGAACAATACATATTTTGTATTGCATTCTTGCATAAATAAACATTATCGCTTAGAATTCCCGCTAGTTTATCTAAGCAACGAACGTAGGCGTGAAGGAAACCAAGTCCACATATGAAAGAGCAGTAAGAAAAAAAAAAGAAAGAAAGAAAAAGTACGTAATAACTTCATTTCTAAACCACGTCGATGTACACATTATCGACCATATTTCCTATTATATTTACGTGTTAAATCTGAGTTTTTCTTTTGTTTCACACACACCAAGAGCGTCACACACCTGCAGGGCAGAGGGCTTAACGTAAGCACGGCGTCACATCTGCATTGCAAACTATAACTGCCTTGTAACGCTTGTACTGTGTCAAATTGGCAATGGGCTACACGTTCATTTTATTAAATTAGTGTCACATCACATCTGCTGCTTTAAAAAAATTTTAAGCACAACAGTTTCAGAATATCTTATGTTTGATATTTCCTTTCATCCATCATTCCTTCATTTTTTTTGTCTACATTCTTCCTTTCTTTTCTTTTTGTCTTTATTTTTAAATTTCTATCATTCTTTCTTTTTATTTCTTGCTGTCTTTACTTCTTTACTTTCATCCTTCGTTGTTTACTTTCTTTCTTTTTTCTTTCTTACTTGCTTTCTTAGCCTTCCGTCATTCCTTTGTCTTTCTTTCTTTCCATCCTGCCTTTTTTTCCTTTCTTTCTTTCTTCCATTTCCATCTTTCATGTTTCTCGGTTTTTTTCATTATTCTTATACTTCTTTTTTCTTTCTTTCTTTCTCCCTTTCTTTTTTTCTTTCTTAACTTTCAACAATTTCTTATTTTTACTTCTTTCTTTCTTTCTTTCTTTCTTTTTTAACTTTCCATAATTTCTTCATTTTACTTCTTTCTTTCTTTCTTTCTTTCTTTCTTTCTTTCATTCTTAACTTTCCGTATTTTTTTCATTTTTACTACATTCTTCCTTCTTTCTTTCTTTTTATCCTTCCATTTTTCTTTCTTTCTTTCTTAACTTTCCATAATTTCTTCATTTTTACTGCTTTCTTTCTTTCCTTCCTTCCGTCCTTCCTTCTTTCTTTCTGTCTTAACTTTTCATTTCTTCATTTTTTTTACTTCTTCCCTTTCTTTCTTTCTTTATTTTTCTGTCTTAACTTTTCATAATTTCTTCATTTTATTGCAATTTTTCCCCCTTTCTTTCTTTCTTTCTTTCTTTCTTTCTTTCTTGCCATTCAATCCTTCTTTCTCTCTTCTCTTCCTTCTACTTTGTTCTCTATTTCTGTCTTTCAGATTAATTATTTATGCTTCTTCATATTCGCTAAATTTTGCATCCCATAAAACAGTTTTTGTGCAGAATATCTGAATCAAACTAAATTCAATAATAATCAAAACAGCTTGCGAGAATTTCTTCCTACCAACTGCTCCATACACAAACGCATAAAGCTCCTACTGTAGTGCTTCCATTGAGAATAGACTTCACTGCAGTAGTAATAATCCCCGGAAATTAGTGAGCACGATACTTCTCAAGATTAATTTAGCTGAATACAGAGAGAAATCATTAGAACAATATTCGTTTATATATACATATATATTGCTAATTACTTGCCTACTATTCGTGTAATGTAGGTATTGTATGAATTAACATTTATTTTGATATATGTATATACATATATATATATATATATATATATATATATATATATAATATTTAATAAAAAAAGACCACTTTAAGGTTCCATGTAATAAGTTATTTCATCACAGTACTTTTAAAAGGACCTGCGAATCATCAGACTTTACTTCCAAAGAAAAAATGAAAAGAAAATTTACACATTTGAACGGTTTAAATGTGTCAATATCTGCAAACTCACTAATATCTTCTCTCTTTCTCTCTCCCCTGACTGCTTCGCTTCGTTAATTTACATATGTTTAATACTGGCCGTCAAAAATGTGTAAATTTTCTTTTCATTTTTTGTTTGGAAGTAAAGTCTGATGATCCGCAGTCTTTTTAAAAGGTCTGTGGTGAAATAATTTATTACATGGAACCTTAAAGTGATCTGTTTTTATTTAAATTATTTGCTCTGGGTTTACATTGAGCTCTCTAGATTTTATCCTCCTTAGGTTAACCCATACGTATTGTTTGTTTTCTTTACATCTTCGGTTGGATTCAATTTGAGTCCTTCACCTTCTTGTAGTTGAGCCTTCTTCTAGCAGGAATAAACAGCACGTGGTTCTTATTCAACAAAATGTAAACTCACACGGTCCGCTACAGTTTTTTTTTATTATTATTCAGTTGTTGTTCGTATCACAGCTACCGTTTTAACGATCGTACAGAGTCACATAGCCGTCTCATGAGGCATTATGAATCTTTGAGGCGACACTGAAGTGTTGCTTCCAAGAAAACTTTTTTATAAGTGGTTGACAGTTGCTCATGTATCACTCTTCTCTTCACCATGCCAGCAATATCTCCCAGTAGCTGGAGTCTAGACAGCCTGGTACTGGTGTCGTCGTTAATATCAACTTAAACAAATCATAGAACTTAAAACCTATTTCTTAGCATAGCCAGCTTCTATCTTAATCCTGGTACAAATTTCGCTCCAAAAACAATGAATGTCTTTTAATGACAACATATCTATTCTGTAATGTAAGTCCCTTCATTCTCATTTGTCGTAGAATTATTGGCCAAAAAGTAAGTATTCGTAAAAATAAATAATATCTATTCTTTAATTAAAACTGATTTACTAAAATTATTTACATTATTCGGACAGATATCCTCATCAGCATTGCCATATTCAAAACGTTTCGGACGTTGTGCTCTTCTTCAGGTGATTGGAATTTTGAACCGGGGTAGATTGATCTCGCATTTATTTCCTGTTAACTCAACTCTCCAAGGTTGATTCATCATTGCTGTGTCCTTGTTTCATATACCCTTTAGATCTATTGGATCTATCTAACGAGCAATGTATCCTTGAGGATATCCGTGTATGAATTTTGGGGAATTATAAACCTATTGTCTCAGGAACCATTTTTACCAGTGCTCATATTGCATGTTTATGTATTCATTTTGCATTCTTTACCTGAGTTTATATTGTATTTTTTTGTTATTCATTGCTTTTCTCAAGGACTCCTTATTACTGATTTCCATATTCTATTCATTTCTATGCTTGGTCGGCTCAGGGTTTTTGAGGCCTAGAATATGTGCTAATTTCTTACATTTTCGTATTTTATAGTAAATATGGTAATGAAGATGAGGATCACAATCCGAATAATGTAAATAATGCAAGTAATCATAATACCTTATGTCAGAGATATAAAGACAGAAACGTTGTGAATATGGAAGTGAAGATGAGGACAACAGTCCAAATAATGTAAATAATGCAAGTAATCATAATAACTCATTTCAGAGATATAGAGGCCGAAACGTTGTGAATATGGCAATGAAGATGAGGTCAACAGTCAGAACAATGTAAATAATGCAAGTAATCATTATATCTCAAAGATATATAAGACTAATTTAATAGTAGAAATAAAAACTGACAAAACATTGTAAATTTAACGGAAAATATCAGGACTAGCAATTTATTTCACTGCATAACCCCTCCCTACTCACTTGTAATACAAGTGTAAGTTATAAATATTTATTTTAATTACAGAAGATCGTTAATAAAACAGAAACCATACTGAAAAGGATTTCTAATAAGATCATTTTTTTAATCGTGATATGCAACATTTAAATGATAGTCTGTGTACTCTTATCGTTAAACGGTTTTAACTGTTCAATTTGTTCTTCTCAATTCGTCACAGTTGGCTATCTGCGATTTTGAAAATCAAGAATCTCTTCAACAACCATCACTCCCCACTTTTAGAGTATCTGTGACGATTTCATGAAACCACTTTGCACAGTTTGAGTAACCAAATGACTGCACTAATTTGTGAGCATTACCATGGCTCACTTGAAGTCTTTCATAAGGTTTTGTAATAGTGATCTTTTACCTGTATTGAGCCAATCGGTAGATTTGACTTCATCCCAACGATATATGTCACGTTTGTCGTGTCTCAGACTGGAGTCGATTCTGGCTTAACTCATTTAAACAGATTTGCTGAATTTCAAAAGTTTTCATTTCTTCAGCGTTTCAAACTTTTCAGTTTTATTCTTACAATAGATTGCTTGAAATAGTTTTCTTTTAGGACTTAAATCATTCACTAGTATATTAGCAATTTAATTCGTTTCAATTTACACCATTATATTACTACTGAAAGAAAAATTATTTGAAAGGCCTATATGGAAGAGAAATATCCTGTTAAACTAAGTTTGTCTTTCTTTTCTTTTCCTCTAAACGGTTGCTATATAATCCCGCCATGTCACTTACATATTAGTAAACCACACACACTCCCTCTCTATAGAACAGGCTCCCTCGAGGTGTTTCTCTTATTACTACAATCTTAATCTGTTCAAGTCCAGAGTCAACTGTTATATTCACCACGTAGCAATATAAACTACTCCTTAACGTAAACCAATAACCTGAGGGACAACGGCCATTGTACATAGCCAAACTTACTTTAAAGTTCATTGGGTTGGTCCTGTGCTTTCTGCCGTATAATACGCTTAGATGTGGCAGAATATCAAAGGAATAGAGGCCTTCAGTCAGGATCGAATTCACTAGTTAATTGTTAAAGCAAAACAATTTGCTAACCATAGCACCACGCCCACGTGTTCAAATTCTCTGCTTTATTATGTCAATCTCAAGGTTTGAACAATGCATTGTCATGTTTGCTTCGGAAATAATCATTTTGCATTGAATGAGAAACTAGAATTATAATTAATGCGTATACTCGCGTATCATGCGACCTTTAAAAACCTAATTTTAAGCTAATTTGAATACAGTAAATGGATGTATAGCTTGGTCAACAGCTAAGGCAACGACAACAGTACAAATGTTAATTTTGTATCGCGTGTATGAATCGACATCCTGAAAATTACCTTAAAAAGTATGTCTTCAAATCTCGCATGATAGGTAAATACGAGGGAGAACCCAGAAGTAACCGGAATTGTGTCATATGATTTTATTCATTTATTGTTGCATGTTTATATTCTTATCGCCTTCAAAGTATTCCCCATTTTAATTAATGCACCGGCCCAGACGTGTTTTCTACTGTTCAAAGCAGTCCTGGAACTCTTGTGAAGTCATGTTTTTCTCATGACTTCGTCGTTTTCTTCTTAACCTCTTCCGCACCTGCAAAATGTTTTCCTTTGACGACTTTCTTCATTCGGGGGAACAAAAATAGTCGCAGGGGCGAGATCGGGTGAAAAGGGGTGGGTGGGGAAGTGGTGGTCATGCCTTCTGGGTCAGAAACTGTCTGACATTAAAGGCGGTGTGCGCTGTCGTGATGCAACCACCAGGCTCCACTTTGCCACAGGTCAGGGCGTTTTTCGTCTCACCTTGTCTCGCCAACGCTTCAGGACTACCAAGTAAAAAGCCTGGTTAACAGTTTGACCAAGAGGAACAAATTCTTTGCGGAGAATTCCGTTCACATCAAAGAAACAAATCAGCATCGTCTTGACATTGGACTTCACTTTTTGGGGTCGTGGTGACTTTAGATGCTTCCATTGACTTGATTGGTGCTTCGTTTCTGGGTCGTAGCCATAGCAACAGCTTTCGTCATCAGTGATGACCTTCGAAAAATGGTCTGGATAAACTTCCAACGGTTCTTTCATTTTACGACAGTCATCCTTTCAGCCATGGTAAAAATAGACGAAAAGGTGTGAAGCACTTCTAAACAAATGTGAACCACGGAGCTGTACGTCTTCCCACGATGACACCAGTTAGCACACTGATGACTGAGGTTTGCCTCAAGTGGCATCTAGTACGGGCTTGTCACACAGAGAACTATTCCTGTTACTTTTGGTTCCTCCCTCGTATATAAGGTATATCGTTTTTTAAATGTTATTGTTTCCATTTACAACCGAAGATAAATGAAGATCCAGTAATAAATATTTTGAAAAACACCTTTGTGTAGCCAAGAAACTACGAAACTTTCGTTACTATCTTAATCACCTAGAATATTTCATAAATTTTACATTTAATTATTACAGATTTCATTGTTTATGATTTCTGAAAAAAAAGGGGAATTCTGATTCACACATATAACATTTTTGACAAGTCTACACATATGAATTTGCCGATCTTTTTCTGTGTGTGCAATTTAGTGTTAGGGTGCGCGCGTGTGTGTGTGTGTGTGAGAGAGAGAGAGAGAAGGAGAGAGAGAGAGAAAGCTCGTGTGTGTGTTTGAACACCATTGGCAAACGAATTCAGTTTTTGTATAGATAAAAGCAAGTCTATGACAAGCTTCCCGAGTTTGGCCTCGAAGCTCATTTGAGATCACTAGAGATCATTAAATGCACAGCGTGCCATTCCTTGTATCTGAATGAAATATTCTCTAACCGAATGGCATGAGCTATTCAGCTTTCTCTGTTGGCATTTTAATTTACAGAACATCCATATTTGACCCAGGCAATGTGTGCACGCCCTAAGTGTTTATACGGGGGGCACACATTTAATAGGATAGCACGAGAAATGAAAAATAATTGTAGCAAGATGAAGTGAGTAACTGGGATTTTTTTCTTAGTTGTAAAAATGCTTCTTTAAAGCACAGGTAGTAAATCATTGCTGAAAGAGCCAAGTGAGTTTTAGATAAGAATGGTGAGGGTTCGAACTTTTGCTTTGCATATCTCGAAAGCACTTGACACTGGCATAACGGACTTCTTCATAAGTCGAAAGGTAATGGCTTTCAAGACGAATTTTTTGTACTGGTTCAGTTTTTCTTGTCAAATCGCGAACTCCAATTTGTTATGACAGCCGCACCTGGGTATGACGATAAGCTACATCCAGCAGCAAGGCCTCTGATCAGTAGGTATTGAGGAGCGTGGAGCCACCTCTTAATTGCTGTTCTTTCCAGGTACCCCGTGACCCGGGGTGGTAGCACCAGTTAGGGTCCCAGCTATGAGAAAAACTCTCAAATTAGTATCAAAACACCCTGAAAGCATAAAAAATACGATTTAATAGTAAAATACTCGCAACACATTTTTTGAAAAGAATATTACAGCTTTATGTTTGACTTTCATCAAAAACCGTGTTTACAAATGTACGTCAATGAAACCTGATCAAGCAACTGTTTTCTTACAAAGAATACTTATTCTATTTGCTGGAAGTATAACACGTTTTCTACCCGGTGTTTTATTACTGGGAATTTTCGCCGTTCATTTGGATTAGTTTAAAGTCAGCCCACTCGAAAATGAATATTAGTAAAAATATTTGGGTACAACTAAGTGACATCCCCAAATGATGAGTGTTAACAACTTGAATAGGTGGGGCCTGAAAATGGCTGTTTTACGCTCTCAGCTTTGCAAGGAATGAACCTCTTCCGTGGACCGTTATAATAATAATATACGATAATTTCTATTAATAATAATATTTTTCGAAATCTAATAATCTTTTGCGATTGATTTCAACTCTCTAAATTGATTGCACGCCGTTTTTTTTTTATACAGACATTAAATTCTATCTTTGATTTTTGCAAAGTATAAAGAATCAGTTTTTTTTTCTGATTTTTCACCTTCAAGCTTGTAATTTTTTTCCAGACAATTTGGACTCAAAACTGGCACTGAAGAATTATCTATCAAATAAAAAGAATTTCATCGAAATCGGATGAAAACTGTGGAAACGCATAAACAATATACAATCACACACACGCATATATACATAGATACATACACACACATTTTAAGAATTATAGATATAGATCGGAACCTATTCTAAATGGTAAGTCTAATCGGTTCGATAAATTCAAACTGGCACCTGATCACAGTCTGCTTTCAACTTGAGTAAGAGATGACATGTTAATTTAAACGCGTCGAAAACGAAACTACTCTTTATCAATCATCTGAGATGAAACTTTGTGCTTTTCATCAGTATGGATGATGCTAACCTCTAGGAGATTGAAACATTGTGTATTCTCGGGTTAGCTTTATCCTGGTGTCATGCAGTGGAAAGATTATATTGTATGATTTGTTAGGTCAGCTGGTACGAATGTTGCTTCACTGTATTGTGCTAGACGAATGATCTATCTTACATATTGATAAGTCTACCAATCACCCATAATTTGAATACTGTCGCCACAGATGCTCCTGTTATATATTTGAGAGGATGAATCGACAATTATTCTTGGTTCTGAACTGGCATCTCGACTTCAGTCACTCCCTCCCACGACATAATGTAGCTTATCTGTTCGTTTTCTATAAATAATTTTAAGTGTTTTGAACTTTTGAACTTGCCTCTTTGTTGGCAACGTCACACCATTTGAATTGGTTGTAACCATAACTTCTATGGTAACAGTTTCCTCTATGGAATTTCTCGCTTGGTGATATCTCTTCCTGCTTCTTGTTTTCCACTAAACATTGATCCTCACAAAATTAAATGCAATGTTATTCGTTATCTTCTGTTTTCTTAATTATTGTTCTTTTATTGTTCTCTCTCTCATTAAGTGTATTTTTCTAATGTACTCAATCACTCAGTAACCCTTTGCATCCCTATAAATTCATTGCTTTGCTCGCGGTAAAATAATTAAAAATAATCAGTTATGAAATGCATGGTATTTCATTTGAGGATGATTTAGCTTGTGTCTTTGAAATGTTGCAGTGCATGTAGACAATGTAATTCTTGGTAACTATAGCGAAGAAAACGGCGACTTACCTCGTCAAACCAAGCGACAGCGTGTCGCGTGTATTCTACGACGGAAAAAGTGTCGAAAAAGAAAACTACTTACCAAACAGAAGGGCACGTATTCCGCATAACATGCTGAAAATGGAATAATTGAATTAAAGAAAAAACAATTCAGTCGCAGGAGTCGCTATAAAAGTATTTTGATATGCAAATTACGGAAAATCCTATCCCAGCTGTCGACGAATGGAAGAAAAAGGTTCTGCCGATAAAAGCAGTTGGTATTCTCAATTCGGCAGGAAAAAATTCTTCTGACTGGTTACACGCATTGTGATTTGAAATAGTACCGGCGAATCGAGTTTTCAGCATTTCTTTCTGCCCATGATATTCGAGCCTGGACTTACAGTGATTCTTCTTTGTCTTGTGGAAGTAATCTGCGACAAATACTTCATTTGCTTTCAGAACGCTTACAGTAACTTAATAGTAAGTAGGTGTAACGTTGGCAGCAAGACAATATTCAACCTGCAAGGTTACTGGAAATTAAATAGGCTCATTCTTAATAGAAATGTTTTATTTGTTTGATCGAAAGAACTATATGCATTCAATTTTTTTCCTGTGTGTGTGTGTGTTTTTTTTTTGTGTGTGTGAAACGCTGTTACAATTTAAATTTTGTTAAGTTCAAAATATATTTGCTAGAATTTTCTCCATGCTATGAAAACTACAAGTTTTTTTTTTGTTGGTTCCTCTAATGATGCAGTTAAAGAAAAATGGTTATACATATTGCAGCATATACTTTTTGTAGTTCGACTATAAAAAATAACAGAAATAAATAACAGATTCTTCAAACTTATATCACAGAAAACAAAGCAATAAAATCCACTAAGACGCAAAGAAATACTTAGAGTGAAGTAGAGATCAATAAAAGAATAGTATCCAAGGAGACAGAAGGTGACCATTGACGTTGAAGCTTTGAAAAAAATTGAAGGTTGTAGTTTGGCATAGAACATATGATTAAAACTAGCAATTTTAACAGGGAAAATATGCGACCTATTTTCACTCTAGTCCTGCGCGTAAATTTATGAATTCCAGATCCAATTATATGAATTGTCAGAACAATTACAGTAAAAATCTTGAAAGAAGAGTGTTATGGTCCATGCCCTTGTACCACGGTGATGGTCCAAGGTAGAACCAATAAAGAAGAACACGAACACAGGTATGGAATAACACAGATATATTACAAACAGGAATATATACAGAGAGGTAGAAAGTGTTAGTACCAACAATCAGATTTAGTAGGGAGAACAATGTAGTCTCGACCAGTATCACTATTCCAATGTCTTGGAGTAATTGTCTGAACGCGACTCAGTTTCCGACTGACTCTGACTCGACTGATTGACTCACTCGCTCTGACTGACAGACTCCTGACGGCCTTCTGATGGACCTCACTCCAGACTTCAGACTGAACAGTATTTAGCCACGCCTTACGAGGGTATTATGTGGCACAAGGCCGATTTAACGTGGTATCTCTGAGCCCGTGGACTCGGCCAAAAATATACCCTTTGGACCTGTATAAACGGGTTCAGGGTCGGTTTACCTCCCCGAAATAGACTCCGCCCTTCGGCGTAGCCTCGTTCTGGTTCCTCCCCGCCCAAAGGCAGAGAGTTCAACCCATCAGCCGGTGGCCCGACCTCAGGCTGGACTCTCTGCTTCCTCTTGAGACGCAGTATTACATATGGAATAGTCCATTATGTTATTATGGGTAAGGTCCCATAACAGAGAGACAAATGGAAGTTACGTTAAGGAGATGGGAAAGAGAATGATGTCGACGTGCCACGTCAGGACATATAATGTTGCAGATGTTTCTTTGAATATTAACAAGAATTTATAGATATAAATCTGAAGCAACAGAGCAGACCAGACCTTGCTGCAATATTCGATGCGTGGAGGAATGGTAAATTTACAAACGTATCAAATTCTGTCGATAAAAATGTCAGGCATGACATATTAAACTGACATTTTTGGCAGCAGACTGAGCAATTGATTCAATAAATTTATTCCACTCTCGTGGAAAACCAAATACCAAGAAGTCGTATTGAATTGCTCTTCTGTTCTTTTTTTTTTTTTTTCTAAGCAGGTTCACCCTAGTCAAAGCAGTGAATACACAAGGGGCTGCTGGGTGTGGAAGAAATAGAAAACGGAATCATTACTAAGGAACAGGAACAAAAGAAGAATAAGCAGGAGGAAAGCAGACTGCGATTGATATTGCATTAAAAATTTTGAAGATTAAAGATGACAGGAAAGCATGGAGTCGGAAAGAAAAGAAAATGCTAGCATGAACTTACGGTTTCATCTAACCAACACATCTGTAAATTAATGAGACCACGCCACAAAACTAGTACAGCGCTTAAATTCCTATAGTCTAGGTACCATCGCGAAGAGCTTATCCAAAGATTTACCATGAATGTATTTATAGAAAAGGCACAGGTTTTGGTTTTTTTGGGGTTTGGTTCAGTGGGTTATTTAATGCCGACAATTTTTTTTATTGCTGGTAATATTTTTTTTATCTATCTATCTATCTATCTATCTATCTATCTATCTATCTATCTATCTATCTCAGTACATATTGGTTTGTTTTGTTTTGTTTTACAACATACCAACCTCAGTGCGTTATATAATGCCGACAAGATTTTTTATTGCTGGTAATATTTTTTTTTAAAATGTATTGCTGGTAATAATATTTTACAAAAATATATTGCTGGTAATAAAATCTATTTTTAAACTTTCATAATAGTTTGGCCCCAGTTTGAGTGTTAACTATTTTCTCATAGCTGGGACCCGAACAGATGTTAACACCCCGTGTGAGGGTGGACCTGGGAACACCAGCAATTAAGAGGTGGTTCTATGTTCCTCAAAAGCGCATGATCAGAGGCCTTACTGTTGGATATAGTTTACCGTCTAACCCAAGATGAGAAAATGGACAAGGGGGGAAAGTTTAAAGATCAATAGTATTGCAGATAATTTGGATTTTATCGATAATCTCTATATATACAAAATTAACAAGCCGACCTTAACAATATACTGATAGTCGTCTTTTTGATGAGCCGCCTATTTGACCTCATCGAACTGGTTAAACTTTCAGTCGTGACAAAGGGTTAGCATCAGCCATGCTTATGGAAGGAAAACATGTTCTTTAAGTGGATTAATAGAGAACAGTTTAGTGTTAGAATTGATAAAATTAATAAATCATTTCCTGTCCCAGGTAAGAATAGATTGCATGCCATTTTTGGATCAGATGCCAATTTGATTGTCAGTCAGTTATATGCCATACGTGATACACGCTTAGGCGATCATGTATCTTCCGATACATGACTGACGAGGCAGATTTTTTTCCCACATTAGATTGCCATGTCTCTCTGCGGTAGACCAATTGCCATCTAGGGCTATAGAACCCGGTCTGTCCTACTATTTACCCATACCTGGAGAGAGAAGAAGAGTATTCATACCTTTCCCAAGGGTATTAGCACGTAAGTGAATGTAATGGATTTGACTGGAATTGAACTCGGCTCACTGATTTCTCAGTCCGAGCCGCTATCCATTACTCCTTTGATTGTATCGAAACGATTAGTTTGGCGACAGGAGTAAATAGTTTTACCATCAGCACTGATACAGAATTTTTAACTGGTGACATTAGGAAGTGTCAAACTATAAAGCCCTGGAGTCGCTTTCATTAATACAAAAATTATATTTGAGTCGCTATTCAGGACAACTTTCATTACGCATTTTGATAAGAAAAATAGAAGGAAATAAGAAAACGGTAAAAAACACACAATCCTTTTAACTTGTGAAAAAGGCCATTATGTTAAATCCTAGCAAACGTCTTCAAAATATCTCAAGCAACAGACGGTATTACTTATTTAAATCTTGAAAGACTCTTTCAGTAGTAACACATCGGCTGTTGACGTAGATAAGAGACAACCGTATTATTTGTCTGAAAGAAAACCCTGCGAGGTGAGACCTTTAGCCAAGCCAGACTTGATTATAGCCTCTAGTACTCTGCCAAAGAGAGATCAAGGACGAATAGGTTGATAGTTCGAAGAAAAGACTGTTTAACAGTCAGACACTTTTTGCACAGCTGCCTAGAACCGACTTTAACAACATAAACTGCATGATTTTAACATCAACAATCTTCAATTAAAATGATACATCAAAGACATTCAAAAGAATGGAACAAGCACATAAACAATAAATTCTATAGAATCCAACAAGACATCAAGAGATACATGTTTATAGAAAATACGAATTAGTAGTATCTCCGACTCCGAAGAAGATGTACCAATATGTTATAGGTGTAATGAATGATATACTTATAAAATGAATAGATTTAAGATCTGTCTGTGAAAAGTATTATCACGCAAACAATATGAATTAACTCGTCAACAGTATTGATCCAAATAAAATAACTAAATTCCTTAATGAAGATATATTAGAAAATTAAGCAATAATTAATTTTGACATATAAGTGAAGAAACAAAATAAAATAATCTCTAACTGAACTTAATATAAAATCATGGACTTTAAATGAACTCAATTACAAAGACTATCGCTTTCAACTAAAGATACTAAAATGTTATTCACAAATTTAATGCACAAACCATGATTTCCATTTTAATCTGATTAGGCATGAAATGAACTAACGATGGTTAATCTGGCTTTAAAACTAACAATCAAATCAAATCAAATCCATCATGTTTTTCAGTAATCGTTGTTCTCAAAATTTCTGCAACAGGATATTGATTGCACATAAGCAACAATTTCGTGTATATATATTTATATATATATATATATATATATATATATATATATATATATATATATATATATATATATATATATATATATATATGTATATATAAAATGTAACCTGGTGTATTAATAAATGCGAAATATGTTTCTTTTCGCATGTGCTGTTTCAGGCTCATTGAAAATAATAAATTGTTTCTTAATATATAAGATTCGTATTTTGCCAATGATCTGATCTGTTCGGTTTGTTATTGATTTGTAGTAATAGAAAAACGAATCTTTCTCTACACTAGGCATATCAAAAACGAGTCATTTCTTGGCTAAAGCTCATGGGTACACTGATATACGGGATTGAACAAAACATCTTTCTTACAATTTTTTAGAGAACATTCTGTTATGTCACTAAATCTGATTGCAATCACTTTGAATTTTCGTGTTTTTCTCTCTTTTTTGCTTCATTTCTTTTGAGAGATACTTTCATCATTGTTTTGTGTTGAAATGTTCATTCTTATTACACGGTTCTATTCAGTTCTATTATTTCAAAGGTTTCTTTAACTTTTTACTTCGTTCTTTCTTGAATTCTCCTTTCTTTCGAAACAATGTTTCTGCATTTTATTCTGAGTTGAAAAATAATATTCTTCTCATGTTTTTTTTTTCGGATTATTCGTCTTTTTGCTTCTTTTTTCTTTTGTCAATTATACCTATATTGTTTCCTTCCTTCCTTCTTTCTTTCTTTCTTTCTTTCTTTCTTTCTTTCTTTCCTTCCTTCCTTCCTTCCTTTCCTCAAATCCTTGACTCTCTTGCTTTCATCATTCAGGTTCAAAAGTAATTTTCTTGCTTTTTTCATCAATTCCATCCATTTTGACTTTGTCACTTTTTTTTTTTTTTTCATTCGTTCTTTCTTTTTTCTTTGTATACTATTTCTACTTTCTGTCCTTGTTATCTTCTTTCTTTTATGTCCGCTTTCTTTATCTCACTAAACTAAATAGCGTCTCTGATATATATCTTTTTCCGCTTCCCTCGCAATGGAAACGGGAAGTTTCATTTATTTGACGTAACACCAGGGCATATTATGTAATTTGTAATTTATTTTAGTAAAAATGTTGTTGTTCGTCTTCTTCTTCTTCTTCTTCTTCTTCTTCTTCTTCTTCTTCTTCTTATTATTATTATTATTATTATTATTATTATTATTATTATTATTATTAATAATAATAATAATAATAATAATAATAATAATAATAATAATAATAATAATAGTAAATTTAGACTTCGGCAAAAAATACAACCACCATATAGCTCCTTGACCTCCCCCACAGTAGTATGACACTAGTAGCAATGGTGTCTTCAACTAACTAATGACTTACCATTATGTAGAACGAGATTCGGTGAGCTAGATGTGGCAGCTATTTCTGCCGTACATTGTATTACATGTTGTGTTTGTTCAAATTACATTTTTCCAGTATGTTCTTTCTGTCTCTTGAGCAACCATTTCCCTCTTTATTTCATCTTTGTCTCTTTCCTTTATTGCTTCACATTTTGCCTCAGTCAATATAGATTTGTTTTTCTTTCTGTCTTCCTTTACTCCTTTCTTTATTCTTTACTTTTTCTACTTTATCTCCTTCTTTCTTCCTTTCTTTGTTCCTTTATTCTTTTTTCCATCTTTCTTTCTTTCTTTCTTTCTTTCTTTCTTAATTTTATGCACATAGTCGTTTTGACTAGTTTTATTTCCTTTTTTTACAAGTGATGTCGAATCCTACAGTTTTATGTGAGTTTATCTTTCTTCCGACAGAAATAACGTCATTTCCAATGTTATGTATCAGCATCTTTTTACATATATTTCGTTTTCAGTAATTAGTCCATTTTTTTTCTTTTCGGCTATTCTTAAAAAAATTTCATTCACTTTCTATTCCATGATTATATCTTACCATATTCTCTTTTAGGCTTCCTTTCATAAATATCTTCTGTATAGTTTTTTTTTTTTTTTTCGTTTTATTCTACTTCAGTCACATTCCTTATATATTTTTTTATATTCTCCACTTTACAATTAATATCTTTTTAAATCATTTCAAATCAGCAGTCGGCGACTTCCTCTTTTAATATTTAATTTATTGATGTCACTAGTCTTTCATTCTCATCTGCGCTTTTGCATCTCTTATAGATTCGTTCTTCTTCTGAACAGCAAAAACGTCTTAGCCAAATAACGTAGCATGGCGAGATTACACATGAGATTTGGAGGAATGCGCCAAATGATGGATACGACAAATATTTTCTTTGTTTCAGTTTCACAGCAATACATGTATTTTTCTATCAATTCCTTTCGTTCATTGTTCATCTTTGTGACAGCAAAGAAATTTTAAGAAAATTACACCAGACACGAGACTAAAAAGCTCGCACTTGGGAAAAGAAAAAAAAAACGAAAATTTGTAAAACTCATGCAAACACATTTACACCTATGCGCAAGCGGATCAATACAGAGACGACAAATACACATAGACACATATATACATGTATTGCGTATATATATATATATATATATATATATATATATATATATATATATATATATATATATATATGTGTGTGTGTGTGTGTGTATATATATGTATGTATGTATGTATATATATACATGTATATATATATATATATATATATATATATAAACAGGTTTATATCTTATAAGTATTTATATGTATATAATAAAGTTACGCATATCTATATATGCATATATGGAGAGGGAGTGTATAAGTAGATAGATAGATAGATAGATAGATAGATAGATAGATAGATAGATAGATAGATAGATAGGAGTAGTTACGTGTGTATAAACATATAGAAAATTATGCGTCTCCGTATACACAGAGACACAGACACACCCACACACACATACACACACACACACACATATATATATATATATATATATATATATATATATATATATATATATATATGCGGGTATATATATAGTTGTATATTAGGCAGCAATCCTTCGTTTATGCATGTTTCAAGGTGCTACTGTTAAGGTTTTATTTAATTTTTCTTGTGTTCGAACAAGAACTTTCTTTTCTGGACAAAGGGTGCGTAAGAACTGTCCAAATGTTTTGTATTTCGAAGCGCTGTCGACTGTACCTTTAGCCATTTTCAAGGATGATTCGATTTTTCAGCTTAATTGAAATATATATATATATATATGTGTAAGCAAATATATGGATATAGATCCGACAGTATGTAGAAAAATATACGGAAAAACAAACAAAAATCCTAATATGCAATTATGCTGTTTTAATGTTAATATGATGTCAACGTCAGACGTTTCGGTCTAGTAAAACATATTCAGCATAATTGCATATTAGGATTTTTGCTTGTTTTTTTTTCCGTATAATTTTCTTCATATACATACGTATATATATATATATATATATATATATATATATATATATATATATATATATATATATATTATACATCCTCCCCGCTTTCTGTAACGAATTCGAATTGTTTTATTACCCCATATACAGAGGAATATTTCTCCAAAAAAATTTGGATTATTACTACATAAAAAAGACAATGGTTAAAAATCGGAAAACATAATAGAAGTAATTTCGTTTTCAAATTTCTGTCGTTGGAACAACTATATCCTTTCCTCTCTCTCTCTTTCTCTCTCTCTCTCTCTCTCTCTCTCTGTATATATATATATATATATATATATATATATATATATATATATATATATACATATATATATATACATATATATATATATATATATATATATATATATAAATATATATATATATTTATATATATATATATACACACATATATATATATATATAATGTTTGTGTGTATGAATCTCTTTAAGCATATTCATTATACGCATAAACCTATATAGAATTTGCTTTAATACATCAATACTGAAAGGGGCCAGGCACATGGAAAATCGTTTCTAAAATTGATAACAAACCTGATGCAGTGACGCGAGGTTCATGCGATAATTCGGTTAGGATAGATATGCACATCTGGTAATTTAGTGATAAGGAGATTTTAAAAATGCAGAAAATATTTTCTGCGACATGTACGAAGTGAAAAAATTTCGTGTTTATCACTTGTTTAATTCATATATATATATATATATATATATATATATATATATTAATCGTTGCAGATTCGAACCCTATTGAATCCATCATGAGATCTCACAGATGCTTAAATGACCAAACAAAGTTATATATATATATATATATATATATATATATATATATATATATATATATATATATATATGGTAAACTATGTTTACAATTTACTGTTAATTCATTCCTTTGATATATGAGATTTTTATTTAATCTGATAATTTCCAGATTTGTACTCTATTCTTTTTCATCTTAACTGGATTGCAAAC
The DNA here is from genome assembly GCA_963932145.1 of Acanthosepion lycidas. Taxonomy (NCBI): domain Eukaryota; kingdom Metazoa; phylum Mollusca; class Cephalopoda; order Sepiida; family Sepiidae; genus Acanthosepion; species Acanthosepion lycidas. Next base: position 23,167,268 of record OZ010590.1, on the reverse strand, counting down.
GGTTGAAACATGATGCCGCAGAAAAAAATACAAACACTGACGTCTTTGCAAACACTTATATATACCATAAATTTCGGGTTTAAACGATTATGAAAAGATGCACCTATTGTTATATCCACTTAAATATGGATTGCGTGTACTGACACTATAACTCCATATTTATAAACCCGAATGAAAGCTTCCGCGGCATATTCTATAAGAAAATTGTGAAGAAACGAAAAATTCATGTGCATGTATATCCATAATCGTGCGTATACACATGCACATACACACACAAGGACACATGCACACAGAAATACACACATAGTGACGTGTAATGATATTGTGCATATAATTCTTTTAGATCATTGCTATTTACCTGAAATTTGTACTGAATATAGTAAAATCGTTGAATATATTTTTGTTGAAATAATTCCCTGTTCATCAGGCTTTTTGATGTCTCCTGTGACCTTAAAATATAGTCGTTAAAGGCCAGGTTTTCCTCTGAAAGTCACGAAGAGAAGATACTCTCCAGATGGTGACGGTAAAACGCTGCCTCCTTCAACACGTCATACTACAAAACCAGTGTAAAGAGAACTTTGGTAGAATTAACTTGCTTTCATCATCAAAGTCAAAGTGAAGGTTACACAATCCGATTGTGAGACATATAGTCTCCCATCCACATGATTCAGTGCAGGACTGCCTCTTTCCGTCTCTTACGTCTGAGGCTCTGTGGGAAAATGTATGGAGGAATAACGTAGCCAACACTAGTAATCACTTCAAACGCCATAATGCCGTCTGGATACATCATACAACTCTTAGCAATATATATAATAATAATAATGGACTCTCCCGTCGGTCTCGACGTATGAGGATCTGCTAGCTTATTGATTCAGTTATGAAAGTTTATGCGCTAATCATAAGTGGCATTTAAAACCCGCTAGTAATTTACAAAGAAGCCCACATATGGAGCAAGTGGGAGGATTTTGAGATGAGATCACTGTTAGATTGTTTGATCTTTTAGATCATTCTATCGCTTCTTGAAGATGATTCAGACAAGCAGATTGAAAATTACTGAGTCCACTAAACCACGTTGATCTCCATTCTACCCGCTCCAAAGCAAAGCACTCAAGGGTGTTATGTGGTATATTAACTGCTGGCAAGTTGCTTTTCAGCTTGTCTTTGTATGTTAGCCATGGGCGTCCTACATTCCTGTAGCCCTATATATATATATATATATATATATAACCAATCCCTTATGACCCTAAACACAATGCACGACTCAATTAAGTTTGAATATGAAAAATCCACAACATCAGTAACATTTTAGACACCCGCATTTACATAGATGAAAACAGGGAACTACAAACAACACTACACACTAAAATCGCCGACACCCACAACTATCTACACTTTAAGTCTTCCCACCCTAAACACCTCAAAGAGAACCTTCCCTATTCACAAGCTCTTAGACTCAGAAGGATATGTTCCAACAATGAAGAATTAAATAAACACATTGAAAATCTGGAGCATCAATTCACAATACGTGGCTATAAAAAACACCTAATCAGGAACAAAGAAATAAAGCAATTTCTACACCTAGAGAAGACACCCTAATGTACAAGATTAAAAATAGATCTAGCCGCATCCCTCTAGTAAACCCTTTCAACCCCACTCTGCCTCCAATATCCCAGATAATCAAACGTCGCTGGGAAATACTACATCTCAAACCAGACCTAAAAAAATTGTTTAAGGAACCCGGCCTTCTTGCATATCGTAGACCTAAGAACCTAAAATAAATCATAGGTAGTAACCACATTTCAAGATACAAGGTAATCCGTAATAATCTAAGAACAAAAACAACAGGATTTTTTCAACCAAGTAACAACAAAAGAAGTTTATGCTGCAACCATATTAAACACACGAATTAATTCACTAGCTCAGTCACTAAATCTACTTTCAACATCTACCACGATTGTAACTGTAGAAGTCATAACATAATTTACTTCCTAGAATGCACACTATACCAGAAACAATATGTAGGAAAATCTGAATGGCCCTTTCACTACAGAATGAATAATTATCGTAATCGAATTAAGTCGACTCCACATGAAAAATTATTACCTGTAGAACAACATTTCCGCCCTGAATAACACAATTTCAAAACCCATGCCAAATTCACTATAATTGAGAGAATAGAAAAGTTCAGAGCAGATCACATTAGAAAGATTTTAGAGTTCCATAAAAATAAGTGGATACAACGTCTAAAAACACACCATCCATCTGGGCTAAACTGCAAATTTAACAATATAGATATAGTACTAATATATAACTCTACAAATCAAAACCTACCCACATTTCTCACCCACACAAGACAGACATGCTTACGGAGGTGTTGAGGCCTCACACTTATACACCCACCCACACGAATATACACATTTACACACATCATACTCGCTCACTTCCTAACGAGCCAAATAACACATACCCAAAGCAATACACACGCTTACACATATCATACTCACTCACTTCTAAAGAACCAAATAACACACACACAAACACTTAACAGAGACACATCCCCTCTCCAGGACCAATAAAACTGTCAAACTGACCAAGGGGATTCAGAGAAACATAGATCCATCCAGCTCTTATCTCAAATAACAACTTAAAAGAGAATATTTGACCAACACAAGGAATGTTAAAAGATTCATGTTAAAAAGATAAAGAAAATAAAAAAACAAAAACAAATGAAAACTACAGACAAAATTTCATTTTCTCCATCAAGACATCCATTTCTGTAGTGTACTGCTACCAGCAAGGAGAAATATTTCTTCTCCTGATGATGGCCATTTTGGCCGAAAGTAGTCGTGGAATCTAAATGATATTAAATGATATTAAATGATATTAAAAAAAAAACGAAATAATATTAATATACAACCCAGTGTGTCGGAAGATTATGACGCTCCTTTGAGGCCGAGTCGGTTAAGGCACGTCAGCATAAATGACGGTTCCGTATAGGATGCAGGTTCGAATCCTGTCAAAGGACGAATATTTTCTATGAAAATTTCTCGGACATTCAGGCCGGTAAATGTTATTTAATACTGTTTATTATAAACAGAGCATTGACTTAAATACTTGTATCTATAATAAGAACGTTAAACATAAAAATGTCTTTAATATATAAATTGTCGGACTTTGTCCATTTCTTTATATATATATATATATATATATAAATATATAAAATGAAGTTGATTAAGTCCGGGAATTATTTAATACTTTTTCATTTTATAATCAAAGTCAATTGAAGGTATGATATTTTCTTAATTTTGTTCAGTATGTCCTCTAATGAATAAAATAAAATAAATCTCCTTACGTTCGTTCTGCCTCTGCTTGACCTCTTTTATTTCCTCGTTTAAAATGTCTGAGTAGGTATCATTACTACCTGCATAAATTGCTGATCCGCGTACATATAGTTGATAAATCCAACACGGTGTCTATGGAAAAATAATGAAATATTAGTATTCACAATAGCTTCCTCATTTGCAGGTGATAACTATCTCTATGTCTCCAATTTCTAGCAATTTCGTCTCTTGAGCGATATAACGAATCTGTGTCTTCAACGGGAGCCGTTCAAATTTACCAATGTCCACACGTTTCAAGTAATGTTTTTTTAAGTTAAACTGTATCCAAGAATTTGCAACATTTGCTTAAAAAATATTCTGATTTTAACCATCTCCACGTCTGCAAGTTCTCGCAATTTCGTCTCTTGATCGATATAGCGAATTTATGTTCTTCAACGGAAGCCATTGCTGTTGACCCATGTTCACCCTGCCCTGGGGTGATAGCACCTGTTACGATCCCAGCTATGGTCAAATAGTTACCTCCCAAGCAAAACATCATGAAAGTATAAAAATATATTTTTTCTGAAAATGACGAGCAGTACGTTTGGCCTTTTACACGACGTACCAACAGCTTATAGGTCATTTAAAGATAAAATTTAATTTCCTGAGGAGCTTTAGTATTTTTCTTTACTATTAAAATCTGTTGCTGGAAATGTTTACCATAAGATTATATTTTAGACATTCATAGTAACTGAATTCAGTGTTGGTGTTTACTATTTCCTATAACTGGAATCTCAACAGGTGCTACAACCTCTTTTATAGTAGAATTATCTACTATACATATCATAGAAGAATTGCCACCTATATATTTTATAGTAAAATAACCAAGAATACATTTTAGCTTTAGTTGATACCACAAAATTGTGTTCAAACTATTAATATTCGGCATTAAATATCCCAGCGTCCTGGGTAAGACGATAAACTACATACGTCCAACAGCAAGGCCTCTGATCAGGAAGTTTTGAGGAGCGTGGAACCCCCTCTTAATTGCTGATGTTCCCAGGTACACCCTGACCGATGGTGGTAGCACCTCTTAGGGTTCCAGCTATGGGCAAATAGTTAACCCCGAAATTGAAAAGTGTAAAAATAGGTTTTAATACCAGAAATACTTTATAAAAAATATTAGCAGAAATATATGTTTTTGAAGAAAAAAAATCTATTACCAGCAGCAATAAATTTTTTGAAAAAAATATTACCAGCAATACGTTTTTCAAATAATATTACCAGCTATATAATTTCGAGGAAAAAATATTTCCAGAAATAGGTGTTTGGTAAAACAAAAATATTACCAGGATAAAAAAAAGTTGTCGGCATTAAATGACCAATTGAAGTTCATATACTGTGAAAAAAAAAAAAAAACCCGAGTAAACAAATAAATATGCCAAAGAAGTTGATCTGCGCTAAACAAAATCAACAACAAAACGAGCGTTTGCGCCAAACGTGTGAAAAACCTAAACCTTCAATTTTTAAAAGATAGTTTTAGTTTTGTTTATTGGTGATATAAATGTATAAAAAAAACATACACAAATAAAGCTTTAAAAGATTTACAATGTGAAGTCAAAAAGAAAAGAAAAGCTTACGTTCCGAAACATAATATATTTTTATCAGTATGATGGTCATTGAATCATTTATTATTCAACTGAGTTAAGCGTTGTTTACAAGTTGTCACTTTTTTTTGACATTTTTCTTTTCGAGAATTATTCATCCAGACATAGCACTGTCTTTGGGTTGTTCTTCCAGCTGTATTCATATATAAATAGTCCAGAACTTAACCTCATGAATCTTCAAGTTGTCAATTAATCATTTAAATTCTAGTCTTGAATGAATGAATAAATGATTGAATGGTGTCTGTGTCATTGTCAAAGGTTTAAATAACTATTATAGGACCTTACCCATAATAACATAATGGACTATTCCATACGTAATAAATACTGCGCCTCAAGAGAAATGAGGCAGTCCAGTCCGAAGTCGGACGACCGGCTGATCGGCTGACCGGTAGAACTGTCTGCCTACGGGCGGGGAGGAACCCGAGGGAGGCTACGCTGAAGGGCGGAGTCACTTTCGGGGAGGTAGATCGACCCTGAACCCGTCTATACGGGTTCAAAGGGCATATTTTTGGCCGAGCCCACCGGCTCGGAATGCCCACGTTAAAAAGGCCATGTGCCACATGACACCCTCGTGGGGGGTGGTGACTGAATATAGTCCAGTCCGAAGTCGGGAGACCGGCTGATCGGTAGAACTCTCTGCCTACGGGTGGGGAGGAACCCGAGGGAGTCTACGCTGAAGGGCGGGGTCTCTTTCGGGGAGGTAGATCGACCCTGAACCCGTTTATACGGGTTCAAAGGGCATATTTTTTCCCGAGCCCACGGGCTCGGAAACCCCACATTAAACAGGTCTTGTGCCAGATGATGCCCTCGTGTGAGGGGTGACTAAATACCGTTCAGTACGAAGTCGGGCGACCGGTTGATCGGCTGATCGGTTGAACTCTCTGCCTACGGGCGGGGAAGAACCCGAACGAGGTTAAGCCGAAGGGCGGAGTCTCATTCGGAGTGGTAGACCGACCCTGAACCCGTTTATACGGATTCAAAGGGCTTATTTTGGGCAGAGCCCACGGGCTCGGAGATCCCACGTTAAACCGGCCTTTTGCACCATGATGCCCTCGTGAAGGTGGGGTGACTAAATACTGTTCAGTCTGAAGTCTGGAGTGAGGTCCGTCAGAAGTCCGTTCGTCAGTCAGAGCGAGCGTGTCAGTCGAGTCAGAGGCAGTCCGAAACAGAGTCGCGTTCAGAAAATTACTACTAAACCTGATTGTTCCTATTAACACTTCATAGAAGTTTAACAGAACTTCCTGCCGACTCTCTGTCTCCAGACGAAGAGGAACTGGGGAAGTAGACACACCCAAATCTCTGTATACTGGGTCTTTTGGGGATTGTGCCACATCCCGCCCTGTGGGGAGGCTTCGAGTAAATAAGGAGGTTTCATGTGCTATTTCGTTGGGACAATACAGTATAGTTTTTTTTTTATTACTAACATAGCATGCGCATTGATACGTTCTCATGCAGAGTCTGGTAGCGATCACATAGTCAACTAGTGATGTAGAGCTGACTTCAGATCGAAAATAAATGTGGGACTACCCCGGGAATCATGACTTTACAGATGCAGCTCTGCATTATCTTCAATAAAGGGACTTAACTCACCAGAGTGCCTATCGACATACATATTTATGTAAAGGAAAGGCTGATAAGAAGGTGGCTTTATCCTCCTCCTCATCAATATCAGTTACCTTATGGCCAGGTGCAGTAGAAGAGTCGCTGCGCTGCTGGGCAACTGGAAATTTCCGTATACATATCTGGCTTAAAAGCCGATAGGTATTCATTCCTACGTTTGGTTTCTTGTAACCCATGTGTCTCAAGGTCAAAATACAATCTCTATCCTCCAACTTGAAGGCTTCCATTGGTCACGGAGATGTGGCTGTTGATTACATCGGGGAAACCATTCTCTCTGGCCATTAGGAAGTCTTCCATCTAGCGATCTTTTGTTTTCATGGCAGAGGCTGTACACATAGCTATGGAGACCAGTTTAGCTCCTTGTGTTAGATGCCCGTTTACCGAACAAAACGAATCATCAGCCCTTTGACATGGCTTGTTTTTAGTCCAAGTCGGTGTTTAGCAACTTTAATCGCCTGTAAAGATTGAGAAAATGGTTTGTTCGCCAATAACCTAACCATGCTGTGGGAAATACTGGATTACGCGTTAACAGTATCACTGATAGAGTGACATGACAAAGTTGGTTTTACAACAAACATTAGGACTTTAAAATCTCCGTTTGAGTTTTGTAGTGCATAAAGCTCGGTCCAAGTGGCAAACCAGAAAAAAAAAATCATGATCATTGCTATAAAGACACTATATGAGTATCAAATTCCCTCAAGTTGTTTTTAACCATTCAAGCACGGTGCACTCTTACGGAATATAATTCAGTACCACATAAATGAAGAACAACTGAATATTCAAAGAGGTCCGAGCTTATTGTAATATTGTTTGATGCACCATATCATTTCACGATGAGAGCAATTATGGCATTTTAAAAATGATTGAGTTTAATGCTCAACGTAACTTTTGAGCCTTTACTTTATGCTTTGCTTATTCTACCATCCGTTTGATGGTACGCTGGAGTAATGGATTATGTCGAGGACTGTGGTATCGAAGAACCGAGTTCGAATTCCAGTCTAGATTTTTTATTTTTCTTCCTTTCTAATTCCCTTGACAAAGAGATGAATATTCTCTACTAACACAACTATGGGTAAATAGCAGGACAGACTGAGTTCTATAGGCTTGGATGGTCTAGCAAAAGGAAAAACTCTGATCCGGATTTCTCACCTTAACATGATCGATTATGTTGAATTCCCTTATTCTCGTTTCTTCATTATGTCTTCACAAATTCCAGATCTTTTTTTTCCAAATCTAAGTATCTGCTGTTCCTGTTTTCGTTCAATGTTATTTTGTGCTTAAAATTTCTGCAAATGATTGCCTTCATCGCTATATCCACATGAGCATAAATTTTATTTTTAGTTATAACGTCAGTCTTACACTTGTCCCAAATCCTTACAGAAGAAACTACTCCGATACTATAAAACCAGAAATAGCTTTCATGGTCATTGCTGTAGAGACACTGTGTGGCCATCGAATTCCCTCCAGTTGGAGTTAACCATTCAAACAAGGTGTACTTTTACGGAATATATTTAAGCACGACATAAAAGAGGAACTATGGAATACTCAAAGAGTTCCAAGCTTATCGTAATATTCTTTGATGCACCATGTTATTGCATGATAGGAGTAAGTATGACGTTTTAAAAATGTTTGTCTGCTCGATGGAAATTTTGAGCCTTTACCTTATGTACATTTTTATACCGCCTTCATCAGTATAACCCTATCTGTAGTCGCTTCTGTGAAGATATTGCCCCCCCCCATTAATTGTCATGTAGAAAAATGGAAATGACTGAGAAGTTCAGCAGAGATTTTATTGTATCCAATGATTATTTCTTTAAATACTTTCTTTAGTTTTTGGGAGAATTCTTTCACTATTCCTATGACTCTCGGATAGATTTCAGTATTGTCTCTTCTAGACAGAGCGTCTCCGATTTAAGTAACTGTTGTGGTCCAGTTTAGGACCAAGGAAGAACAACACGGACACAAGAGTAGAAATAACGAAGGTATATTACACGAAATAATAATGCAAGATGTGGAAGATTTTAGTATGACTGTTAGTCTGGTTTAGTGTGAACTACTACCGGATCGACTTGATTCGCTATCTAGCCACCTCCCCACGAGGGTTGCATGTGGCACAAAGCCGAGTTTAACGTGGGTTTTCCGAGCCCGTAGGCTCGGCCAAAATTGCCCGTAGAACCCATATAAACGGGATGGGGTTTGTCAACCTCCCCGAACGAGACTCTGCCCTTCGGCGGAGCCTTGTCCGGGTCCCTCTCTGCTCAGAGGCAGAGAGTTCGACCGTCAAGCCAAGAAGCTCAGCTTGATTCGGTATCTAGCCACACTCCCACAAGGGTTGCATGTGGCACAAGGCCGAGTTTAACGTGGGTTTCCCGACCCCGTAAGCTCGGCCAAAAAGTGCCCGTAGAACCCGTATAAACGGGATCGGGTTGGCCAACCTTCCCGAACGAGACTCTGCCCTTCAGCGGAGCCTCGTCCGGGTTCCTCTCTGCTCAGAGGGAGAGAGTTCGACCGTCAAGCCGAGTAGCTCGGCTTTATTCGACCCTCTCTCTTGAGAAGCGTAGTATACATAGTGATAGTGTCATTCTGTAGTTATAGGTAAGGACACATGTCAGTAATAAATTTATTTCTATCCTCCAACCTCTTTCTCTCTCAAGCCGATTGTGACAATCCTCTCACTATTCTGTTGCTATTTCCATGAAAAGTGCTCGGACGAACTACATTCTTTGGTTCCGCCAGTGTTAACCTCCAAGGCTAGGACCCGCCATGCCACTCACATCGTAATAAACAGCCTATATTCCATCTTTATTCCATCGGTGAGAAGTAATATGCATTCATCCTGCTAACGAGTGGTCTGTGGAACCGACTCCCAAGAGGATGTTTCCCCGATCACTACAGTCTTAATCTGTTCACGTCAGTTACATTCTCCTCTAATCCGTATAATGTGTCTCTTAATGTAACCATTTACCACGAGAAGAATGGTTGACAAGACCAAATTGCCATGTTTGAGCACATGGCGATAATATTTGAGCACCTAGCAAAAACAGTTTTGTTACTGTATCAGCTCTCATTGACTAGGCATTGCCCACAGCAAGCGCTCAGCACCAGAGATAAATCATATAAGCATTAGTGTTTCTATAGAAATGTTTTGTTTTTTTAACATTGAGATTCAATATACAGGGTATCCATAAAATATATGTACAATATAAAAACATTTATGCATAAGGAAATAATCCTAGATGTCTACTGGAAAAATAGGTAAAGTTTTATTTGAACATATTAGAACATTTCCAGATGGTTTTTGGTTTGGTTAGTTTTACGTCATATCAGCGGGAAAGGAATGCCGACAAAATTCTTATTGCTGGTAATATTATTTTTTAAGAACATATATCTGGTAATATATTTTTCTTCAAAATATATATTTCTGATAATATTTGTTCATCAAAAATTTATAGTTGGTAATATATTTCTTTCAAGAAATGTTTTGCTGGTAATATTTATTTTTACAGCGTATTTTTGGTATTAAAACCTATTTTTACACTTTCATAGTATCTTCACCCGAGTTTGGGTGTTAACTATTTGCCTATATGTTGGACCCTAACAGATGCTACCACACCGGGTCAGGGTTGACCTACGAACACCAGAAATTAAGAGGTCGTTCCATGCTCTTCAAAACCTCCTGATTAGGGGTCTTGCTGTTGGACATAGTTTATCGTCTTAACCAGGACGAGAATGTTGCTTATCCTCGTACCTAGGACGACCTTCCAGATGGACTCAATTTGTCACAGGCAACATATCTAATCGATGCAAAATTTCTCCTTTCTGCAGTACATTTCCCGTTTCCATAAATATCTTCTCTGCTAGCATGATATGGTAATTTTCATATTTGTTGTTTAATTCTGCTGGACTTAAGTTCACAATTTTCTCTTTATGAACAAGGATATATTATATGTCCGAATTTCTCTCCCGGAGAGGTAATTTTCATTAAAAACAATGAGGCGCAATAATAAGGACGTTATTGTCTAATTGAAAAGATAAAACGAACTGAATTAAAAGAGAAAATAAAAACTATATATAAATTGATAATTAAGATATTTTTTATAATATTCAATGATGTGTATTGATGGGTCTTATATCTAATCGATACAGTAAACCGAGCACATTATTCATGGACAGTCCGTATATTCTTCTCATCAGCAGGATTCGAACATGTGGACACTTTGAAGGAGAAACCATCGTAACTGGTCTGTTTCGTATTCGAAACGTTAACAAAGAAATTTCTAAGATATAAAGGGTTTTTTATTTATTAATCCGAAATATTTTTATCATTCTAGCAATATTTTCAGTGGACACCCGTATTTGAGTAAACATTCTGTTTATTTTTGAACAGTAATTTGTCGGCCCGGATATTCAATACGTTAAAGTGCTCCAAATCTAACAAGGATTTCTCCTGCAAAGAGGCCCACAGTTTTGGATCCTGACGGATATATATATATATATATATATATATATATATATATATATATATATATAGGATAAGATAAAGAACTATTAGGAAAATTCCATCAAAGAATGAAATATGGGGAAACATTTTTAAACATACTGGTAATCTTTTTACTTCTATGTTTTTTGTTTTTCATTGTCCAATCAAATTACACGTAAATTGACCCCTTAAACCAAGGATGGACAACCTGTGGCGCATGCGCCATAAGTGGCGCATTGGATGCTTACAAGTGGCGTATTGCATCCTTTTGATGAAAAAGTCGCGACTGTCCGATTCCAAATTGAAGAATTGTTTGTTGCTTTCAGTTACGAATTTAACTCCTAATATTGCTGGTTTGGCGAAAACAAAGCAGAATCAAAAGACACATTAAAGATATTTATGTTTATTTTGCCTTTGTAAACATTATAAACTCTGCCATGCCCGCCCTCTTCAAAATCTGAAGAGAAAAAAAAAATCAAAGCATTGATTGAAGCCCCCCCCCACCTTTAAAACTCCTGGATACGCCCTTGGTCATAAGCATATATTTTTCAAATAAATAGTTTTTATTATAACTTTAATATATGTCCATATTACAACACGTACAGAAAGGATGTGAATGTTTGCGTGGCGCATTTAAATGAATCGTACAAAATATTGGCGCATGGAATCAAAAGGTTGGCCACCACTGCCTTAAACCAAATTTTAATATACATTGTGGCGTTCTGAAAGCAAGAAGGGGCGATGTGTCCATGAAAGTTTTCAAGAAATAAATGTACTTCAAGCCTACCCAAAAATCAATATATATATATATATATATATATATATATATATATATATATATATATATGCATGTGAGGGTTATATATATCCGTGTATGTGGGAGTTAGGTATTTTTGTACGGTAGTGTACCCAATATCAACCTTGCATGGCGTCTAAAAAATCGCATCACAATGTTATAATCTGTTCTGAAGCTATCAATGAAGCGTGAAATTGACGATCAACATGTAGTATATATATATATATATATATATATATATATATATATATATATATATATATATATATATATATATATATATATATGAAAGGCAAGAGGAACATTTGTACACAAAATTATTTCAGATCTTGAGGATCTTTATCAAGTTCTATGAAGACAGAATCACGTTGGCATGCACATTTTACACTTCTGCTGTTTATATTTTCTTTATAGATGTATTTTCATTATAGATATATTTTCTTTATAGATATCTTTTATTTATCTGAATATATATACACACACGTTTACACAGACACATAATTATGTATATAAGTGTTTGTTTGTGAATGTATGTAAACCAGAAATCATAATTTTTGATGGGCTTTCATTTTCTGGTTGTTAGCCAAAATCTATTGACTGAATAACCCATTATAATCATCCTCAATATATTTTACGTGTATTTGTTTTCTTTTTGTCCATTTCGTTTCTTTCTTCCTAATTATACTGAGTGCTTATCACTACGTTTAGGAATGAAATTGTATTATATTCGAGCGAATCATTCACATATATCTTTTATTCTTCCGATAACACAAGGAAAGTTGGACAGAATTTTCAACGAAACGTTGTAATAAAGACATAGCGCAAATGAAACTCGTCTATATAAATCACGAGATAATGAGAATACAGCCTGTCTGAAATTGAAACAAGATTGAACTTCGCAAAGAACATACGAAACGCGATGAAATTAATTTTTAAACTAATAAGTATTTAACTGAATACGAAGTCTGGTCAGAAATGAGCGGGTCTATTGCTATGGTATCGGAGTACAGGGAGTGAAGCCGCTTGGAACACACAGACCTTGCACTATGACGTGAATGTAAAAGAAGTTTTAACGTTCTCGCTCATCTACATTGTTTGTAACAGAGCTTGGAAAGAAAGTTTGTAGAAGATGGTTGTATCACTAAAACAGAGAAATTTTCATAACTGTTAACAACTTGTATGTCTATGCATATGATACATTGCAGTGCAAGATCCCCAAATCTCAGAGACTGCAGAAAGCGTGAGTGGGTCGAAGCAGTTTGAAAACATTGCTAACGATCTCCATTGACTATAATTTTATTGATGTGACATTTTCTTCTAATACTAAGGTTATTAGCACAGAATACATGCGTGCGGTAAGTGATAATCAGACCATGTGCAACCGTTTTAGGGCCAAACGCAACATATGCGACAACAGCCATATTCCTCAGTTCACGTCCCTTTCGACAGTTCTCTCTTTCTATGAGTCAACTCCTAAGTGAAAGGAACAAGATTTCAAGATATCCAGGAAATCCAGTGAAATTCGATGAGGCAGATGCTCGCTATCCCCAAAAATGTGTTGTTCCAGGGATGCTTCCATCAACGATGGATAAAATGCCTGTCTTCAGAAGAGGATAACATTAAAGAAGATTAAATTCACAGGAAATTTCAACTGTCCCTTCTGGATGCTAATTATTAGGATCTTTCTTGCTTGCATTTTCTCTACAACCTCGTCGTTTCTCACCTGTTCGGTACATGGAATTATCATTGTAGAACAATATTTCTGGTGCATCGTCTCTTCTTGATCTTTCAAGAGATTGTCCAGCATTCATTGCAGTACAGGAGAACCGACATTACGTAAGAGTTCAGTACACTTTGTTTTGTTTCTAACAATTTTTTTTCTGTTTTTTAATAGTTTGCTTATCTTTTGGAAGTTGGCTTTCTATATGCCAGTGAGCCTTCGGATTTCAGTGTCGCACTTTCTATCCTCTGTTATAATACTTCAGAATTTATTTAAACAAAGTAATTAATAATAACAAAAACAAAATGTCCCTAGCAAATGAAATAATTTAGAGAACGCTATTTTCATACTGTTAACTGAAAGTTACGTCAATTACTGTCACATGTGGAAATATGATTATTATTGCTGTGTCGACGGATTAAACCATTTTCTTTTGATTTCACGATATTGCTGTGTACGTTTGTTTGGGAGAGTATTAATTTTCTTAAGAAATGTGAAAAAAACCTGGGCGTAGATTAATATTTGGGTAATATTCAATGTTATTATTAATTACTTTGTTTAAATAAATTCATTTCGTTTTTTGCTTTGAGAAAGTCCACATTGTACGAAATGCGTCAGTTTTCCTATTGTCAATTATATTTATAAATATGGTCTTTTTTACAGGTTAACTCTGAGAAATTTTCATATATATATATATATATATATATATATATATATATATATGCGTGTGTGTGTTTATGAAATGTATTCAGCTCAACAATTATTTAATATATTGTCTGTTTATAGCTTATTTTAATAGATATATTTTATTTTCAATGTTCTGTTTTTTTTTAAATAAAGAGTATTAATTGCATACAAAGACTTGAATTTTCGAGAAATTTAGTAGAAAATAGAGTTCCCCAACAGTAATAGAACACTTCTCTATTTCTGTGTGGTATAGCACGTTAGATCAATTAACAGATCCGTATAATATAGAGGTTCGATTCCTGTTGCAGATTGCATTATTTCTACGAAAATTTCTCGAATATTCAGGCCACTAAATGTAATTAATACTGTTTATTTGAAAACAGAGCATTTACTTACATAATAACCGAAAGAAAACAAAAACGAAAAAGCAAAAAAAGTCATAGTCGCTCGAAACATAAAAGCAGAAAAGACTTAGGAAAAGGGAAGACTAAATAAAACTAGAAAAACAGACCGGTTAATTGTTCACCTTTTTTTCAAAGCTGGACTGTAACTGATTCGTTTTTATTTATTTATTCATTTTTTTCTTTTCCAGGTATTTTTTTTTCTTTTCCCAGTCCATATTTTTGGTGACTACAACTTTTTCCTTTTTTAGGCTTTTTCCTTCTTTTGGCTTTTTCCTTTTTTTGGCTTTTTTCTTAATCAGTTTTTTTTTATTTTTCCGTTTTCTATAATGCCTGCATTTATGGCATTAATTATATTCTTTCCCACTAGAAACTATATATATATATATATATATATATATATATATATATATATATATATATATATATATATATATATATATATATATTATATATATATATATATATATATATATATCTTGTCGGCATTAAATAACCCATTGCAGTTGATACGCCGTAAAACAAAACGAACCAAACCAAAGCAATAGTACGGTTGTTATTATTATTATTTAATTTGTGTAAATAATATTATAGTTGAGTCTGTCTAATTCGAAACGATCGTCTTAGGTAAAAATTATGACCAAGAGTCGTGAACGTTGGTGATAGAATTAACATAATGATGGATTGAACTTTGCATGTAAGAGAAAAAGAAGTAAAAGAAAGATGTCAGACATTTTAAAAGACCGAGCCGTCAAATACGCTACGTATATAATGGAATATAAAGATAAATTTGGATCTTGAGATTCTTTCAAAGCAATCAATTAATTGATGTAAACAAATAGACAAATTTAAAGGCAGCAATTGAAGAAAATCCTACGTAAATTTTAAAGAAAAAATCGTGCTTTACTGCATTTAGAAAACGCATCTTAAGCGACCAGGTAAATTGGTGGTTCCACTTTTGATACATTCGATGTATTCAGCAAATATTACGTTTTCGGATTAAAACTTATTATCATATAGTCTCAATGAAAGACTTTTTCAATTCTAGGAGGTACTGCAAAAAGCATCGGGATCTGTTTAAAAGATAACTATAAATATATTTAAAATATAGTTAGAAAATTATATCTCCATGTCATCATTAATTTGATACAAATTGTTACCCAATCCGTGTTGAATTGTCTATTCCTTACTTTCATATATGACTTGTAAACAGGAAATTTTTTTCTCTTATTTTACAGATAATGAATCAGGAAATTTTACAATCAGCGATATTTAATCCTCGGTCAGTTAGTTATGTGTCATGCGTGGTACACGCTTTAGAGATCATGTATATTTCTATACGTAATTGACGAGGTATTTTTCCCACAGTAGGTTGTCAATTCTTTCTGCGGTAGACCAGTTACCATCCAAGGCTATAGAACCCGGCCTCTCCTGCTATTTACCCATAGCTGGGGAAGAGGAGAAGAGGATCCATACCTTTCCCAAGTGTAATAGCATGTCAGTCAATCAATTATATACGTAATACACGCTTAGGCGATCATGTATCTTTCGATACTTGACTAACATGGCAGATTTTTTCCCGAAGTAGTTTGCATTTCTTTCTGCAGTAGACCAGTTGTCATCCACGGCTATAGAACCCACTCTGTTCTGCTGTTTGCCCATAGCTCGGGTGGGGGAGAAGAGGAGGATCCGTACCTTTACCAAGGCTATTACTACGTAATACCCTTGGGAAAGGTATGATTGCTTTTCTTCTAACACTAAGGTTATTAGCACGTAAGAGAACTCAATGGATACGACTAGAATTCGAACTCGGTGCTCCGATTACTCAAACTGAGCTGCTGTCTATTACTCCACCGTACCTGTTAAAAAGGCACTGGGTACAAGGCCAGCAATAAAAGAATCTAATAATGCGGAATTATTCAGGAAGTGTCAATTAACGTTTGGTACAAAACTGGTTCAGACGATTCAAGGAATGTGACATCAGTCTCACAAACAAATCAAGGTCAGATAGATCTTGATTTCGAAGTTGAGGTCTTGAAATGTTTGAACAAGTTCCAATTACATTGTTCGCAGAACTTAATACTTCTCTAAACACAATCAATCAACATCTCCATGAGCGTCTTCTCAGACGCTGTCGTGAAGCTACTCATGAACTGACCAATGGCCAGGTTCAACGACCTGTGAACATTTGATAACAAATGCTGGAAAATCCCCAAGATGCCTTTTTTTGGCGTCGAATTGTAACTGGGAATGAAAAATGGATCTATTTCCGTAATCCTAATAGAAGAAATCCGTGG
>OZ010590.1:23132780-23147780 GCA_963932145.1 Acanthosepion lycidas | reverse complement strand
TATATATATATATATATATATATATATATATATATATAATATAATAATATTTTTTGTTTAAAAATATGATTCCTTCGCTACATAAGAGTTCTCATGTTTCAAAAACGAGAGCCGAAATCATTCAAATAATTAATAAAATTAAGTTGGATTGTGGTGTCTAGTCCCGTTTCATCTTCAAGCGAAATCTTAGGAATAAGCTATCTCTCGGTTTACGTGTATTTTTAGGCACGGTCCGTTACAGAATTTGTTATTGTGGGAGTGGCGAGACCTTTTTCCTAAACCGAGAGATAGCTTATTCCTAAAATTTCGCTTGAAGATGAAACGGGACTAGACACTACAATCCAACTTAATTTTATTAATTATTTGGATGATTTCGGCTCTCGTTTTTGAAACATGAGAACTCTTATCGAGCGAAGGAATCATATTTTTTTTAAACAAAAAATATTATTATAATATAAGCTCTACTTCTGTATGGAACACTGTCTTCTTAAAAATAAAAACAAAAATACTAAGGAACCCCGGATTATGCACCCAACGTGTTCTTTTCTATTTTCTGCATACCTGCACAAGGATACAGATATATATATATATATATATATATATATATATATATATATATATATATATATATATATATATATGTATGTATTTATGAAGGGGTTTCGTCCGTGCAGAGAGCGGGGACAATTATTCACACTTATTTTTATCGCTATAAATGCACCTTAGACACAAACTGACATGCTATCTGCACATGTTCCAAAATATCATGGCCAATGTTAAACTCTGAACTGAAAATGAAAACCACATAAAAAAAGATGACAGCATCAACACAATAAATAATTGATAGGGAAAGAATAAGCAACTGTTTTTTAGAAACAAATCTAGAGAGTAAAACATGAAAGGAGAAGAATAATTGATTCGCTATGTTCCTTTTCATTCTTTTTACATCTTTTCGAATTTCGTTTCACTTATTTCCCTTTTTACTTGGCTAAGCCACTCTACAAACTTTTGTTCCTATATTTGTTTATATATTTCGTTTTATTTTGTTTCTATTTTTATTTTTTGCAGATCCTTTTCAGGGACGGCATCGAAGCCTTTACACTGACAAGATACATGGCTAATGGAGGGTCGTGACCAGACACCGGGCAAAACTCTTTCACTATTGAAAGGCAGACATGAAAATGATTGGTGTCGGGTGGAAAGGCTCCGTTTTTTTTTTTGTTTTTTTTGTTTTTTATTCTTCTTTTTGCTGAACGCGTGCAAATGCTATTTTTGTGCACGTGCCTTTGTCAAGCGTTTCACGTCTTATAATAGGGATTTTGCTCTCAACACCCGTAAGGATTCGGTGGCATGTCAATTTTCCCTCCCTTTCACTTCTCTCCTTCTTGACCCAACTTTCTTTCCTTCTTTATCAATCTTTCTCTTTTGAAACGATACAACTTTTTCTTTCTTTCTTTTTTCTTTCTTGCCTTTCTCTTTATCTTTTGATTTAGCAATATCTCTCTTTCTCTCGCACTCTGTGACTTCACATTTTGACACTCTCGAACGCCATTTCTTTCTAACTTACCTTTTTCTGGTCGATGTCTTTTTCTTACTTATTTTGTTCGTTCTCATCTTCTTGTTTTGGCCATGATTCTCCCCATCTTCATCTAGCTTTTCCTCTCTTACTTTGTTGATTCCATTGTTGTTCTTTTTTTTCTCTTTTTCCTCCCACGTAGCTTGGTATCTTTCCTCCTCTCTTTTATTTCTTAACATTCTCTCAGTCTCATTCTTCTAATCTTTGTCTTTTTTTTTATTCATCTCTCTTGCTCACAATCTTCGTCTCTTTTTATTTGAGCTCACTCCTCTCTCTCTCTCATTCTCTCAACTTCCCACTCTTTTCAGAGAAATTACTTTTATTCTTCCTTTCTTCCTTTTTCCTTTCTTTCTTTCTTTCTTCTAATCTATATATTATTTTCACCCTCTCTCATTCTTTTGCACTTTCGATGCGTACCTTGGTTCCTTCCCCCTTTCCTTTATTTCTTAACAGTCTCTCACTGTCTCATTCTTCTAAATTTTGTCTTTTTTGTATTCATTTCTGTCGCTCACAGTCTTCTTCTCGTTTTACATGAGCTCACCCCACTCTATTTCTCTTCTCTCATATTCCCACTTTTTTTAAAGAAATTACTTTTATTCTTTCTTTCGTTTTCTTTCTTTCTTTCTTTCTTTCTTTCTTTCTTTCTTGCTTGCTTGCTTGCTTGCTTTATTTCTTTCTTGCTTTCTTTCTTTTAATCTATATCTTATTTTCTCTCTCTCTCTCTCATTCTTTTGCACTTCCCTCCCCCGTATTACTTTGCACCAACTCTTTACCAAACCAGTTGTTAGCATTGTCTTTTGTCTTCTTCGTTCTCTTTTGTTTATTAACTTCTTTTGCTTCGCTGCAGTTTCTTTTCGAATTTCAAACACTTTTTTTCTTCATTACCCTGAATTCCTTCAAATTTATGTTCATCCTCCTTTGTATCGTTTCTTTGGTATAGTTTGGTTTGGTTTGTTTTGCTTTACGGCATATCAACCTCAATGGGTTATTTAATGCCGACGAGATTTTTATTGCTGACACTATTTTTTTTCCAAAAATGTATTGCTGGTTATATTTTTCACTTAAAAATGTATTGCTGGTAATATTTGATTATTGCAAAAATATATTTCTGGCAATAATGTATTGCAGGTAATAATGTTTTCCTTCAAATATTCATTTCTGGTATTTTTTTGCCAAAAATATATTGCTGGTGCTAAAAAAATTGAAAAGAAATTGAAAGTTTACTTTGGGTAAAAATGATAAAACAGTATATAATAGTTCCAAAAAATATATATTTTTATAGAAATATAACGAATATAATTATTGACAGAAAATAAATTTCTTCATATATATATCGAAAGAAAATATAGTTTTGCAGGAATATAGAAAGTAGTATTTTCATTATAGATGGGATATTTTCTTTAACGATTTAACAAATAATTACATAGATCTTTATTTGTCCGCTTGATAACAGATAATATTATATCTATTGCGTACTTTATTATATTTTCGTTCTTATTGGACTAGTTTTCCTCGTTTTGTGTTTGCAAAGTAACAGTTAATTTTAGGTATTTTGCTAATATGCATATTTCGAATAGTGTAAAATTTAGAGTGTAGAATATGTCATAATGGTTTAAATATTGAGATTAAAGGGCCAAGCAACTTAGTTTTTCACAACAATAGTCATACTACCCGCACAGATCATTTGATTATAGTGGTGAAAGCATTCGAAGAACCCAACATACTTTTTGATAGAGTGAACTGATGAACATAGTGTTCCGTAAGGTTTTTAATTCAGAGTTGTTCTTCAACTAAACCGGTTGACAGTCATATTATAGAACACCGTCTGTCCTGAAATTTACGCATGCACAGATGAAGAAGGAGGAATTCTTAAATTTTCCAAGGGAATGTAATGTATTCGAGCAGAAAAGCATATTCCAAACATGATTCCCCATACATATATATATATATATATATATATATATATATATATATATATATAGAGAGAGAGAGAGATAGATAGATAGATAGATAGATAGATAACAGAAAAATAACAGCATATGAGGCCTGATGATTGCATATAGCATGAAACAGACTGTCCCCTCTAAGTGTTGACTTCTATGTTCACTTTTATATTTACACAGGCTCTATCTCTGATATTGAGCACTTTATTCCATAAATATAGCACACCTTAAGACTATATTTCTTTATATATATATATATATATATATATATATATATATATATATATATATATATATATATATATATATATATAATGTATGTATGCGCGTGTGTGTTTGTCAAATTCCGAGCGGATGTTCTTTAAATGTGTTAAATTTTGGCAAGTTGTTCGTGCCAGAAATATAATATATATATATATATATATATATATATATATATATATATATATATATATATATATATATATATATATATGTGTGTGTGTGTGTGTGTGTGGGTGCGTGTATGTTTGTCTGTGGGTGGGTGTGCATTTGTCTGCGTTAGTCGAATATCAAGAAGCAGTGATGTCCTTCCATTTGGGAAGTTGTTCGATTAGGAATATATATATATATATATATATATATATATATATATATATATATATATATATATATATATAACGTAATCCACAGACAGACTGTTTCGCTGTTTCACAGCTCATCAGTGTGGCTAGACATCCGCTTGCCTCTAGCTATACATATGTGTGTGTGTGTCTGAGAGAGCGAGAGAGTATGCGCGTGTGTGTGCATCCCCAGAACTGACGTTTAAAATACATTTTATAAATGAAGAAATCATGTAATTATTATTTTTTTCTAATTGCCCGATATTAGATTAAATTTAATATTTCCAATATGCAACATACTTTGCTGCATTTCCAATTGAATTTAGATTAATTTGAATGATTTCTTTAAATCGCTAATATCGGCCATATTGCCAAATCTGTCAACATAACGTAATTTTCTTTTTTATATTTCCTTCAAAAATAAAGTATAAATCAGAGCATGATATTCTTTTTGGTTTTGAAATTCTAAAGTTTCAAGTTAATGTGACATAATGTGTGTGTAGTGTGAGAATTTAAAATCTTCCATAAATGCTTCTTCCATGAACATAATTAAAGTTTCACATTACCAGGTCGATTTTTGATTTCTTCTTTTTCCTAAGTTTCATTACGTCAGACAATCGAAATCTGTAATCCGAGCAGAACCTGTGAACGTTTCCAGTAAAACTTTAAGACCACATTACAAAAAGTCACAAGCCAGAAAGGAAATTATTTTTTCTAAATATTATACAGATAACATCTCTTTCATATTGAGCAAGATTTCTCTGAATGAACATTTACTGCCTAGATACACTCAACATATATAATGGTCGGTTGATGTATTCCGAGCAAACATCTCTGCTAGAGCGGCTAGCCAATCCCGATTGCAGCCGCCTGCTCAGGCATATATGTGTTTATTTAACACACACAGAACTTGTAGTTTTGAATGCAAGGCTTAGTGGACCTTTGTTAAACTTTGTCAGGAGAGTGCATAATCTAACGGGAGCATCTATCTCATGCCTTCGATGAACTTTGATTTGTGTTTACCCAACCATCACGAACTTCAAAGAGTTCCGTCTACGGAATTTCATCCTGAGCGATAGATTCAACCCGTGGCATGGTTTACCGGCAATTTCCAATTTGCTTAGAATAGACTTGCTACACCAGGCCGAACAATAAAGAAGTTAATTTCCTAATAAATGAACGATGGTGAGGGACAAAATTTTCATATATATATGGCACGGTGGAGTAATGGATATCGGCTTGGATTGAGGAATCGGAGAGCCGAGTTCGAATTCCAGTCGAATCCATTACATTCACTTACGTGCTAATACCCTTGGGAAAGGTAGTAATCCTCTTTTCTCCCTCCAGCTATGGGTAAAATAGCAGGACAGACAGGGTTCTATAACCTTTGGATGGCAACTGGTCTAGGAGAAGGACAACTCTGAATTCAAAACCTGCGGAGGGTCGTCTGGGAACCTTGTGGCATTCAGTGCACCAGGTCTCTGTATTCGTCCCTCCAAAAAGTGTGGATGGTCCTGCACGAGGCCTTCACCACTATAATCAAATCTCATGTGCCGGTGTCGGGCTGTCGGTTTCCTGGAAACTGATCTGCTTGATACGTTGAATCTCGACGGGAGAGTCGATCATATATATATATATATATATATATACATAAATATATATATCATGAAATAGACTAAATCTTACGATTGATTAATATATTTTTGCTTATACCTTAATTTTATAGATACAAATATTTAAGTAAATGTCCTGTTTATATATAATTAATATATACCAGCTTGATTGTCCAAGAGATTTCATAGAAATTGTGTCATCCGTTTTTGTATTTGATAATCAGATGCTTGCTAAATGGTAAAGCACATCAGCAAATATGACGGTTGCCTGTATATATATATATATATAAGGTTGGTGCAAAAATAATGTCGTTTTCTCATATAGTAACATATGCGAAAAGAGGACATTATTTTTGCACCAACCTAGTGAATGTATATATATATATATATATATATATATATATATATATATATATATATATATATATATATATATATATATATATTCATTTATTTTTTTGAAACCGCAATCCATTCATGGTTTCGAAAACGTAAGTTCTGACGAGGCGAAATTTTATTTTATCGGTCTCGCGAAATAAAATATTACCATGGCTTCTGAAGTCTCCGATTTATTAATTATATATATATATATATATATATATATATATATATATATATATATATATATATATATATATATATTATAAGTAACCAGTAAGGAATTAGTAACTAGTAACATAAAACTAAGAACATTTCTTTGAAAGTTAATACCAAACTTATAATCGAATAAAAATTACATAATTAACATAATACCAATACTACTACTACTACTACTACTACTACTACTAATAATAATAATAATAATAAATAGGACCTCATAAAATTGTATGGGACTACACAATACACACTGACAGAACAATCAAAGCCAACCGCCAAGATATTGTTATTAGAGAGCACAAACAAATAAAGTGCTTCCTTATTGATATGGCAGTCTCTGCTGACTGCAATGTATCTTTGAAGATATTCAAAAAGCTGGCTATATTTCTGAGATGAGGTATTATGTACAGTATTGACATTAGTCGGACTATCCAGTATTTACATTAGTCGGACTAGTAGGGTAGTTGTTACATGGCAGCAGCCCCCAAAACTGGGATAGGAGGGTACAAGTGGAGGAGGAGGATAACAACACTCAGAAAAGTGTCTGCCTGCCTTATGAAAAGGGGTTATCAGAGAAATACAAAAGAATCTGCGGTCCATATAACATCAGCACAACCTTCAAAAGCTTGACAACACTTCGCAGATATCTCTCTCGAGTGAGACCCCCCACACAGGAGAACATGACTAAAGAATGTGTGTACGCTATCCCGTGCAGCTGCGGAAAGGAATATAAACGAGAACAGTCCGCCCCCTCAAGGTAAGGCTTCAAGAACACCAGAAAGCTGTAAGGCGAGGGGAAGTAGAAAAATCAGGCGTGGCTGACCACATATGGAGAGAGAAGGGAGATCACTGAAAACATTAGGTTTATAATACCCAGACCTGAAATTCATATCCAGATGTTCTCAAGGACACATGGCACAGTGGATAAAGGCGTTGGTTAGATCCAGTGACAGACCCAAAGAGTGTGAGTTCAATACCCGGTTAAAGCAGAACTTTCAGAGGGAAAATTAGGTGATAACTGATAACTGACATTCATCAGAATATATGAGGTCTACCCCAGTGATCGAAATAAAGGGTTCAGTTCGAAATTCCAACAACCTGAAGAAGGCCAGAGCGTACAAACGTTGTGACAAATATGGCGACAAAGATGAGGACAATTGTCCGACTAATGTAAATACTATTAAAAAAGATATCAAAATACAAGGACCTTGAAGTAGAAATCACGAAAATGTGGCATATGGGGGCATCAACAATCCCTGTTGTAGTCGGAGCCCTAGGACTGGTTGGAAAAGATTGCAGTAGAATAATTGAAGGGATTCCTGGAAGTCCATGCCTCAAGGAGATACAACAAATTTTTCTGACACTTTACGAAGAGCTTTATGTGTGTAATTTTTTTTATTTTTATTTTTTTTTTTGTCAGTGGAAAGTGTAATGATGCCATTTCTAACCTTAGGTCCATGGTCCAAGAAATGTGTAAACGCCAGAAATCAAAGAAAATAATAATAATAATGATAATAATAATAATAATAATTATTATTATTATTATTATTATTATTATTATTATTATTATTATTATTATTAAAATTACTAATACTATTATTATTATTATTATTATTATTATTATTATTATTATTATTATTATTATAAAAATAAATGTAAGAACAGAATTAAACTAAATGAAACGAACGAATTACCGAAAAAAATGAGCAAACACAAGTTCTGGACTATAAAATTCGGGAAATATTAGCCCGTAAAAAAAGTAGCAAACATTGCTTGGTAAAAAATAAAAAAAAAACTTTCAGCACTTGAACCGAATTACCTTGTAACAATAGTGGAGCCGGTATTTTAATGGATATCGGGGGATAATGTGAATTACAGGGGGTTTTATTTGCCCCTCGATTTAGTTTTGTTCACTTCACGCTAATGCTATTAGAAAAGATACGGCAGATTGGTTTATCTTCAGGTATCAACCAACCTAACAGAAGAAAAACTCCGAATTCAAAGACTGGTGCTAGCTTACCCGAGATACATGACTGCAGCCATGGCAAATATGGAGCCCCTGAGACCCTAAAGTGCTAAAGAACCCAAATATACACACACCCACGTGTAATATTGTTTCTATCTATCTATCTATCTATCTAAACCCATAAGCGCGTGCGCACAAACATACTCACACAGACACATATATAATTATAGAATTATAGTTTAAGGCGTGCTATATCTATAGGATAAAGTGCTCAATGCCATAGATAGAGTGAATGTATTACTCAGAGGTGACAGGATGTTTTATGCTAGACTCAATCATCAAGCCAAGTGTTGACTTCAATATTCACACATATATATAGTGAGACAGACAAACCTACCCAAATCTTTCCCTGACGATCCGCTTAGGTGAAACATGGGTAGGTTTGTCTGGCTCACTAGGTTCATATATATATATATATATTGTCTACAGGGGTACCTTGAGGAGGAGTAATGGATAGCAAGCTTTTCTCGCTAGAACAGTTACGACTGAGTAGTGAGTTCGATCCTAACTAGGTTTCCCCTACTTTCGGCCTTGAGCCATATCTAACCTACGCTTGGAAATACAATATATATATATATATATATATATATTGTCTACTGTAGTGCAAAAAGCACAACTTCTGCATTGTTTTTGATTTAGTTTCTTTCAGAAATATTTCTTAAAAAGGGCCGACAGCACTCAAAGATCGAAATACAATCAGTAGGGAAACAGAAGTAGTCGAAATGGCGACACGGAGATATAAAGGCTATCAGGCAACCTCCCTCGTCGAATCACATCACCGAAAAAAAAGAGCGAAAAAAAAATATTCATTTCCGCAATGACAGAGACCCCTTGCCGACACCGAACCCTCGTCTGCCATCAATGTAGAAATGCACGCCTATTCCATATAGACCTCTCTCGCCACCTGAGACCTTATAACAGACGTGAAGAGCCACCACCCCAAATCATCAATCGCGATGCCAAATCATCTTGTCAACTTACTTTATTAATGTCTCAATCAACTTCTATTTTCATCTCTCTATCACTTCTTTTTCTTTATCTTTTTTTCTTTATCTGTTTTCCTTTTCTTTTCTTTTTTTCTTTTTCTTTCTTTCACTTTAATATTTTTTGTCTTCAACTCTTTCCTTCTCGGATGACGAGAGAGAAAGAGGGAGAATATAGCCACAGATGGTAATCATTGGAATGCAGTCATTAACAAACATTGATAATGTTTTGTCTCTTCGTCTCCAAAATTATGTAAGCCAGCAGACACACACACACACACACACACACACACACACACACACACACACACACACACACACACACACACACACACACACACACACAAAAAAAAAAATAAGAAAGCGGGATGAGTGACACACGAAGAACACGGATCCGGACAGAAATATATGTACATGTATTGTCTCGATGTAGGGACGTGCGTGAGGGGAGCCAACATATGTACATCTTTTGTTTATTCGTGAGAGAATGCTGAAAAGTTCTCGGACTGACAGACATCATAGTATCGTAAAGGCCAAAAAGCAGTGATTTGGCTTTTTGTACGAACGGAAATCAGCAATCCGTCTTATGTAGTCCATATTAATATATATATATATATATATATATATATATATATATATATATATATAGAGAGAGAGAGAGAGAGAGAGAGAGAGAGAGAGAGAAAGAGTGAAAAATTAAATAAAATGTTTAATCATACTACCTTCTTTGTCGTTTTTAATTAAAGAGATATATATATATTATATATATATATATATATATATATATATATATAATATATTATCTACGAACAAGGCCACAAAGTGGTAACTTTGTTCGGAAAATAAAACATCACTATAAGAATAAAGGCATACACACAACGCAGACCCCCAATAAACTGAAAAAATAAAATCATCCTTTATATTGGCGAAAAGTATAGACGAAAGCACTGGAAATTATACAATTTCGGACAGTTTCTACATGTTCCGTATCCAAATAAGAAAACACTTGTTCGAATACAACGAAAATTTAAATAAAAACTTAATCGTAGTACATTCTATGTCTTTTTTTAAGATACATGCATATATATATATATATATATATATATATATATATATATATATATATATATATATATATATATATATATATATATGAAAAATTATAGTTTTAAGGTGTACTATATTTATGGGAGAAAGTGCTCAATATCAGAGATAGAGCGTATGTAAATATAAATATAAAAGTGAACATTGAAGTCAACACTCAGAGGCGACACAGCCTGTATCACCTCTGAGTGTTGACTTCAATGTTCACTTTTATATTTATATTTATATATATGTATATATGTCCCCAGTCTCCATGAATACAAGCGCCTTACGAGGCTGGCATGCCGCTCTCACCCTTACACTGTAGAAACTTTAAAATGTAGCCGTCTCTTCTACTCCAATAGCTTCATACCTCGCACCTCTCGCCTGTAGAACACCCTTCCCAATCACTGTTTCCCTGATAGCTATGATCTCCAACTATTCAAATGTAATGTCAATGGATATCTTCAGTTACCATGATCTACACACTATCCTTCCCTTCATCCTTTCTTCTATCACTCCTATCTGCTCTTACTACAAATCTTCTGCAAACCCCTGCATCCTAGTGGCTTCATGCCTTGCTCGGGGCGCTAAGCTTGAAAAAAAAAAAAATATATATATATATATAATGTACTTTTTAAACATCTGATCATATTGGTCTTTAAATTCATACCTGTTCGAGTCGTAATATTTGTCACAAGAAAACGTGCAAATTCTTACTTATATTATCCTGATGTTTCTGTAAGACAAAAAAAAAAAAAAAAAATCTTATATTATCCTTCCAAGCTACGATGCAATCTTATTTCTCTAGTCTCCTTTACGGCCATGTTGCTGACCCATTAAAATCAATGATTTATGAAGATGATATAATTTCTTAACACAAGTGCATACCCGAGAGTGACTTCGTGCAAACACCGATCCGGTCCGTGATAAGGAGCCTTTCATGAATTTCAAGCACCAAAGTACTAACAAGAGAAGTTAATTTTAGAAACCAATTTGCATGCCGATCCGGCAATAACGCAGATTCGGCAGATATGAATATGCATTTTCTAGTCGACAACGCCTTCATACCAGACAGTTCAGGAGAAACTGTGTATTTTTGACGAATGAATTCGTGATCACTGGCGTTTGAGTTGCTGCCACAAATAAAAGGAGAAATAAATATAAAAGGGGATTTCACAAAAAAAGGGAATGCCCTTTGCAAACTGGCAGAATTAATGCATATCTCTATGCACAGTAATGAAACGGGGGATGGTAAAAGGTATGAATAGATGTGCTTTGAGGAACGTAAAATGATTTTGTGACATGATCCAATGGAGCGTCTATTATTGAATCTTTCAGAAACGCCTCCAACTTGAAAACTTTCAGGGACAAGAAAGATACACATCCACACAGTCAGTTGCGTATGTGAGTGCGTGTGGTTACATGTGTGTGTAATTGGGTAGCAGTGTTTCATTTATGCGTGTATCATTAAATATAACAGACAAGGGATATCTTGTGAGGTTTTATTTGATTTTTATTGCAATATTACAATTTCGGGGTGGGAACGTGCTGTATAGCTATATGGAGAAACTGTCTACAGTGATTATTATCTTGGGCGCTTTCGACTAGTACCTTTAATCACTTATATAACTATAATATATATATATATATATATATATATATATATATATATATATATATATATATATATATATATAAATATATATATATATATTGTGTATATAAATATATATTGTGTATATATATTTGTATATATATATATATATTGTATATATATATATATATTTATTGTGTATATATATTCTATATATATTGTATATATATTTAAATATATTGTATATATATATATATATAAAATATATTGTATATATGTTGTATATAAATATATTGTATATATATTGTATATATATATGTATATATTGTATATATATACATATTATATATGTTGTATATATATTGCATATATACATATATATATATATGTATATATATATTGTATATACATATATATATATATATATATTATGTATATATATGTATCGTATGTATACATATATATATATGTGTGTGTGTCTGTGTGTACCTCAGAGAAGAGAGGCACCAATATATATATATATATATATATATATATATATATATATATATATATATGTTATTGTGTGTGTGTGTGTGTGAAAAAGATCATAGCATGAATAAAAATAGCCTTAAACTTGATGAAAATATTTTGTTATTGTCTAAACGTTTACGTTATTATTAAGAGGAAATATCTAAGAATTTTGCAGATTTGTTTTCATATATTTAACTCGTTCCTAGCAAGACTGAAATTTTCGTTATACATCTTGTTTTTTTTTTGGAGTCAACAAAAATGACAGATAATAAATCCACATGATCAGTGTCAAAATGGCGAAACGCCCGGCCCAGGCTATCTCTATTCTGCTGAGATTATTATTACAGAGTCAATGAATTCTTATTTGAAATTAATTAACTCTGTAATCTTTGTATATATCGGTTGGGTTAAAAACCTGGCATGAGGCATTCGGATGCCTAGTCGAACCGAAGCGAAACAGTACTGTCTGCGAATGATATATATATATATATATATATATATGAAGGAATGTAGTCTTAAATTGTGCTATATTTATGGGATAGAGTGCTCAATATCAAAGATAGAGCGTTTGTAAATATAAAAGTGAACACAGAAGTTAACGGTTAGAATCGACAGTGTTTCATGCTAGACGCAATCGTCAGGCCATATATATAGATATAGATATAAAGAAATATAATCTTAAGTTGTGGTCTATTTATGGGAGAAATCCCTCAATATCAAAGATACAGCGTGAGTAAATTAAAAAGTGAACATAGAAATCAATACTTAGAGGAGACAGTCTGTTTCATGCTAGATGCAATCATCAGGCCACCATCATATATATAAAGACGGTAAGACACATACGATTTATGGAAAAAAGGGAAGGTACATTTTGAAAATTGACTGAATCCGGAGGAATGGTAGATTTATGCACACTATTTTTGAAAATAGATTCAGGAGATATAAATTGTATCGCACGACACAGGGATCCAACGTTCTTAAGAGCAACTATAACAATGGATTCAATATAATCTTTCTATTTCATGTCAGACGAGAATATTATCCTGAGAAGCCGCAACTACTCACTCTCATAGGGGTTAATATCAGCCATGTTGATGGGAAACAGTAAGGGGCCATTCCGATAATTAATAGAGTGAAGTTTAGTTTTGGAAGGTTTAAAATTACAAACAATTCGTTGACCCAGTTAAGAACTGACTGCAAATTATTATTTTTTTTTAAATCAGCTGCCAATTTAAACTTATTGAGACTTTGGTAAATTGTTGCTTCATCAGAATATATATGAAGTTGACAGCCGATGTCACCAGGAATGTCGTTGATAAAAACTATGAACAAAAGGGGTCTAACGATAGAACCCTGGATAACAACGGCATCAGTACAAAAATATCACTTGCTACTTTGATCTGTTATATATATACGTATTACTAGATTGGAAATTAATTCTCAATTTTGCTGTTTAAATACTTAGATTTAATCGTAATTACTATTGAAATCCATGCTTTTCTCGTAAGTTTCAACTAGTGTAATCTAATCTGGCTTTCTGCTTTCCTGTCAACTGATATATTAAAACATTTAATTCCAACATCAATCATTATCATCTGTCCTCCAAAATCCTATTCTTTTTTTGTATTTACTTCCCACTTCTGATTTTTACTTTCACTTTCAATACTCCCTTGCCACTTAGCAGCCTTATTCCCCTACTTGTTATAAAATTATTTAAAATAAAGGTAATCATTTTGGGTCTTATACTTTAGTCGACCTGTAAATATGGGCAGGATTGATACTTCCGTCTATATGCAAAATTTAGCCGGTTTCATATTTTTTAAGATTTTCTCGGTTTCAGCCTTGAATCTATTGGTAAACTTGGTCATCTTCATACTTGTCTATAGCTAAAATTCGTTCGGTTACATTCCTGAGTCTGTCAGTAAAATTTGGTCGGATACATAAGTGATTCTGTCGGTAAACTTTGATCGCCTTCATACTTGAGTCGACAGATAAACTTTGGACAGCTTCATACTATAGTCTCTTGTTAAAATTTTCTCGATTTCGTCCTTGAATCTTTAGGTAAACTTTGATAGCCTTCATACTTGTCAATCAGTAAAATTTGGTCGGATTAATACTTGAGGATCTTTGATAAATATTTGTCGCGTCATATTTTACTCTATTAGTAAATTTCGTCAGCTTCATATTTTGGACATTCATAAAATTTTTTCGGATTCCTAATTATGTCGATAGGTAAACTTAGGTCGTCTTCATACTTACGTGAATAGGTAAATTTTGTCTTTATAATTCTGTTTATTGGTACAAATTTGTAGACTTCATACTTGATTTGATAGGTCAGCATTGGCCGACTTTACATTTGAGTTGATTGGTAATCATTGGCATTATACTTCCGTCTATAGGTAAACATTTGTCGACTTCATATTTGAGTTTAACGGTAAGCATTGGTCTCTTTCATAATTGAGTATCT